>LPNX010233989.1:199738-260213 GCA_001517045.1 Pseudotsuga menziesii | reverse complement strand
TGTTGGTTTAAAGATCTAAGTTTTGTTTAAAGAGGAAGAAAAGTAAAAGAACAGTAAACACTTTGCTCGAATATATATATGCTTGAAAAACTAACAACCACCTCCAAAGCCAAAACCGCTCGCAAAAGTGACTTTTTGAGGCAGAAGACAACCACCCCTAAAAGTCAAATTTGTTGTAGTGATTCTTTGTTCCTTTACCATATGTACTTTATACCATTGTTCATATATTTCCACCCTTATTTCTCCTCTCATCCTTATATTCATTAATGTCAACCCCTTCCATTGACGACAATTCCTACCCTTCACAATGTAGTAGCATCACGTCGACCTTTCCACCTTTGTGCAAGGGTTTTACTACTCCATTATCATCAAATTTAATGGTATGAACCTAAACTCAAGAATCTAGTTCTTAAATACATAATATAAATTCCTTCAATAATATACCCATGTCTCCCCTTATGAGTTCATCTTCAAGCTTGGATACCTATTGGTTATTTCCAGCTACAAATTCTAGAATATATCCAGTAAGAGTGCTTTCTACCTAGAAATCAACATATTTGGTCAAGGGTGAATCTAGATAATTTGATTCAATCAAATCCATTTGTTTCCACTAAATCCTTTTCCTTTTTCAATGGTTATATTCATGTTCTTCTACAATTTTTCTTAACCACTCTCTAGGTACTACTCAAATTTCAACCCATAAAATTTCATATTGATATATTGGCAATCCACCGTATATAATATATTACTTGAGTCTTGATATTTTTCACATTTTTATTTTGGGTTCTTGTGTCACAAAATCATCAAACTTCTTATTTGACCATAATTGAATTTATCTTTGTCATCGCTTGTGTATCCATATAGTTAACAACACCTTGTTAAAACTAGGTCTTGACAATTAAACCATTTGTTGGAGCAAAATTGGAGATTATCCTCTTGCACATGGGCCAACAAAGGGAACCAATGCAGTCTAGTGTGTTAGCATTTTCAATCCCCCAAAGGGGAAGGTCTCACCAAAAGCATAACCAAGCCTTGTGTAACTATAAAGATACATCTATGAGGGTTTATTATCCATTTCACAAATACATTTATAAATCAATTACTGCTACATCAATCCATTAACCATAACATGTAAATAAAGAATAGATATCTAATCCATTAGATAGCAGCTAGATTCACAAAAAAAAATAGAGGCAGTTTTGGAAAGACCCCTACAAGCCTATAGCCCCGCTAAATGGGTATCTCTCCCTTAGTTTTTGCATTATGATCCATTATTTCTTCATCTTCAAAATCATCATTCAATTAGAGGAAATTTCAACTCAAAATGGGATTCCTAAGGAAAATAATAAAATAATAGTTAAAATAATAAAACAATATTTATTAATTTTGGAGGAAGAAAAGAAAAAAACTACATTTTTTGTTCGTATTTTCGACATATATCCCTGTGTTTTACTCAAATTTTGATCAAGAGAGCTGATTTTCCCTGTGGAATTAAATTTTGCATCCAACGAGTACCCACTCGACATTCTTTTGACAGACCCTGCTACCCAAAAAACAAGAAATACCTAAAAAAACGTGATGAAGAAATACATCATCATCACATTTTTCAGGAATTTCTTGTTTTTGGGGTAGCGGGGTCTGTCAAAAGTATTCCAAGTGGGTACTCTTTGGATGAAGAATTTAATTTCGCATCCAACGAGCTCTCCCGATCGAAATTTGAGTAAAAACACAAGGAGATATGTCGAAAATACAAACAAAAAAGTAGTTTTTTTTTATGATACCTATCCCCAAATTTATATTAAAAAAGTGTTTAAGACCTGTATGGTATTTCAAATTTAAATAAATTTCATTGGCTAACACACGATGACATGGAATTTGAATGAGGGTTAAAAGGCCCATTTTGAGTTGAAATTTCCTCTAATGCACCTCTTTGGAAGAGTCATCATGTTTAGAAAATTAGCGGTTCTTATTTCAATAAGAGACCAGACTCCTTGAGAAAGTATTCCAGTCAACAATAAAACCAGGAAGAATAAGAAATCAGGATGGAATATATGCATTGCTTCCAATTGGTCCATTTGGTGTGACTTTATCATCAACATATTCATGTCTTAAAACACCCTTCTCAACATCATTATTGTCAAAAACATAGTAATTAGTGTGTTATGTAAGGGCCCAAGTTCTTGAACTAGTCAACGGTGGCAACAAGGGGCTTGAGAGCATGAGATGTGGCCTAAGCACTATCATGGGTCTGAAAAACTATGTTTAAGCTCCATATTCCTGGTGGTCTTCGTTGTGTGGCTTGAATTTATTAAACATATTTATTTATCGGTATATTGTTGTAGCATGGAACTAGAGCAGGGCAATTCAATGAGTTTCCATCTATAGGCCCCAACTGAGCATAATTAGATTGGATAAAATTTCTCATATAGTACTAGGAGGATAAACATAGGTGTTGGTGGGATGATATGCATGGATACAACTAGCTGTGATATGAGGTCTCGACTTATCATCACAATGTGATGGCTTGGCAGGGGATTTATTTCTATATAAATATGTGGAATGATTGCAGGGTGGTGTTTCATGGTGTGTGGATTTGATATAGAAATGATGTGTCAAGGATGTGGTGATAGGTGGAAATCATGATGATTCCACCTGCATAAGATGGTTTGGGATATGTAATTTGGTAAGCATGCACATGAGTGGTGAGCAATGATCAGTGGCTGAGCAATGTAATCATGTGAATGGGATTGCATAATGGATAATAGTGTTGTGAAGTTGAGGTGGAAGAGACTTAAAATGATGAAAGGTTGAATGACATGAAGCAAATGAAAATTCACATGACCAGGCTATATTTCAATGGATTTTATAAGACAACTACACTGATACAGCATGACACTAACAAAAAATAAGCTAGAAGTGGTGGGTCCCCTTAACCACAATGCTTTGAACTAACTATTAATGAAATGAAATGATAAAAACAAAATAAGAACTAGAAATAGAAAATCATCGGTCTAAAAAATAACGCAACTCATAATTAATAACTAACTCTCACTAACATGAGTGGCCTCTTGCATAATTATTGAGGCCATTCACCAAACTTGATGTAGGATACCATCTATTTGAGTGAGCTTAACACTCCTGAGTCTTTTATTTTCGCAACAACGAACGGACCTAGCCAATGTATTTGGATTTTTCCTATATGATTGATAATATTTATGTCATATAGTAGGACTTAGTCATATTTCTTAGAGTATTTATTCTTAATATGACTATCATGTAATGCCTTCTCCCACTCATTTTCAATCATTGCATAATAGTTAACCAAGAAGCAAGACTCTTCAATTTCCATCTTTTCTACAAAGCATTCTGCAATTGATTCTTCTTCCATGATGTGTGTTGTGTGTATGATACAAAGACTCAAAACTACAAATTATGTTCGAAGAACTACTTCTAACCCATATACAGGATAGAAAAGTGTCTTCTTATGCAATTTCTTTGTAGTGGTCTTGTAGTCCAATAATACAACTACTATTTGATTGTCCCAATCATCCCAATTTTCATAACATACTTTTGTCTTCCAAATATCCATGGTTTCATTAAAATATTCTATTGTTTCATTTTCTTGTAAGTGATATCGACTTATTTTGTGGTGTTGTATCACAAATTCCCTCATTAATGCTTCAATGGTGGTATTCAACAAGTTTTTACCATAATCACTTGTGATTATTCTAGGAATCTAAACCAAGTTATGATGTTCTCATAGATAAATTGGGTTGTTGTTTCTACGAAGAAATCACATACATGTTGCTACTTGGTACCATTTGGATAAGTAATCAATTGTGGTGATGATATAGCAGGATTTAGAATGTTTCACTGGCAGAGTAATAGGTCCCACAAAATCAACCTCCCATTTTTCAATTGGATACGATGCTTGCACTGGTTGGAGTGGAAGTTCATCCCTTCGAGATGGCCTATCAACTCACTGGAATACATCACATTTACTGATGTGTTCCTTAGCATCTTCCATAACTATAGGCCACCAATTATTTCTTATACTATCTTTTATATGTATATTTTTCTGTAACATGTCCACCACCAACACTAGCATGACATTCCCACAAAAATATCTATCGTTGATTATATATTATAAAGTGTCATAAAATCTCATCAGTTCTCAATGTATAAAGTTTTCATGCAATCAATTGGTATTCTATAGCTCGTATGACAAGGTGTCATTTATACATTGTGGAAGAACTATTAGGTTCCTTCTTGGTTATTAAAATTAATGCAATCTCTTTTATGTGATATGTGATTTCTTCTACTCTAAAGAGAATTGTATTCAACAGTTGATCATCAGCAAGTTCTTCTGCCTCTATAGACTCTATTTGGAAGAGGTGATCAGATTCATGATTATGATTCTCGGGATTAGCTATAACTTCAAATGAAAAATCCTGTAATAAAAGTATCCACTTTCATATATGACTTCTAAAATAGTTTTTTTCTCCAAATAGTTGAGATTTGAATGATAAGTGAAGAACTTAAAGGGCCCTCCTAGAAAATATTGGAGAAATTTCTTTAAAGCATAGAACATTACCAACCCTTCCCTCTATGTGGTTGTAGAGTTGCAATCATCTTGTGATAGCTTTATACTAGAAAAATAGAGTGGATGATACATCTTTCCTTCCCTCAGTTGAGTTAATATTGCACTAAGGGGAATGCTAGATGTGTCAACATGTACATGGAATTTCTTGTCCCAGTTGGGAAATGTCAAAATAGGGGCATTAACCATTCGTTATTTTAGTGTTGAAAATGATTTTTTCCAATTTTTGGTCCACTTCAAATCATCGTCCTTCTTAAAAATAATTCCAATGACACTGTGATGAATGCATAATTGCAGATAAAATTCTTGTGATAGCCTGCATTCCCCAAAGTAAAGTGCAACTATTTAACCAATCTATGTGCTTATAAGATGTTGATTGTTTCAATTTCCATAGGTTCTACCACTAATTCATCACGAAAAACAATGTTTCCAAACAAGTTACCAAAAGGAACACAAAAATTACATTTTCTTAAGATCAAAGAGATTCCCATTTGTTAACAACAATCCAACATTAATCATAGTAACACAACATGATCTTTTAGCAACTTGTAGATTGTCCAATCATATAGGAAGACCTATAAAAACATATGGATAAAATATCTAATGGTTTCAATTACTGTCCTAGAGAAACAAAATTGGTGTTCTTTAACAGGGATAATTTTAGGTGCGAATTTTAGCCCAATGGGCTATTTTTCCATGTTTTTCTCCCAAAAAAGATTCGCCATTTTGCATTTTTTGAAGCCCTGTTTCACCCAATTTTGATGGGGTAAAATTTTTTCACCCTAAAAATCGCCAAATTATTATATAAACGAAATACAATCCTTGGAAATTAAAATATTTTTTGAAAAATATCGCCAATCATTTTATAGTTGGAGTTTTAAGAACTGGTAATATTTGCCAACATTTATACACTTTTAAACAAGTATGGTTCCTTAAAATCATCCCTGTTCTTTAATCCAAACAATAGGACATTATAGCCGAATTATCCCCATTATGTTGTGAAAGTTGTCTTGGTTTTATCCTCTTCTATAATTCTGACCTAGTGATAACCCAAAAATTCATTTATGAATGAGTAGTATTCATTTGCTACAACTTCATATTAAACATCATTGCTAAACAGTGTTGGGAATGGGTCCTAGATGCATACAACATTCATGTTTTGATAGTCGACTCAAACTCTATTAGATTATGTATATTCTTGCTCTTGATTACTATAGGGTTGTGTTGCTGCCGCAACCACCACCCCATTTTTTTTTATGTTTTAGGACCGCCCTTTTTCTTTGAAGTTCTAGTTTTTAAAGCCTTAAAAGTCTACCTTTATCCTTCAAGATTTTATTCGTAACTTAGTTTTTTGCAAGTTGTTTTGTTAAAAGCAAAACTCTTTCTATTCACCTGATGTATCGGATGAACTCATGGAGTTTATCTGACGTTGCAGAAGAGTTACTTGAAGGCTTGCCGAACCTTTGTTTCTCAGGATTTTCGGATGAACTCTTGTCTAAGGTATTGATAATATCGGAAAACATTTTTTGATGCTTCCCGAATGGTTGTCAATAGTATTTTCAATGCACCGGATCGGATTGTTGGTTTAGTTTCCGATGTCCGTGAAAGATTTTTTTTTTTACCTGCCCTTCGTTTTCTGAAGAGTTTGTTATCGAGTCCTTTGCCGATGCTTCGGATGCATAATCAGATGTGCAATCGATAGACTTTCCAAAGAGTCTCCCAATGTCGGTGAGGATGGTTAGTTGGTTACTTTATCAATGGAATCTTTAAGCCATTACCTCATCCCGACAGGTTAAGCATGTAGTCTCCCGATGATATTGGATCCTTTCCAATCATCCGCCCAAAGTCATCGTTTCCGCTCTCAAAACCATTTTTGACTCTTTTCCTTTTGCTGCCAATGGGGTTTTTCACCCGAGGCTCATTTATTACTTGTCGGCGCTTGTTTTGTTAAGCCTTTTAAGCCAATAAGGAAGCGCATTATAGTTATTGTTGGCCGTTTCGATATGCATTTTCCTGTGTAGAGCTGTCAGTCGTTGAGCGGATCTAGTCAGTCGGGACCGCACCTGCTCTAGCTCGTTTCAGCAGCCAGGTAGCATCTTGACCAATTTCTTGTTTTGATGCTTGGAGGGATTTTTGTGATAACTTCGTAGGGTTAGGTTCTTTTCCATCTTCATGGAGAGTATTTATACTCTGAGGTCAAAGTTCTGTTGTTTTCCCCTTGAATGATGAAGACTTTCTCTTTCCACTTCTTGTTAGCTAGGGCCACGAGTTTTTCATACCTACCCCAAGCTGTTTTTCATCCAGCTCTCACCATGAGTGTTTCTTGGACAATATTTTATAGTAGGAGGATAGTGGGCAGACGAGCGTTTCATCTTCTGCACCACTCCTTCATTTCTCCAATGCGAGGGTGGGGCATTACAACCTTTGGCCAGGTTAGAATAAGGGTTTTTCGTGGTTTTCTTTTTTTTATTTCAGGCTGCGGGAGGAAAAAATTTTGTTCTCGGTGAAAGCCTTGACTTTTCGTATAGATTTTTTCTTCCCTAGCATTCGCAGTTTCCCATTTTACCCATCGTTGGTGTTAGGGTTACTCTGTCTAGAGATATGTATCACCGTGAAGAAATCCTTAGTGCCCTTGAAGTGGAATTTACTTTCCTGTGAACCATATCCACTCTTTTTCCTGAGAAGCATTAAGCCTATTGTTTAAGTTCTCGATGTAGTATTACATGGTTTTAAAAGACTTACTGAAATGTATCATGATGATATGGTAAAGCTTTCTAATAAAACATGGATGTTCATTTATACTTTAATACAACCTTATCAGTTACATTAATATGCAGTGGAAGTGAATCTAATACATTTTTTTTGTTTTTTTAAATAGCCTCGGCATCTATATAACACTATGCCTTGGAAAGGAAAGAAGAAGGTTCAAGCCACAGAATATGATCCATAAGTGAAGGTCATAACGCAAGTAGACCTTATATATGAAGATACCAAGCCTGTTACTGGTAGTGAAATTGAGTACAGATGGGGGAAAATCTATCAAATGATCAAGGACCGGAGCCTCCCAGATATGGGGTTAGAGGATTTTCCAATATATGCCAACATAGAAAGGTCAGCTATTATGAAGGCTGCCACGCGACCGGAACTATTTTCATGTGCAGAAGTGATAGGATGGATCCTCCCAAAGGCTGACATAACCAAGATGATTCTTTCAAATGTGGATGGACAAGGTTTTTCTGCTTATAGCCTGGCTTATGTAGCTCAGGATTGCAAGCTGCCCACTCCTCAAATTTATCTAACAGAAAAGTGGTTAAAAGAGATTGACCTTGATATTTTAGACAATGTCCGAATAATGATGGTTCCCGGGAAGCAGTTTCATACAAGGCCTTCTGGGGAATATGAAACCACAAACATGTGCACTCCTTATGGGTTGTTAGCTTTAATGTTGAACAGGATCTTCGAGCGAGAAAATGGTAAATACTACAAATTAAGCTGGGTGCCAGTGATTTTCTTTGTGGCCACTCAAGGTACCATTTTTAACTGGGCCAATATAATATCCAACAACCTCTCCTCATGTATAAGTGCAGTGCTTGGAGGAATCTCACAAAAGAAGTTAGAGTTCTATATGAGCTCTTTTCCGATTGATTGCATTTTGTGCACATAACAGTTCCCAACACTGAATTTCCAGTGGGATAAGACCAAAACTCCTGTTTCTTCTGCATACCAGTTGTTTTGGGCACATAAATACTTCATCCATTTTAAGAGTATTTGCTAATATTTCATAATGCCACTATACAGATTAATCTTCCTTACCGAGTGTAATTGCATGTTTGAGGAATCATTGAAGATTGTAGAGGATAATGTTCATTATTACCTAACAGAAGAAGGTATATACCTAAGGATGTTTGGTGGAACTAGAGCCCCTTATCTTTTACCAAGATACACCACGAACTATGTTGTTCACAAGGAAGTGGTGAGGCAACTTTACATTGATGGGATTGGGAACTTCCTATTTAATCAGAAGAAGGCTATATACCCACCACTCCCATTCTATGTAGGTAGTTATAAGTTCTCCAAGGTGAAACGTGCACCGGATTTTGGAAAAGAGTTAGAGTACTTTCACTTTGGAGAAATGAGCTTTCATAGAAATGATTCAGAAGACAAAGTTGCTAACTATTGTGCAGAAGCAGGGGTACTTTTTGATTACACAAATTACTAGGATAAAAATGAAGAAATATTCCACAATGCCCGCAATATGATAGCTCTAAGAAAAATATTCAAGCAAAAGCTAATGACTTTAGGCGGCAAGGGAGGCAGTAGTAAAGTTGTTGAGAAGCAAAAGAGACAACAAGAAGAAGTTGTGAAGAAGCGGGGAGAAGAGGCACTCAAACTATTGCAGGAAGTGGAGAAATGGTTAGTAGAAGAAGAGGCTGCGAAAAAGAAACAAGAAGAAGAAGTTGTGAAAAAGAAACAAGAGGAAGAGGCACAGAAAATGCATGAAGAGGTTGAAAGGTTAATATTGGAAGAAGCTGAGCGAGAAAGAGACGAAGAAGAGAAAGCAACTGAAGAGATTCAGAAAAAGGAGCAGGAGGAACAAGATCATGCCAATCTTGAGCAGACTGAGTTTCATGATGATTTGTTAGAGTCATCTTCCCCATCTAGTATCATAGCTATAGAAGCTCCATCTCCGACATTAGAGTTTGGGCTAATCCCTTTCATCCCATCTCAAGAGTAGGAGGTAGCTGATTTAAATACAATTTTCTATGAAAAAAATAAGAAAAGAATTGTCATGAGAACCGAGAAGACGGTGGACACCAGGGAAAATAAAGGGATCATGGTAATTGAGAAAACAGTCATCCATGGGACTGACAAGGACCTGTGATTCCTTGCAAGGGCAGGTGTAGCCTCAACCCTTGCAAATGTAGATAATGTGGATAAAATAGTGGATGATTTGGAACAATATAAGAAGAAGGTATCTCAAATGAAGGAAACTCTGAAGAAGGAAAGAGGTTAGGGACAAATCCTGAAAAGGAAGCATGAAGACATTCTCAGTGAGCTTGAGAAATTGAGAGAGGCATGCCAAATTTTTCAATCTGACAAGGATGCCCTGGTATTATCAGTAAATATAACTGAAGGAGAAAAGAAGGATCTCGAGAAGCAGGTTGAAGAAGAAGAACATAAAGGAGATGCAACAAACAAAAGGGTAGAATAGATAGAAGCTCAAAACAATTTGCTAAAAGAGCAACTCTAGGCAGCAAAAGAGAAGCAAATAGATACTACCCCTTTCCGGAATCAAGCATTCGTGCTACAAAAAGGAATAAATAAGATTTTGTTAAGGTTATCAGGGGAAATGTACAGAATTAAACAAATTCAGGATAGGTTGCAATCGCTAGCACTCAGCTCATTGGAATTCTGGAGAAGGTTATTAGAGGTGGTTGAACTTGTGAAGAACTAGCTAGCATGCATAGGAGCCAATCTGACATTTCCAACAAATATGTCTCAGAATACTACAATGAGTCTGAATATGGAAGAGGCCATATTCAGTTTTGGGTGTAAAGCAACAGTGAGATTAAACGTAGCCATTGATAGAACTATTGAAAAATGCATTGAATTCCAAAAAGGCATGTGTTCTGTTCACAGTTAGTGCATGTTTTTAACTGGTGCCCAAGACCAAGATTTCCTAGTCAGGGAGGAACATTTGAAGAACTTGCAAAAGAGGCTATCAAAAGGAGAAGAAAGCATATCTAAAGTCAAGGTTGTTAGTGAGGAAGCTATCAATATCTAGATTATACAAGATTCAGGCCACAAGCACATGTTGGAAGAATTGCTAAGTTAGAATGCACAAAAGGTGAAAGAGATTGAGTCCCAATTGTCAGAGCATGAAGTGGAAGTGTGTGTGCTAGAGCCAGCTGAATATCAAGTCATCAATGAAGAATCCCAAGCATGGAGTGTTTTTATCAAGACACCAACCGGGCCCACTTAAATTTGTCTTATTCACAAACTAAGAATTATGTAACATTTTGTATTTATTCCTTTTTCTAGTAAATACACTAAATGATGAAATTTTGTAAATGAAGAGTCGAGGAAGCCCAAAAGGTTGGGGAAACTAAAGAGTCATTTTGTAATTTGTATAAGTAGTGGTAAGGTATATGAGATAAAATGGATTTTGACTAGTATAGTTGCTGAAGCTTGTTGTAAGAAGAACTATTTCCTCTTATAATGAAGAAGATGGAATTTTTCTAGAGAGAGTATTGCATCATTCTTAAAAGCCTGTTGTGTAAAGCTGAATGGAGAACTATTTCTTGTTTAGCATTATATAATATCTGAGATCGTTCCTAACCCTTTGAACTATTTCTAAGCTATGAATGATTTTATGTTATGTGATGAGTCTTATGCAATAATGAATGATGAATGTTTTAATATCACTGATCTACCTTTGTGTTAACTTTCTGCTGTATGTGTGTATCTTGAATTTATCAGTTATCTGTAAAGTTCTTTATGCAAACAACAAAGTACATCATTCATTCTTAGTTAATATCAACCTTGCTCCGTGGGGATAGGCTAGAGCAGATTTAGATTAGTATTATGTTTATGTTGCTTGCATTTAATCTAGGCACTTGCATTTCATAAATAAAATATAAAATTTATAAATGATGTATTGGGATGCAACCAGTAAAAGATATTTAAGAATACACTTTAACTCTACGATAGCTGGAATGCAAACCAGACGGGTTCCCCATACCAAACAATAAACGATCTATTTGGGAACAGTTATTCGGGAGAACCCCTGCTGTCAGTACCTGGGATTTTTCCAGGCATCAACAGTTTTTTGCACTAGAAGGAGGGACGCCATTGCATGGCTGGCCAAGGAAACCCGTTTCCTCAAGAATATTCCACTAGTGACAGTTCTGAAATCAGTTTTCCCAAGGACCTCAGTCCTGAAATAAAAGTTAATCCTGAGTTCCTTTATCCTCTTTCTCTTGAAGTAGTTAACGATTTAAGAAGAATCACAAGGTCGTATGCAAAGAATCTTGGAATATTGTCGAATATCCTTGAATTACCTAGAAGACAAGCTCATAGAAAAGAGCACCCTTTCATTGAATATTCAGTGTTAGTAAGACATTTTGAAGCGCTGGTAGATTTAGCCTTGCAAGAAATTGTTCAACCTCTTAACTAGTTGGGACTTGATTCCCCATCTTGGTCACCTTTTCAAACCCCTGTTCAATATCCACCTTAGTATCCACCTCAAATCATGGCTGGAAATGTAGCTGGAAATGCACTTGTAAATCCAAATGCTAATCAGCCACCTCCACCACCACCTTGGAGGGTCATAACCCCTCTTAACTTGGATTCTCTGTTGCACAATTTGCCTACCCATCTTGAGAAGTTATTACCTAAGTTTGACTCGACAAAAGGCATTGATGTGGATGATCATTTACAAAGTTTTTTCTTAGCCCTTGAAGTTTTATTAGCAGGAGAACACGAAGATGAAGTATGCAGACTGTTTCTACATACCCTTAAAGGAAAAGAGGCATCATGGTATTTTGGCCTACAAGCAAATTCAATCACAAACTGGAATACGTTGAAAGACTGTTTAAGGACAAGTTTGCATGCCAAAGAACGAGAGCTACTATGATGAAAGAGTTACTTGCTCTAAAGATTGAAAAAAAGAGAAAGTGCTTGTTTTTAATCATAGGTTCACTCACCATTTGAATAATTTCAGTGCTGCTATAATGCATGTTGAAGAAACATTAATGGAATACTATTCTTTATCACTTTCGCCAGAGATAGCAATGTTCGTGAAACGATCAGTAAAACCTTCATTGTTAGAAACCTATGAATAAGTGAAGAAGGTGGAAGAAGAACTCAAAAGTATAAATAAACATTCCTTAGATTCAGAAACAAAAACTTTTAATAAGAATCCTTTCTTTCTAACTAAGCCCAAAGAGGAGCGTTCAAACGAATTGGAAAATGTGGTTAAAATGGTACAAAAACTCTCAAACAAGATTGTTGGCTTAGAGAAATATAAAGAAGCAAGTTCTTCTAGAAAACCATTTAGGCAATTTGTCAAGAAGAAAGAAGAAATTAGTCCACCCCAACCACCCACCGACAATTCTTTTGTGTTGAATCTCACTGAAGTTGGCATGGATAATTTTTGTACTTTTCACCAACAACCCCACTCTGAGAAAAGCTACCCTTAGTAGATTAATTCAATGAACTTAGTAGTGAATCAACTATTAGATGTTCAACTAACAGAACCTGAAGTTAAAGAAGAAAAGGAAATTGAAATAGAAACAACTTCAGAAGAAACTACTATGGTTTTGTGGGATTGTATTACCATGTTGGGGTTAGAAGAAGATTAATCCACTGAAGAAATACAACTTTTGACAGTCAATATCACAACAAGAAGTCAGGGACCAATAACAGATAAGGCTCTATTTCCTAATATTAAGAAATTCCAAGAAAGTATGAAAAATATTACAAGTAAGACTCAAAACCCACCCATACCTGAAAAGGTCATAGCAAAGCAGAAAGCTCAAACACTAAGTAAACCAACAAAAGTTGTGGAGAATAAGTCAGACAATAATAATAAGAAAAGCTCAGTGGAACCAAAAATGGGATATGATATAGTAGAAGATATTAAGAAAACCAAGGAAAATTTTTCGTTATTTGAAATGTGTAATTTACTGCAACAAAATAAGAAACTTTTGGAAGGCTTGGATCCCCAACCTGAAAAAACTCAAGACAATTCCCCATCATATAAAGATATAAATGAAGCCATGATTGGAGGAAAGTCTAAGTCTTGAACTAAGCCATTCCTACTGACCTTTGAATCTTTTAATTTGAATGTACAAAATTGTCTGGTTTATTTTGGAGCATCTTCGAATGGCATGCCCTTGTCAATTTGTAAAAGGATATATGGGAAACCTACCCCTTCTTCCAGTCAAATTATTTAGTTGGACAGAATTGTAGTTAAAGTGGCATGTGAGTTAAAAAATGTATTGATTCGATTAGCAACTGATGAAAGAGTTTGTCAGTACATATATATTATGGTAGTTGACATCCCTGAAGCCTATGGTTTAATACTAAGTAGGGATTGGTCTGAAAATATTAAAGGGTATTTTGCGATAGATTGGTCATACTTGTGGTTACCTTACAAAGGTTGTCAGAATCATATTAAAGTACTAAAGGAACTACACATGAAATATAATGTGACGCAGCTTGAAGGAAAAAACGAACTTGTGAATTTCACACATTCCATTTTGGGAAATTGTTTTTTAGAATTTGAACCAGGAAATTATCAGGCAGAAGAGGCCAGTAGTGCGTCAGATGAATAGTCTCATCTCCTTCAGTTTTTGTGGACTGACAATATTGATTGTAATATAGATAATTTAGTTTCTGTTTCAGAAAATAGAACTAGTGCTTTAGAAGTAGAAAATTAGTTTTGGTTATTGTATTTTGATGGTTTGAAAACTCAAGAAGGATCGGGGGCCGGTTGTGTCCTAATTGATCCAAAAAAAATAAACATTTTTTATCTTGTATATTATAATTTGACTGCACAAATAATATGGCTGAGTATGAAGCATTGATTCAAGGATTGAAAAAAGCAATTGAGTTTAAAGTTAGGAATTTAAAAGTATTTGGAGAGTCTGAAATAATTGTAAAGCATGTCCATAATACAATCCATTGCTTATCTCCTCATTTAATAGGATATCTAAATGAAGTTTGGGGACTCATAACAAATTTTGATGCTTTTAATATTAATTCTATTCCTAGACTAAAAAATGCCACAGCTGATTTATTAGCTACCTTTGCTGTAAGGTTGGTTCCCATGAATAAAAAATGTTTAATTGAATTGATTTTCAGGTCATCTATACCAAATAATGTCACCAATCCGAGAGTGTTTGATGATGACTAGCATATTTTGGAATTCTTGAAAATGAGGAAACTTTTAAATATGCAGTTATTGATGATGAGGAACACCAAGTGAATCTTCAGAATGGAAATTTCATACCAAAATGGGTAAGGACATTAGAGGGAATGTTTGATCTAAGTAAAAAATTTCGAAGACCAGTGAACGTCAAAACACACAACTCATCAATGTAGTATGAACTGATCAATTTGGGAACATAGGTTGAACCCAAGTATGTCAACTTGGGGAAATGTTGTTCTCCCGGTGAAAGATAGTAAGTTCATCAATTTATTTCAGTAGTATAAGGATTTATTTGCTTGGACTTATGATGATCTGAAGACATATGCCACTCACATAATCCAACACATCATTCCTATTAAAGCGGGTGTAAATCCTTTCCAACAGAAGCTTTAGAAGATGCATCCTAAGATGGAACCCTTGATTCAAAGTGAAGTGAAGAAATTACTTGATGCCAAGATTATTTTCAAGGTTAGACATTCAGAATGGGTAGTGAACTTGGTACCAGTAAGGAAGAATTCTGGAGAAATAAGACTATGTGTGGATTTTAGAAATCTGAATCGTGCTTCACACAAAGACAACTATCCAGTCCCTCCAATGGAGCATATTTTGCGGATGGTATCAGGATCTAAGTTATTCTCCTTGTTGGGTGGGTTTTCAGGCTACAATCAGGTATTGGTAGCAGAATAAGATGGGTTTAAAACTACGTTCCGTACAAAGTGGAGAACTTTCGCCTATAGGAGAATGTGCTTTGGATTGATTAATGTTGGAGCTACTTTCCAAAAGGCAATGGATATAGATTTCCGAGGAATGATAGGCCGTAGTGTGGTTGTCTACTTGGATGATATAACAATGTTTTCAAAGAAAAGAGAAGAACATCCGTATCATTTAACACAATTTGTTGAGCGGTGTCGGAAATACGGTATCTCATTGAATCCAAAGAAATGTGTTTTTGTGGTACTGGAAGGAAAGCTATTAGGTCATGTCATTTCTAAAAGGGGAATATCCATAGACCCAAAAAGGATTGAAGCAATAGTGAAGATTCCCTTTCCCCACAATAAGAAGGGTATGCAATCATTTACGGGGACCATTAATTTCATGCGAAGGTTTGTGCCTAATTTTGCACAAATAGTTAAACCTTTGCAACAGATGGTAAAGCAAAATGTACAGTTTAAATGGACTGATGTAGAAAAGGATGCATTTACCAATATCAAAACAACAGTAGCACATGCACCTTCACTTAGAAGTCCTGATTTCGATAAAGATTTCATATTGTACACTTTTTCTTCTGTTATTTTGCTTGCAGCTGTGCTAACACAAAGCAAGAAGGGGGAGATGAATTCCCTATTTCATTTATGAGCACTGGTCTGGAAGGTGATGAATTGAACTATCCAACCATAGACATGGAAGCTTACATAGTGTTTAAAGCGGTAAAGGAATTTAGGCCATATATACTTAAGAATCGGACTAAAGTGGTTGTTCCTCACCTAGCAGTCCGAAGCCTTTTAGTGCAAATGGAGCTAGGCGAGAGAAGAGGACTTTGGGCTACGGATCTACAAGAATATGGTTTGTATTTTAAGCCAGTAACCATTATTAAAGGACAAGGACTTTGAAAAATCATGGATGGAATTCAAAATGGTGAGGAGAATGATTGGGAAAATGAGGATGAAGTTTATATGATTGACATATGTCCCATTTTTACAGCTCCAGAATCATGGTATAGAGACTTGATACATTATCTACAGCAAGGTTATGTTCCGGAACATTGGAGTTCAAAGCAAAGAAGAGCACTAAGGTTGAAATCAACATCCTATCAAGTAATTGATGGAGTTCTCTTTAGAAAGAACTACGAAGGAGATGTTTAGAACATGAAGATGTAGCTAATGTGGTTAAAGAATTGCATGACAGTCCAGCTAGAGGGAACTACTCACGGGATACTACTGGCCACAAGATCTTAAGGGAAGGATACTATTGGCCAACCTTGTTCAAAGATGCACATGCATATGTCAGAAAATGCGATACATGCCAGCGCAGTGGAGGAAGACTTGTTAGAGCAGTTGGGCCATTACAAGTAGTTGTGGTCTCGAAACAATTTGAATAGTGGGGAATTGATATTATTGGAGAAATTAATCCCAATTCTTCAATACAACACAAGTACATCCTTACAACTACTGATTAATTCACCAGATGGGTGGAAGCCATTCCGCTATGGAAAGTAAATGAAAATGCAGTCATTGATTTCTTACAAGAGCATATTATGACCAGGTTTGGGGTTCCAATTTCCCTGGTTTTTGACAATTCATCTTATTTCTCATTAATTAAACTTACAGAATTTGCTAATGATAAAGGAATGAAGTTACATTACTCTGCTAATTATTATCCCCAAGGTAACGGATTAGCTGAATCTACCAATAAAAATCTCATTAGAATTCTGAAGAAGACTGTCATATAAAACCAAAGAAGTTGGAATATAGCTCTCCTGAATGCACTCTGGGATGATAGATTCACACCAAAAAATTCCTTAAGAGTCTCACCTTACACTCTAGTCTATGAAAAGGAAGTCATTTTTCCACCAAACATTTTACTCCTGGCCTCCCAATTAGCCCAAGCTTCAAGAGGATCTAGCAGTGAAGTATTACAAGTTAGAATCAATACCTTACTTAAGTTAGAAGAGTCTAGGCTCAAATATAAAGAAATATTTAAACATCAACAAGAGATTTTCAAGAGATGGTTTGACAAGTGTAAGTCTAGAAATAAGAGTTTCGAAGTTGGATATTTAGTCCTAAAATGGGATCACTCGCATGATGAAAAGGTTAAGCACACTAAGTTTCAACATCTCTAGGTTGGCCCGTTTCTAATTGCTGCAAAGTTAGGTTCCTCGATGTATAAAATTCAGGATTTGCAAGGATGGGAAGAGAATTTGCCTGTAAATGGCTTAGCTCTTAAACCTTACTTTACCTAGTATTTTGAGAGAACCTGTCTGTACATAAATAAACCTTTTGTTTGATTGCTTTAATTAATTTTTTTTTTTTTTTTGCTTTCTGATTTGCTTTATGTTAGTTCATTGTTGCTTTTTCTATGCTTTACTCTAGTTTATTTTAATAAACCAGCTCAACATTTGGTGTTGGAGTACATTGGGATTTGAACAAACTATGGATATTTTAAATCTAGAAACTGCTTATTTAATGTTGTATATGTGAGAGTTTATTATTACAGGATTCTTTAATTTGATACATCTTGGAAGGAAAGTTATTTGAGGAACACATTAAAGTCCTGTTTTAAACCCTGTTAAATAACTGAGGGAGGAGAAGTCTAAAATATTGTTATGAGGCTCCATCCACTTCACCTTAAATATCTGTCCTAGGAAGCTGGAAGCCAAGGATCCACAGAAAGAAAGCAGGACAAACAGGTGTATGGTATTCAAAACAATCCCATGTCATAAATTAAATCCAAAAGGATTAAGAGTAAAAAATTTCCCAGAAAGAAAGATATCTCAGAAAGTATAATGAAGCATAAATAAGAAAATGCATTAGAGGAAATTTCAACTCAAAATGGGCCTTTTAACTTTAAATAAAATTCCATGTCATCATGTGTTAGTCAATGAAATTGCTTTAAATTTGAAATACCGTATAGGTCTTAAACACTTTTTTAATATAAATTTGGGGATAGGTATCATAAAAAAAACTACTTTTTTTGTTTGTATTTTTGACATATCTCCCCGTGTGTTTACTCAAATTTCGATCGGGAGAGCTCGTTGGATGCGGAATTAAATTTCGCGTCCAACATGTACCCACTTAGCATACTTTTGATGGACCCCGCTACCCCAAAAACAAGAAATACCTGAAAATACGTGATGATGACATCATCATCACATTTTTTCAGGTGCATCATCACGTTTTTTCAGGTATTTCTTGTTTTTGGGGTAGCAGGGTCCGTCAAAAGTATGCCGAGTGGGTATGCGTTGGATGCGGAATTTAATTCTGCATCTAATGAGCTCTCTCGATCGAAATTTGAGTAAAAACACGGGTAGATATGTCGAAAATACAAACAAAAAAGTAGTTTTTTTCTTTTCTTCCTCCAAAATTAATAAATATTATTTTATTATTTTAACTATTGTTTTATTAATTTTTTCTAGGAGGCCCATTTTGAGTTGAAATTTCCTCTAATGAAAGGACTGCTCAAAGGTTCTTCTCCATCCATGAGCTGAACAAAATATCACTCACACAAAAGGACACCATGGATGGAAGAACCTGAATCAAATATCAAATATAAAGAGAGAAATCCGAGAAGAATAAACAAACAAAATTTTGAAAGCATCAAAAGAATGCAAAATGCATGGGAACAAGGAACACATGAATATACTTGTCCTAATCCTGTTACGATCCTGTGGTTTCCTATCCAAAAGAAACCAAATGCAGAGGTAAATGAATCTAATATTTTGGCCTTGAAAGAGTTATCAAGAATTTGAAAGCCTGGTTTCCTTATCCCTGCGGACTGAAATCAATGACAAGTTCTGAATCTCACATTCCTTGAAGATCTGGATTATTAAACCATTGCTTAAATTTTTTTTTGAGGTAAATGTATCTAAACAAAGGGTCATAAAGAAATTCTATGTTTCAAAAGTCAGTTTTTTTAGATATATGTGTCCGCTAGTTAGTCTCCAATTGTTGCTGGTGCAACCACCACCTCAAAATTTTTATGTTTTAGGGCCCCACTTTTTCTTTGAAGTTCTAGTTTTTAAAGCCTTAAAATTCTACCTTTATCCTTCAAGATTTTCTTCGTAACTTAGTTTTTTGCAAGCTGTTTTGTTAAAAGAAAAACTCTTTCAGTTCACCTAATGTATCAGATGAACTCATGTAGTTTATCCAACGTTGTGGAAGAGTTACTTGAAGGATTTGCAAACCTTTGTTTCTCAGGCTTTCCCGATGAAATCTTGTCTGAGGTATTGATAATATCAGAAAACATTTTCTCATGCTTCTCGGATGGTTGTCAGCATTCTTTTCAATGCACTGGATCAGCTTGTTGGTTTAGTTTCTGATGTACGTGAAAGAGTTTTTTTTTTTAACTATCCGCCATTTTCCAAAGAGCTTGTTTTCAAGTCCTTTGTAGATGCTTCGGATGCGTAATCGGATGTGCAATCGATAGGATTTTCGAAGAGTCTCCTGATGCCGGTGTGGATGGTTAGTTGGTTACTTTACCGATGGAGTCTTTAAGCCATTACCTTTTCCCAACAAGTTAAGCATGTATCCGCCCGATGATATTGGATCCTTTCAAATCTTCCCCTCGAAGCCATCGTTTCCCCTCTCAAGACCGTTTCCAATGCTTTGCCTTTTGGCACCAATGGGGTTTTTCACTCGAGGCTCATTTATTACTTGTCGATGCTTGTATTGTTAAGCCTTTTAAGCCTGTAAGGAAGCGCATTACGGTTATTGTTCATCGTTTGGATTAGCATTTTCCTATGTAGAGCTGTCAGTCGTTGAGCAGTTATAGTCAGCTAGGAACGCACCTGTTCCAGCTTTTTTTAGCATCCAGGTAGGATCTCGACCAATTTCTTGTTTTGATGCTTGGCGGGATTGTTGTGATAACTTGGTAGGGTTAGTTTTTTTTTTCCATCTTTGTAGAGAGTATTTAGACTCCGAGGTCAAATTTTTTGTTGTTTTCCCCTTGAATGATGAAGCCTTTCTCTTTCCTCTTTTGGTTAGCCAGAGCCGTGTTCCTACCTGCCCCAATCCATTTTTCACCCAGCTCTTTCCATAAGAGTTTCTCTGACAGTATTTTGCAGTAAGAGGACAATGGGAAGACGAGCGTTTCATCATCTACACCACTCCTTCGTTTCACCAATGCGAGAGTGGGGGGGTTACAACCTTTGACCAGGTTAGAATAAGGGTTTTCATGGTTTGTTGTTTTTTATTTCAGGCTGTGAGAGGAAATTCTTTCATTCTGGGTGAAAGACCTCACATTTGGTATAGATTTTTTCTTCCCCGACATTCGCAGTTTCCCGTTTTACCCGTCGTTGGTGTTAGGGTTACTCTATCTGGAGATATGTATTGCCGTGAGGAAATCCTTAGTTCCCTTGAAGTGGAATTTACTTGCCTACGAACCATATCCAATCTTTTTCCTGAGAAGCATTAATGCTATTGTTTAAGTTCTCGATGCAGTATTACATGGTTTTAAAAGATTTATTGAAATGTATCATGATGATATGGTAAATATTTCTGATAAAACATGGCTGTTCATTTTTGGTTTAATGCAAGCTTATCAGTTACAGTTATATGCAGTGGAAGTGAATCTAATACATTGTTTTGGTTGTTTTATACAGCCTCGACATCTATATAACATTATGCCTTGGAAAGGAAAGAATAAGGTTCAAGCCACGGAAGATGATCTAGAAGTGGAGGTCATAACGCGAGTAGAAATTATATACGAAGATACCAATCATGTTAGTGGTAGTGAACTTGAGTACAGATGGGGGAAAATATATCAAATGATCAAGGACCGGAGCCTCCCAGATACGAGGTTAGAGGATTTTCCAATATATGCCAACATAGAAAGGTCAGCTATTATGAAGGCTACCACACGATCGAAACTCTTTCCGTGTGCATAAGTGATATGTTGGATCCTCCCAAAGGCGGACATAGCCAAGACGATTCTATCAAATGTGGATGGACAAGTTTTTGTCACTTATAGCCCGTCTTATGTAGCTTAGGTGTGCAAGCTTCCCACTCCTCAAATTTATCTAACAGAAAAGTGGTTGAAAGAGCTTGACCTTGATATTTTGGAAAATGTCCGAAGAATGATAGTTCCCGGGAAGCAGTTTCATACAAGGCCTTCTAGGGAATATGAAACCGCAAACCTACGCACTCCTTATAGGTTGTTAGCTTTAATGTTGAATAGGATCTTCGGGCGAGCAAATGGGAAATACTACAAATTAAGCTGGGTGCTAGTGATTTTCTTTGTGGTCACTCAAGGTACCATTTTTAACTCGGCCAATATAATATCCAACAACCCGTCCTCATGGATAAGAACAGTGCTTGGAGGAATATCACAAAATAAGTCAGAGTTCTATATGAGCTCTTTTCTAATTGATTGCATTTTGTGCACATAGCAGTTCCTAGCACTGAATTGTCAGTGGGATAAGACCAAAACTCCTATTTCTTCTGCATATTGTTGGGCCGAATTAATGTCGTTTTAATTCCATTGTTGTAATAGCCCAGCCATTTAATTTGTCAATCCGAGGTTCATAGGCTTATGAAGCACATGCAAAGTATATGCAGGACTGAAGTGAAATTAAGCTAATGTAACCCTTCGTGAAACTAAGACTAATCTAATCTAACCCCCCTTAAGCTGAAACACACAATTGCTAATCTAATGCAGGAAGATGAAACACACGGCTGAAAGTAAATTGCATAAAATAAAGACAACATATGAAGAGCAACAAGACAACACATGTAAGCTCACATTAACAATCAAACAATCTTAATTTACATTACAAGAATCAATAGCAAATCATGAAAGCATCAAAACCAATATTATGAACAAAATCTAAGAATTCCCTTCTCCATATTACAAAGTCAAGACTAACTTCTACAATCTACTATTCTCTAAGATAATCTAAGATCTAAGATATTCTAAGATAATCCAGGATTTAAGATTATTGAAATGAAGAGAGAGCACTCTCTTTTATACATGAAGGAAATAACCATCTCATAATGAGAGATCCACTATTCACTCAACCACTCAACTACTTTCCTATTATTACAAGATATGATCCCTTCAAATCGTCCACATATCTCTCACCAATCCTCCACATGTCTCTCAACCAAATCTCCATGATCTTTTGCTTGGAATATTCTTTGCATAACTATCTCCTTGAAATGGTGGATGAGATATACGTGAAGTCTTTTCTTTGAATTATCCTTCACATATTCCTACACATTACAAAGCTCATCCAGACTTTGAGATATTAGTGAAAAACATGTTAATTTTCTAATATTTAATCATAAATTCACTTATAATACTAAAAATAAATAAAGTGGAAATAATAAGGTGAAACCCACATATATGTATGGAAATGGTATGATAAAAGGTTAATGGGATGATGAAATGTGAGGAATAGCGGAAGATAAAGTGGATGAAAAAGCAACATTTCTGAGTCCCAACATACTCCCCAACTGAACTTGTTGCATGTCCTCATGCAACCGTGTATGGATCTTCTCAAGAAATTTTGGCATCTAAACTTTGGCTTTGATTGATGATGTCTTTTTAACAATGAATATTTACAGGGTGTGAAATACATGAGTAACAACTGGCATTTCCTTATGGTTGGTTCTTGTGTGACAACCATGAATATAAAGAATGTTGGTTCTTGTGTTAACAACATTCATTTCATGATGTGAAATGCATGAGTAACAGCTGACATTTTCCTTATGGTTGGTTCTTTTGTGACAACCATGAATGTAAAGAATGTTGGTTCTTGTGTTAACAACATTCATTTCGTCATTTGTTTTCTAGTTGCATAATAATTTAACCATACACTCACTGAAAATGATAAGTTATTAATGTGCATAGAAAGCATCATTGTGCATAAGAAATCATTTTCTTTATCTTTATGAATCATGCCAATATGTATATCAATGTGTATGAAACAAAGTGCAATAGAGAATTTGTCGGAAAAGAAATGCTCGTGAATGGTAAATGAGATGAAAAATGGGTGATGGTGGTGAAAAGAATGGAATGATAGTAGTGAGTATGTAATGAATATAGTTCCCCCTCCCTAATTAATGTGGGTGCATGTCTTCATGCAACCTATCATGGGATGTGAAAGAAATGGTGAGGGAATTTTCCAAATTATTCATTGCTAGCATGTAAGGAATTGGATGATTAAAGTTTAGAAAACAACATACCCCCACTTACCCAAAAAGTAGATGAACGATGCAATAGGAATGTAGTTGATGCCTCTTGATCGTGGAATGTGCCACTGCTACAACGACTGTAACTGCTGGATCATGGGCATTAAAGGAATCGAAACTGCTGCTGCTGAATCATGTAGAATATGTCACAGTTGCAGGATAAAAATGTAACTGTAAATGCTGCTGCGGCTGTAACTGTTGGAACCGCTGTAATGTGAAGTGGAGGAATCTAAACTGCTACTGATAAATAATGGAAAACGTGGAAGGAAGAAAGTGGAACTATGGTACACTCATAGATCTGAAGTCATTTTTCTCCAACTGCTGATGGAGTAATGAGAAAGAATGTATAGTCTTCACCCACTACAAAAGCCGGTGGTACAGTTTTAATCATGCGAATGTATGTGTCGAGGTCGAGCATGAAGAGAAATCATTGGATTATCGGCCATTGATGAATGTCGTTAACCAATGCGAGGCAACTCACCAGTGATGTCAATGAGTGCCAAGATACCTAAGTACATCTTGCAAAGTGAGAATAGATGTGCTGATGTCGATCCACTTGCAAGATCTAATGATCAAGGGACATTGATGAATTCCCATGATTGTGAGCAAGAGAACTTGCCATTAAGGAATGCAAGCCTCTGGGTACTCAAAATGAACTCTAGTCTATATCCCAGATAAGGTGCTGAGGTTGATGGGGCAAGACTTTTTGAAAGGTGGGACTTAAGGAATCCCACATCAGTCAACGCGAGTTGGTATAAAAATATTGGTAGGACTATCAGTGAAAAGATCTCATAGTTAAGCAGTGGATATGGCAAAGCCATGTAGTCATGGAAAGGGAGCTAGTTTTATTCAGAAGGAAAACTGTAATGGAAAAATGAACTGAAAAAGATAAAGGGATGTATGCAATTCATAAAGATAGGCATGTGTGAAGTCATGACAGATAAAGCGATGGAAAGTGGACTTCAAGACATGGATGGTGAAGGTGCTCTGAAGGATAAATATGGATAAACAATCATGACGCAAATGAGTTTATGGATGGTTTCTATGTAACAACCAACGTTATGATGTTTATTAGCAAACGTCACGAGTAATAGCTCCATGTTGTCTATCAAAGCATGTTTCTTAAAAGTTTTGTGTTTCTTTGAAAAGTCACTTCAGCAACAAAATGCGACTGTCTTTGAAACCTGGAAAAAAACTTTAGTACAAAATCCTGCATGAAAACTTATTAGTGAATATGTATTGAATATACTTCTCCCTCCCCATCTGATCTGGTTGCATGTCCTCATGCAACCTAGCATAAATATTGTGAGAAGTTCGTAAAAGAAAACATATCATGTAGAAAGAAGTACATGAGTTGCAAAGAAAAATACCTGTTTCCCGTGTTGGTTTCATCTGTGATTATTGTCAAAGTGACTTTAAGAAAAACAATTCAGCGTTAAGCATAAAAGAAATTTCAGGAAAAATGAAAACGTCCATTTGCAACTTTATTTTTGTTTTGGTTGTTCTTATTTTTCTTAACTTTTTGTGATTTATATATATATATATATTTTATTTTTAAGTTTATTTTTATTTTCTTTTGCAAAATGTAAAACAAAAGAAATAATTTTTATAATTTTATATATTTTTCTTGTTTTTGTTTTATTTTTACAACACACCAAAATAAAATAAAATAAAAATAATGGAAAAAACACTCAAAATTAAATTTACCCGATCATAGTTGTAACAACCTAGCCAGCTGCGACACAGCGGCGACATCAAGCTGCAACAACCACCGGTAGCTGCCCCATATCGATTTGCTTCTCACCTTCCTCCTTTTTGTGGTGTTAAGACCGTTCCAATTGTTTCTGCGATTATAATATTTTTAATTGATGCTTAGGGGTTTTGTTCAGCCTTTTTCTGTTCTTTATTCAACCCTTTTTCTGAGCTTTATTTAGCCTTCACAAAACTATGTTCATCTTTCACAAAACTATGTTCATCCTTTTTTTTGTTCAACCCTTTTTCTTTGTTCAGCCCTTTTTCTGAGCTTTGTTCAACCTTCACAGAACTATGTTCAGCCTTCACAAAACTATGTTCATCCTTTTCTTTGTTCAACCCTTTTTATGAGCTTTGTTTAGCCTTTGTTTAGCCTTCACAGAACTATGCTCAACCTTCACAAAACTATGTTCAGCCTTCACAGAACTATGTTCAGCCTTTATTGTCATAGCGACGGATTTTACTGTTTCAGCTGCTTGGAACCGGCCGCAACAGTAAATCTGGAAAATACTCTCCCAAAGAACCAGTTGTATATTGCAAATCGTGGCTTTGTTTGGTGATTTCCTTGTGATTCAGGTAAAGGAGGATGTTATGCATAAAACCCATATCTCATATTTTCAAAATTATTTTCCATATGCCCACAAATCAAGACGTGAGTCAAGGTGTTCTTATCTCGAATGCGTTTTTTTGGTTAAGGCTGTAACAACCTATAAATTTCTTCCATAAATCAACTTAACTCAGCATACACATTTCCCATAAAATTCTTTCTATCATGCCACAATTACAAATTTTCATTTTAATGAATAAAAGACCCACCTGTGCAAAAATATGGAATTCAAGGTTGCAATCATGACAAGAAGTAAGAGTATTCCTTGAAAACTTGCTTCTACTTCCTTCCTTATGCATCTTTTGAAAATTATTCTTGTGTCTTACTCAAATTGCTACATTGGGCACAAAAGTCATGTCTTATATTTACTTGATTCGACTTCATATGCATGAAAAAAATGAGCAAAAAGTGCTCTCAAAACATATTGAATTTTTTTTGAGTTTGTCTTTTTAGTTTGACTTTCTTGAAGAACTCAAAATCAAATCAAAATTTTGCATCCTTTCATGCCACATGCCAAGATCAATCATGCACATATGCGTTATGAGTAAACCATCTTTGAACCTACTCATATGTGTCATATGTAATGTGGCCTCCAATAAACCTTTACTAGAATCAATTTTTAGGAAAACTTTGTAATTCATAACAATGAGAGATGCATCATGTTGAAGCTAATGAAATCACTGTAATCAGAAATATTCTCCATTTGTAGGCTGCATTTTCCATTAGCATTGGTGTAAACAACCATAAAAAATAAAAAATTTCACAATTGCAATAGAGGCTGCCACAAAATTTCCATGCTATTACCTAAGATAACCACTATCATGCTCGCATAGACCACTTTCTAATAGTAACCAAAAATCATGAAGAAATTCTCTTGAACCAATTCTCACAACCATGATGTTCATAGAGATTAAATGCTCTTGAACCAATTCTCACATTAGAAATGCTAAGACAAGATTGTCATCAAAATTTGATAAAGTTTGGAGTTACAAATGCTATGATGCTCATGATGAGTAAAACCAATGTATGCATTAATGAATTATGAATAAAATAACTCATACCTTTGACTTCTCACCTTCTTGTATGACAGCATGTGCTTATGAAGAAATTGCGTCTGCAAAAGTTTATTCTATTGTAGGTTCTTGTGGAGCCTATTTATTTCTTTTATTAGTGGCCTCCATTTGGGTTTCCTTAGTATTTTATGTGAATTATGATTAAATAAAGGAAAAACAAGCAGACCTACACCTACCTATGAAGTCCTTGATATATGTAGTAGCATTTGAAAGGGAACTTGATATGATATGTCCACAATGATGTAAAGCTTTGCAAGATGGATCAGTGTGGATTATGGACATGTAGCATGATGTAGATCATAGTGTTGGTGAATGAGCATAACAATCATGAGGTATTCTCGAAGGATTTGGTACCAATGGGATGGTGATGTAACAATGGGACTTGGCATTCTGAAACATTGGTCTTCATATGGTCTACACATCAATTCTTCATTTGTTATGTACTCGATCCATAAAAAGTATTATTCTGGGTAAGAAACAACTGGAACATATTGAATCTTGAATATCTAGAGGGTATTCCCATATGGCATAAAATTTTGTCTTCAAGAATCACTTGTGCATGTATTGACCTTCTTCAATCTTTCGAGGACCTGCAAAAAAACTAGCACTTTCTTGCAATAAAACATGAGATCATGGAAGAAGAGAGGTACGCAGTCTATCTTCATCCAATAATTATGAAAAAAAACAACTAGTGCTTATAAAACAAATCCAAATAAAAATAAACAAAGCCAAATTCACTTTATACTTGTTGACAAGTAGTGGGTGGTGTAGACTACTTGACAGTGTTTTGGTAATAACTTCTTCGTTTCATGCCCGATTTAAATGATTCCAAAGCCAAAAAAAATGGATTCATAGGCCTACTTTCAGTAGAAACAGGTTTTAAAAATTCTATGATATTATATGTCATATAATCTGAGTAACAGCCTACATCCTAATGTTGTTTGTGAGTTTCACCCTAGACCAATAGTCGCTATTTTGAGTACAATTTTTTTCGTTAACATATGGATTGATGTGATTCCAATTGGAGATGAAAATAGATTCATCTAGGTATATCCAATAGAAACAAGTTTTGAATACAACAATAATTGATTAGTAAAATATGCCAATGAACAGCCGAGAAAGCATAGTTTGCAGAGTGCAGATTTAGGATAGGTAGTTAGTATTTTGGGCATATCTCCTTCATACGATATCGAAATTGAATGATTCAAATTGTGTTGTAAACTAGATTGATAGAAGAGTATGTATTAGAAACATGTTTTGAGAATTAATCCATTAGGTCTCCCAAAACGTGATTGTCCCAACTATGTTCTTGAGCTTCCTACTCCACCCCCAGTCAGTATTTTGACCATAGATTTTTCGTTTTAGAACCAAATTGAACAATTAAAATTGGATTGGAAACTATACTTAAAGGGATAATTTGGATAGAAACAGGTTTTAAAACTAATCTCTTATGGTCCCTAAAAATAGGACTGTCCCGACTGTGTTTCAGTGAATTTTAACAAGCCAAAATGCCAAAAAAATGCAATAGATGAAACATAGCTTCCACACAATGATACGAATTGTTGCAGATGTCTATAATGACATATATATATATATATTTTAATGGAATAAATCCACATATCCTCAAGTAATTTGTACCTATAATGACTTACACAGTGTGTTGCAGCCATAGCTGCAACTCCTAAAAATTATATGATTTTCGAAATAAAACCTGTGTAATTTTGTGGTTGTATAAATGGTTTGGCAGAGTTAATTTTAAGAAAGCTACAGGATGAAGGATGAAGGAAAAAAGATGGTTGCGACTCTAATTGACGAGAAGCCTACAAACATGACATTGTGTTTCAGCTGTTGTTTTGTTTCAGCTTGGAGTTGCACTGTTCAGATTTGAGTTGCAGCTATTATAATTTCAGCTGTTTCAAGTTTAGAATGAATTTGCCACATGAATTTGCACGCTAGTTTTATTTTACAAATTGGAAAAGGTTTTAGTAAATGGAGATAATGATTTGCAAAATAAAGATGAAATCGATTAGGTATGTTGCAAACATTAATTTATTATTTCCTTGTGTGTTTTAGCTATAGCCGTTACAGCTTATGTGTTTCAGCTGAAAAAGGTTTCATCTTATGTGTTTCAGTTATAGCTATTATAGCTTATTTTGTAAATTAAAAAAAATAATTATGAGCAAATTGAACAAATTGGAGACGAAGAATAGATTAGGCAGATTTTTTTTTCATCTATCAACAATAAGAATTCTTCTTGAAATCAATTTAGTCATTCTATTTCTGATCCTCGCGATCGCATGAAGCACGAAGGAGAGCATACTTATTCTGGGTGAAAGCAAAGACTGGAAATAAAATCCTACCTAATCTATGCTAATTGGGAATTAGAAAACAGTTGTGTGTAGTCAAATATCCAATGTAGCCATTCACGTAACAACAATAAAAATATGTTCAGTGTTAATTTTGCAAATAGAAAATGATAATAAACATAAATGTGTGAAATTAATTGTTGTGACTGTGAATTAACTAGAAAAAAAGAAAAACTAAACTGTTCTAACCTCGTACTCGCTTCAAACCATCATTCGATAGGGCTTTCGTAGGCACAGTGTTCACTCTTCAGATCATGCTACAACTCTTCATGGTCCTCTTCGATCTCCTATTCACATGATTCATCAGATGTGCAGGATTCTTCGTATGTTGATTCCTTGTTTGTTGCTGGAGGAGTAATTAAGCTCTCGACTGCTTTTAGGATCTCTTCTTCGTGAGAAGAAGAGATCCCTACTTTTGCAAGGATCTGAGTGAGTTGTTCCAAGCTTCAACTCATTGTTAAATCATTTTGAAAAAGGAATTCTTACAGCACCCAAATCTAAATGAAAAATTTAAATAAACACTCTTGTTGAAAAAAAAAACAACAACAACATTCTGTACAAGAAAAATAATTACTCTTCACAGTTGCCAGAAAACACACTTGATGAAATTGAAATTCAAACTTGCATAATTGAAACACTCTTTGCAAAAATTGAAATTCACTCATTACAGAAATTAAAATTCACACTCTAGTGTACGCTTGCCGAAAAATCAAACTAAACTTCAATCCATCATGCTTCCCTGGCAACGGCGCCAAAATGTTTGGCCGAATTAATGTCGTTTTAATTCCATTGTAGTAATTTCCCAGCCATTTAATTTGTCAATCCGAAGTTCGCAGGCTTACGAAGCACATGCAAAGTATATGCAGGACTGAAGTGAAATTAAGCTAATGTAATCTAATCTAACCCCCCTTAAGCTAAAACACACAATTGCTAATCTAATGCAGGAAGATGAAACACATGACTAAGAGTAAATTGCATAAAATAAAGACAACATATGAAGAGAAACAAGACAACACATGTGAGCTCACATTAACAATCAAGCAATCTTAATTTACATCACAAGAATCAATAGCAAATCATGAAAGCATCGAAACCAATATTATGAACAAAATCTAAGAATTCCCTTCTCCATATTACAAAGTCAAGACTAACTTCTACAATCTACTATTCTCTAAGATAATCTAAGATCTAAGATATTCTAAGATAATCTAGGATTTAAGATTATTGAAATGAAGAGAGAGCACTCCCTTTTATACATGAAGGAAATAACCATCTCATAATGAGAGTTCCACTATTCACTCAACCACTCAATTACTTTCCTATTATTACAAGATATGATCCCTTCAAATCCTCCACATATCTCTCACCAATCCTCCACATGTCTCTCAACCAAATATCCATGATCTTCTCCTTGGAATATTCTTTGCATAACTATCTCCTTGAAATGGTGGAGGAGATATACGTGAAGTCTTTTCTTTGAATTAATCCTTCACATATTCCTACACATTACAAAGCTCATCCACACTTTGAGATATTAGTGAAAAACATGTTAATTTTCTAATATTTAATCATAAATTCACTTATAATACTAAAAATAAATAAATTGGAAATAATAAGGTGAAACCCACATATATGTATGGAAATGGTATGATAAAAGGTTAATGAGACGATGAAATGTGAGGAATAGAGGAAGATAAAGTGGATGAAAAAGTCACATTTCTGAGTCCCAACACATACCAGTTGTTTTAGGCAAATGAATACTTCATCCATTAGAAGAGTATTTGTGAAGATTACATAACGCCACTATATAGATTAATCGTCCTTACTGAGTGTAGGTACATGTCTGAGGAATCATTGAATATTGTAGAGGATAATGGTCATTATTACCTAACAGAAGAAGGTCTATACCTAAGGTCTAGTAAATATACTAAAAGACGGAATTTTGTAAATGAAGAGTCGAGGAAGCCCAAAAGGTTGGGGAAACTAAAGATTCATGTTGTAATTTGTATAAGTAGGGGTAAGGTAAATGAGAGAAAGGGGCTTTTGATTAGCATAGTTGCTGAAGCTTGTTCTAAGAAGAACTATTTCCTCTTATAATGAAGAAGATGGAATTTTGTTGGAGAGAGTATTGCATTAGTCTTAAAAGCGTGTTGTGTAAAGCTGGATGAAGAACTATTTCTTTTTTAGCATTATATAATCTATGAGATTGTTCCTAACCCTTTGAACTATTTCTGAGTTATGAATGATTTTAGGTTATGTGATGAATCTTATGCAATAATGAATGATAAATGTTTTAATATGACTAAGCTACCTCTGTGTCAACTTTCTGTTGTATGTGTGTATCTTGAATTTATCATCTATATGTAAATTTCTTTATGCAAACAACATATTACATCATTCATTCTTAGTTAATGTCAACTTTGCTCCCTGGGGATAGGATAGAGTAGATTTAGATTAGTTATTATGTTTTTGTTGCTTGCATTTCATACATAAAAGATAAAATTTATAAATGGTGGATCGGTCCACAACTGATAAAAGAGATTTAAGAATACACTTTAACTCTACGGTAGCTGGATCGCAAACTAGATAGGTTCCACATACCAAACAATAAATGATCTATTTGGGAACGATTATTGGGGAGAACCCCTACTGTTGGTGCTTGGTATTTTTCCAGACATCAACAGGTTGTTTCAGTTTGATTCATCTACAAGAAAGATCAAGTCATCATTAAGCATATGGTCCATTTATTTTTTCAAATTTTGATTTATTTAGGAATTCAGTCTGTATGGCTGCTAATTTAAAGGTTTTGTGTCTAACTTTAGAGAAATTGGCATTTCACCCAAATCCCCTCGGATTCCCTTGATCTCTATGAAATTCATTGGAAATAAGTCATCATATTCCTTCAAGAGAAAGGTTATCTAAAATACAATTTATTCATCCCAATAATATCTGATAGTTTCTATCTTCAGGTTACCGTATTTAACAATATTGACATTTTGTATTTTTAGAGGTTATGTGTAAAGTTCTCTAATATCCTTTTTCTTTGTCTATCACACATCCCTAGATCCTTTAGACTCCTTGAAATTTAAATGTAAAAAGTATTCTAATTAATCTAGATTTGATTCCTCAGACTCCACATTTTTGCAAAAAAGAGGGAATACCACTATAGGATTCTCTAAGGTTATCTTTGGTAGTGTGATGGGAATGACAAATATATGATTGTATTACATTTCTCAATAATTTTCCCCTAATTGTTTTCAATGCTTATATTACTAAGTCATTGGTCACGGAAAAAGAAAAGTCTTGAAAAACAATTGTGTAGATTTTCTTCCAACATCTCATGTAGGTACCAATCCTTAGGGATATTCCCAGCTTTTGGAAAAACTAATGAACCAAAATTATATATACAACTTATCCAATTCACATTGATGTTCACATAACACAATGTTGTTGTAGGTATTGGTCTCCCATGTGTAAATATTCGTCTCTCTATTGGTGTGTCTGGATGGCTTGAATATTAGCATTAATGCTAATTGGGTTGTGCTCTAGTTAGGAAGATCATATTTGTGCATCACCCACAATTTTGAGGAAGTTCCTCTTAGCTCTATTTCCATGATGTCCATGCAATATTATTTTGGAACTAAGGAATCCATTTTCTATAAGAACTTATCCAAGCGATTAGTCGTGTCATATAGTAGTGGATTTTTGGCTTCAACCCTGATGCATCTAATTGATTTAATCATCACACAATGTTGGGAAGAGAGTTTATACACATTCTTCCAGTTGTCCAAAGCTTCTTCAAATTTGCTATCAAATGATAGAATTCTCCTCCAACTTATTGAAGCTTCCACTATAAGATTCACATAGTATTCACTCTTACCTAATGTCAAGGAGTATATATTATCCAGGACATCTCATTCCATATTTTGTTACATTAGATAAATATATCATGATACTTGGTGGGGGGATAAATTTTTTCTAAACTTCATCGAATTAGCTTCAAATGTCTTTGTTCAGTTCTTTAGATCGATTAATGTCATGTCCCCAAGTTCCAATAGGTCTACTAGTTGACAATGTTTCACCCACCTACTAGTTCCCTAGGATTGGGGAGGAGTCATTAAATATTGCAATAAGGGAGATATGGGACCCTAGAGAACATTATTTTATCATTTACACATTAATTTGGGTCATACAAATAATAAATATGGATAAAATAAAGTGGCATGGATTCATAAGGACATTTGGAGGTTCATGGGGGACTGAGGTGGCTAGATTCCTCCTTACACATGTCATGACTTAATTCCAAATTCCAAATTATGAGTGATGGAAGGTTCTTGGAAGGTGAAGAGTCATCAAATTACATATCATGATCCCAAGGATTCGAATGGGTGAGGAGGAGTAACTCCCCATAGAAGAGGAAGAGTCTAAGAAGAAAATAGGTGCCATGTGGAGCTAGATTCCCTGCACTTTATGACAACAATGATGGAAGATTCTAATACAAATCAGAACTGATTGCAGACATGATTTCTGAAATATGAAATATCTGACATGATAGCGCTAAAAATAGCCACCAAGAGGTCAAATTTCGGAGTTAGAGGCAACCATTCGAATTTGGTGGAAGATGAAGGGTTGAGGAGAAGGCCAAGTAGGATGGAGCTTACTAAACATCAAGGATGAGGTGGAGGGATCATATGGGAATGAATTTGAAATTGGAGGACCTTATTAGGGTTATAAAAATATTTCATGAGGAACGGAAATTGGTTTTTATCATTTGTTAATTTTACGGTGGAATTTGGAGAGCATTAGCTTGTCCTTTGCACAGTTAGTGCACACTTACCCTGCTAGTTAGCCAATTCCGAGAGAGTGAGATTCTAATCCAATTTGACCATTGGAGAGGCCACTCATACCTATAATTTGGTGATTCATTTATTTATTTTATTTCAGGTAGGAGTTTGTTTATGTTCATGGCCCATCTCTCCTCCCATTCTATCAATTTCCACTTCCATATTTCCATGTTTTTCTATGAAGGCATACTAGTGTGAATGGTGGTTGCGCCCCATTGAGTTCATTTGATTCCAAAAATATGATTTATGATGTATGTATATTTAATATATTATTCACATGCTTTGAAATTCTAAATCAGAACAAATACATATGCAAATGTCCACATTTCCAATCTTTCTTGTGACTAGTTTCCATGTGATGATTTTCCCTTTCAATGGAGATTGTGTATCTGATGTATATTGTGACTTGGGTCAATGTTATATGATTTTAGTAATCTATTGAAATGATTTCAATGGTATATATTCATATTTCTCTGTTCTGAACCATTATATGCACCATTTATGAGTCGAAGTTGAGCTTTATTGTGTCATTTCCCTTAACCAAATATCACTGAAATTGTGCATTTGAATATGAAGCTTTAATCCTCTCTTGAAGAAATATTAAACACATATAATAAAATTAAATTATGTATAATTAAATCCCCCATACTCTATTCTTAACTTTTGTAGGGTTTCTTAGGATTTGGAGAGAAATTTCTTCCCACACGCTAGGGGGAATTACATCATAAATTGCTAGTTATTTTTCCCTTTTTGCCATCATGGAAAAATCGAGTTTCAGATTTATATGACCTGTAATAAAAATATAGGAGATTAAATTTAAGAGTACTAATAATCCCCACATCAGTCCCTACCAAATTCGAGACACTCTTGATCTATTTTAATCCCCTGGGTTAAAACTAGTCATGACTATTTTTCCAAAATTCTACCTTTATTGGGAATTTTTGAATTGGGAAATTACAAGTGGTATCATGGAATGATATTGGCACAGGATAGATCTATTTATTCATATTTTATGATTCTGACCTCCCTCCCTTAGAAACTGATATTGGAGATCTTAACCGTGAAAGGAAGGAAGTGGAGAGGTTAGTTCCTTTTACAAGAAGATTAAGGGAAAACGAGAACTGGGAGATATGGATGAAAAAAAAATGAGGAACTTAAAACATTCATTAAATTAGATCTTGAAGGAATTACAAAAAAATTTATGCAAGGATTCGAATTGTTTTCTGGCCAACTTGGGAGAAAGTCAACACCCGAGAGTAGTAGTAGTACACCCCATGATGAGCGAAAGACCAATGGAGAAACCATTTTTTCGAAGATTGGACCTCATAATAGACCTCGTGAGTCCAAAAATCAGAGTGGGCCTGCAATAACTAAGTTTTTAGAGTACAAAAAGGCGCTTACACCACTTATGATGTTAGATAAGAAACAAATGATTAGAAGCACTTAAGTGATGAATGTAGAAAATTCCTACCTTTTGATTAGTTCATTAGAGCTTCTCTTCAGTTCAAGAAGGGAGGAAATGGGAATAGGGAATCCCATATTAACCACAAATTAAAATACACAATGGGAAAAGTAACCATTCCTTCCTTTGATGTTTATTCAAAAATGTCTGCTAGTGCTTGGTTGCAAAAATTAACTGTATATTTCCAATTAAATCCTATGGCTGAAGAAGATGCATTGAAAATGGCCATTCTACATCCTGAAGGGGAAGCTAGTGATTGGTGGTTCCATGGTATTAGAACCTTTTGACATGATCAATTTTTATATTGTGAAGGTTTCTTTAATGGATTGATGGATATATTTGAGAGGAAAGACCCTAGACTTCCTTTCAATGAACTAGTGCAATTGAAGCAAGTAGGAGCTCCTGAAGCATATATGTTAGAATTTGAAAAGTTTTAAGTACTTGTTTCTAATACATCTATGGCTAGGTTGGTTTTATTTTTTATTGAAGGATTGACATTACCTTTGAGAGGGCTATTGAAATCCCACAAGCTAGCCACATTAAATGATGCCATGAATTTGACAAGGGATTTGCAGAATATGTTGCCAAGAACCAAGTACCCTCCTAAGAAAAATTTACCTTCCAAGTTCAAGAAAGGCAAGGAACCATGGAAAAAGTACTCCTCTACCAAATAAAATAAAGGAGGACTGAGCAAAGAAGATCTTAGAAGAAAGAAACTATGGTTTACATGCCAACAACCTTGGGTCTCATGACATAGATGTGCCAAGGGGAAGGCACACTACATTGATGTTTTTTCTGAAGATCATGAAGAGGAGGAGGAGGAGGAGGAAGAGGAACAAATTTCAGCCCAAGAAGAGGGGTATCAAACACCAGAAGAATAATAATCCACTCCTGATATAGGAAAAATTGTTGCACTTTCGGGTGTACCTAGATTCCACGCCTTAAGGCTCAAGGGTAGCATACAAGGCCAAAATGTCATGGTTCTAGTGGATGGTGGAGCCACTCACAATTTCGTAGATGTAGAATTGGTGGAGAGGACAAATTTACAAGATTAAAATTTTGATGGTTTCACAATCATCATTCCAGGTAACAATTCTATGGACTGAACTAAATGGATTCCAAAGCTTCAAGTTACTCTAGGAAATCATACTATCATTGAAAATTTTTATGTAGTGAATGTGGATGATACAAATTTGTTTTTGGGAGTAAAATGGTTGTATTCTTTAGGGGAGCATACAGTGAATTATCAAGTCCTTGAAATAAGGTTCAAAAATTCTAAAGGGAAACCCATCTTCTTGAGGGGAATGCACACTTACCCAAATCAAGTGGTGTATTCTCACAACATGAGGACTATCTTGAGGCATGGAGATATAGAATGGGCTATGGAATGTTTAATTACATATCCTAAAACCCACTGGAAAATTTCCAAGAATCCTATGAAGATAAAGCAACTATTGAGTAAGTATGAGAATGTTTTTGGAGACCTTCCCCCAGGAAGACCACCAGATAGAGCCGTTGAGCATATCATTGAGTTAGAGATAGGAAAAAAACCTATCAAAATTTAGACCTATAGGCACCAAAAAAGGATTAGAGATGATATTGAATACACCATTAAATAACTCTTGGATTTGGGTCTCATAAGGCCTAATTCTATCCCATTTGCTTCTTTAGTTGTTATGGTAAAAAAGAAAGATGGAACCTTGAGAATGTGCATTGATTTCAGAGAATTCAACAAGAAGACGATAAATAATATATACCCCATCCCAAGGATAGATGAGCTCATGGATGAGCTCCATGGGGCCAACTTCTTCTCAAATATTTCCCTTAGATCAGGTTATCATCAAATTCAAATGAGAGAAGAAGACACACCAAAGAATGCTTTTAGATGCCACTATGGTCACTTTGAGTTTGTTTCCATGCCCTTTGGATTGACAAATGCACCAGCCACATTCCAATCATGCATGAAAAATAAATTCCACAAGAAACTTCATAAGATTGTACTTGTTTTCTTTGATGACATTCTTATTTACAGTAAAACTTGGAAGGAACACTTGCATCATCTGGAAGAGGTATTAAAAATTCTGCATGATCAATCTTTGTCTACTAATATTTCAAAATGTGATTTTGGTTTGAAAGATATCTTGTATCTTGGACACATCATTGGTTGATATGGTGTGAAGTCGTATATGGAGAAAATAAGAGCCATTTTTAAGTGGCCTCGTCCCAAAAGTCTCACTTGATTAAGAGGATTCATTGGAATTTGCACCTACTATAGAAAGTTTGTGAAGTGGTTCTCCCAACTGACTTCACCTCTCACTGATTTGACAAAGAAATATAATTTCTAATGGCATGAATGGGGTTAAAAGTATTTCCAATTAATGAAGGAGTTAATAATCAATTGTCTTATTCTATAATTTCCTGCTTTTTCTAAACCATTTGTCTTGGAATGTGATGCATCAGGGGAAGGCATTGCAGCAGTCCTAAAACAAGGACAACACCCAATAGCTTTTGCGAATAGGAATTTATAGCCCAATATGTTTAATTACATATCCTAAAACCCACTTGAAAATTTCCAAGCATCCTACGGAGATAGAGCAACTATTGAGTAAGTATGAGAATGTTTTTGGAGACCACCAGATAGAGGCGTTGAGCATATCATTGAGTTAGAGATAGGAAAACAACCTATCAAAATGTGACCCTATAGGCACTAAAAATTATTAGATATGATATTGAATATGCCATTAAAGAACTCTTGGATTTGGGTCTCATAAGGCCTAGTTCTATCCCATTTTCTTCTTCAGTTGTTATGGTAAAAAAAAAGATGGAACCTTGAGAATGTGCATTTATTTTAGAGAATTAAGCAAGAAGACAATAAATAATATATACCCCATCCCAAGAATAGATGGGCTCATGGATGAGCTCCATGGGGACAACTTCTTCTCAAATATTTCCCTTAGATCAGGTTATCATCAAATTCAAATAAGAGAAGAAGACATACCAAAGACTGCTTTTAGATGCCACTATGGTCACTTTGAGTTTGTTGCCATGCCCTTTGGATTGACAAATGCACCAACCACATTCCAATCATGCATGAAAACAAACTTCCACAAGAAAATTCCTAATATTGTACTTGTTTTCTTTGATGACATTTTTATTTACACTAAAACTTGGAAGGAACACTTGCATCATCTGGAGGAGGTATTAAAAATTCTGCATGATCAATCTTTGTTTGCTAAGATTTCAAAATGTGAGTTTGTTTTGAAAGAGCTCTTGTATCTTGGAAACATCATTGGTTGATATGGTGTGAAGTTGGATATGGAGAAAATAAGAGCCATTTTTGAGTGGTCTCATCCCAAAAGTCTCACTGAATTAAGAGGATTCATTGGAATTTGCACCTACTATAGAAGGTTTGTGAAGTGGTTCTCCCAAATTTATATAATTGTTTCATGTTTTTCCCTAATTTATATGTCATGGAGTTGAGCTCAATTTAGTGTTTTGGGTCTTTATCTCTTCCTAATAAAATTATCATTTTATATCTTACACAATCTACGTATTTTGCAAACATAACTCTTGGTCATGTTAATAGTTGAAAAATAACATATTTCATTCAATAATTAAATAGTGTATTTCCTAATAAATAGTTTAAAAATTTGTAGGTTGGTAATTTCTAAATGATTGATGCTCAAGTGAATAAATGATTAATCATTAATCTACTCTGCATGGCATTTCTAACTTCATAATAATGTAGTATTCATATACAAGTAGAAAAATTTCAAGTATTCGTATATTCTACAACTAATTTTTTTATTTTTGTATGTTTTCTTTTGAATATAAATACACTATAATATACACATGACATCTCTTTGTTGGTTTCCCATTCCATGAGTGTTGCGGAGAAAACTTCCTATGGCTTGGGGTGTACCACAACAGACAGAGAAACCGCAGAAATCAATTCCTTCCCCATATGCAAGAGAAATAAAACATCTAACACTAAAGGATCTCGAAACATACCTTATTCCAGATGGTTGTAGTAGATCTCCATTGAGCTTTTTCCAATCCCGCTTAAGTTAGCAATTTACTCTCAACAACAGTAAACACGGCAAGCATGCTATATAATATAGTATTAGGCCTACTCTAGCATATATAATCAATGATACATAAGAAATTAAACACATCCATGGATTCAATATTCATTTAAATGCACATCATTGGATAGGAAAATATATTTCTATTAAGTAAATTAGAGATTACATAAGTGACAACCTCTGTCAGCACGTCTGGGAATCAGATAAACTGAGTTCTCCACCTGGGCCTCCACCACCTCAATCCTCCATCTCTCGATAGAAAGCTCACAAGCAAAGGAAAGATTGGGAAGAACACAAAGTGCTCCAAGGGACAGAGGGATGCAGACTCAAGTATAAGCAAGCTACTACAACAATGGATTATAGTTTTCTTGCTCTTCAATTCCTCCTCTTCAATGTATCCAAAGGGTTCCTTATATAGTGCTTCAATGCGGTAATGGAAGGTCAAATTTGAGTGATCTCGAGGCATATGGAAGGCCAAGATACAAGTGACTCAGATCCATATCAAGGAAAACTCCAAAAACATTTGGCCTTTTGCACACATCCCGATGTACGCAGGTTTAGGGGTAATATCCGTGTATATACGCAAGAAAGGGATTAAAAGTTGCGTACAACAAATAATGAGTGTTTTTAGGGATGATATTGGAAATATCAAAGGTACAAAAATAGTCCATGGGGTCCAAAGAGTTTGCAGAGTGACATGGAAGGCCATAAAAGTGTGATCAACCATGTGTGGTAAAATCAGCTGTAACAGATTCCCCCTAATGTGTGAGGTCAGAGGGTTAACATGATGGCCGAAATACATTATAAATCCATCCCAGAAGTGGAGTGATGAAGAAGCAGGTGGAAGAACCAACCATCCAACAATATAATACAATAATCAAACTTTGCACATGACTGCAAATACATATAGCAGTCTCGGATACATCAGAGTACAATGGCCATGAATAGGCATGATATACAAACTGTGACATGTGTGATCATTGCCACGTACAATATACAATAGATCAGAATCTCCATGATGAAGATATACAAAGGACCAAGATCTCCATGAAAGCTGAATATATACCATGGATCAAGATCTCCATAATGGCTGAAGATATTTGACATGAAATGGAATCAATTCACGAGAACTAAAATCTCATGAACACTGGCACAATCAAGGAGGTAGCATATATGAAATGCCACAAATATGGAAAGTTTTCTACACAAACCACTACGAGTACATGTCCTACTATGTGAATAAAGGTGTTGAGGTCAAACATATTAGTCCATCATTTGATTACCGGTCATTGATGTATACCTTTAACAGATGCAAGATCACCCACCGATAATTAAAATGAGAATCAAGGTACTAGAGTGCAATCTAACAAGTGCGAATAAATGTGTTGAGGTTGAACACTTGGAAGAATCCATCAATTAGGGGACATTGATGTATTCCCAAAACTGTCGATGGCAAGCCTCAAATGACTCTAGAATCCTATCCCAGAATAAATGATTTGAATTCGATGGGATGGAATCCGTTGGAAGGAGGAAATTAAGGAATCCCCCATCAACCAACACAAGGTACTCAACAACGCTGTATAATGTGGAAGGACTCGAACAAGATGTGCATGAACTAGTAATAGTACCAGGAATGGCCGACATGCAAAGTAAAGAAAACCGAGGAAAGGCCCAATTGAGCTTCAACTTCCTTTGAGCAAGAGAATAAAGGCAAATGGTGACTGAATGTAGGCAGCATAGACTTGATATACAAAACTGGGACATCTCTACGACACATGAGGCATTGACAGAGGCTCCATAGGGACTAGAATCTTAACTAGTCATTGGAGATAAACTCAGAGATATGAGTACAAATCCTAAAGTTAAACTACTAACCCAACCAATGGATGTGATATACAGTGCTCTGTTGAAAGGCAACATGACTCGACTGCTGCCAAAGATAACATATTTTCCTGTCCAGCTTTTTGGTTTTTTTATTTTTTTGGACTTTTTCAGATATTTTGAAAAGCTTGAAAAAGTATAAAAGTGCTTTATAATTACAAATCTAGGAGGAGACAAGTGTCAAAGGGAAAACAAACTAGTTCCAAGTAGTGGAACATACCTATGCTCAATGCAAGGAAACCTGTGTAGGATAACGACACTCGGGGGAAAGTCCCCTCCCGGTAAAAAATGGGAAATCAATCTGTAAAAGATATATAAAATGGCTCTGCTTGGCTAGATGTGAGACAAGCTCAGGCTATATAGCTGATAATCAAATTCAGGGAAGCCGACATAAGGCTCAAAAAGGAAAGCAAAAATCATGATAATACAATTACAACTTGACATATACAAGGGAGTCCTGGGGGAAAGGCCATCATAAAGGTCAAGAGGAGTATGAAGCTCTTGCTCAAAGTCATGGAGGTACTATACAAAGGACTCCCATACCCTAAAGAAAAAATGTCGGCATGGGCACCAAATGCAAAACATGATCTAACTAGGGTACCCCTGTATGGTAAAGCTCTACCATTCACAACATGTCACTTCTAAAAGAAACAAGAAGGTTCCGTGACAAGATGGAATGGGTTTGTACCTAAGGTAAAAATGAAATGGTCATAAGGTTATGCAAAATGCAAATGGATATGAAACCTAACCTATATGCTAGTTTAGACATAATACCTACAGTAGGCACGAATAGATCAAAGCCATACTCAAACCACACTCAAAATGGACTACTACATCATCAAATTAGTTCAAACGGTCCAAAATGGTAAAAAACTATAAAAAGTGGGTAATTTCAAAATTTTTCTATAAATAGTAAAAAATTTAAAAATTTTCATATCATTTGAAATTTTTACCCAACATAGTGTATTTGAGCTCAGAACTTCAAAAGTGAATTCTGGGAGCATCGTCCGGTGAAATCTCTTCTCGTTTGATCCATATTATTTTTTAAGCCATCCATAATTGTGCTTTTTGACCCATGTGGAAATCGATCTTTTTCCCATGTATAGGGCTCGCCATACGCGGAAAAAGCACCAAAACCTACGTACATATGTGGTTGTTTTGAGAATAGTTGCGTATAGGGTTGCAAACAAGGTTTTCAAAGGCAAAAATTGATCAAAACTTTGGTTTTTTTGTGTAGGATGGTGTTAGAGTGGAGGGAAAGAGAGCATGGTGCTGTGGAGGAGGTCGTGCAAGGTGATCTTATGGCCCAACAAGAATTACAGGCATGTGGTCTATACAAGTTTTGGTGTCTTGGAATTTTGTGGACCAAACCAAGACTACTCCAACTTCTGGTGGACTACTGGGATCCACAATCTAAGACATTTCAGATTGACAGGATGTCACTCAACATTGAGGTTGAAGTCATATACTTTATCATTGGGTTGTCTCGATGAGAAGAGATGGTGAACCTCTGATCTCGTGGTCCAGGAGGTGAGCTGACTATTGATGAGTACATAGCTATGTACTGCTTTCCGGATATGGAAAAGATTGGGAGTCAAATCCCAACAAACTCTATCCAGATTCTAGGACCGAGGGCCATACTTTTGGTATTAGGCAGGATTGTCGGGTTAGCTTCACTCCACCAGGCCTCGCGGCCAATGATGTTTTATGCGGTGGAGTGTATGTGACCTACAGTGTATGACTGGAGTACGATGCTGTTGAGCAACATGAAACAATAGCTCAGTGACTGCAAGATGGGAAGGGTATGGAACTTTGGGTTCGACAGCATACTGAGGATGTTCTTCTTTGAGTGGGTGCCAGGGATAATCCCTAGGGTGGACATCATTCCACATGGAGTTTGGGATCCATCCCAGCGACGTTGGGAAAATGTTATGCGCAGACTGGGCGGAGGTAGGGTGGCTAACCCCTACCCAGCAGACTTCTTTCCATGGTGGCAGAGATAGATCATTGCCATAGACGACTACCCCTATGTATGGATAGACTTCTATAGAGATCTGGATATGTCGCTACCACTAGGAGCAACTTATGGCAACATAGGTAAAGAATCCCAAACCACTTTTTAATTTTTGCATTATTTAATTTTTTTTATATATATTGACTCAAAAGACATATTTTTGGTGCCAGACGACACATAGTGACAATCTGTCATGTGTATGCAGATGTAGGACCATGATGGCCAGAAGGCTTCCCTCGTCATCGACGGAGGGGAAGATGAGATGATATCATGGGTGCAGATGCGAAGTGTACGCTCCAAAGCATACACATGAACTTCGCTTGCTTGACACACAAGGTACCCATGGCGCAAGTCAAGGACTTTCCTGAGGCCATGCAACGTCAGGTGGTTGGTGTACAACGAGCATGGGTTTGACTCTTTTGATGGCTAGCTAGAGCCATAGTGCTATATCATGATCAGAACCCTCCTCCTCCTCAGGTTTAGATACCTGAGTGTATTCATTTTTGCATGACCGCATATTATATGTTGGTTTCTTGAAAGCCCCAATTTTGTATATGACACTTATGTATGATGACGTCACTTTTTGGATATTAATAATTTTTTTTTTATGATGATCGATTTTATTTATATTTACATGTGTGTAAAATTTATGTTTTGTGATATGCTTATGGTCTATGAAACAAATGCCAATCTAACACATAATTAGCATATGAGTCAGCAACTTGATTAAAAACTCTTGGAACATCAATGTATGTTATATTCTCAAATTGTCGTTCTAGCAATCTCACACGTAAGAATCTTTGTAATAATGTCGGATCCCTAATACGATACAAGCCATCAAGCTGTGAAACCACTAACTGCGAATCAAGACATACCTCAAGAGAATGAACACCATGTGAAATGGCATCATGCAATAACTCAATAACAACACTATATTCAGCAACATTGTTTGAAGAAGGTCATAAACATATGCCTCCTGAAGACAATACTTGATCCATAGGAGTATAAATCACCCAAGCAGCCGAAGCTGAGTTTTGAGTGTGGCGGTTAGCACCATCAGCAAATCCCATGTAAACGGAAGACTCCATTGACATCTTCCATAATAAATGAAAGCTAATCAACAAATCCGATCACCATAAGAACACCTAACTATGCAACGCAAAACTGTACAATAATATACAACAATCAGCCCTTGCTGAAGATCATGTATAGTAATTTTTGAGATAGAGCCCATTTCTAGGCTCCACCAAGGCTATCCCTTCATAATCAACCAGCTCATAAGCACCTTTCTCTAAGACTCATTTAACCACATAAGGACCATGCCACATGGGATTAAATTTCCCTACCCCCAAGGGTTCCTTAGCTTGATCCCATAAAAGGACAAAGTCACCTTCATTAAACCTCCTTGGACGGACATAATTATCATATTGGAACTTGATGCGATGCTTGTTAACCTCTAGAGCCACTAAGGCATCTTGGCGCTGCTCATCAAGCTGCTTTAGGTGGACCAAATGCTCTTCCAATTCAGAAGTGTCTGGTAAAAGCTCTACTGCTAGCTTTAGAGAAGGGATTTCACATTCAACCGGTAAAACTGACTCCACCCCATGTACAAGATGATATGGAGAGAAACTGATGGTAGTCTTAACCGTGGTTCTATAGGCCCACAAAGCAGGATACAACATAATATGCCAATTGGTCTTGCTTCATGTGATGGTTTGTTGGAGAATAGACTTAAGTGATTTATTCATTGCTTCAACTTGTCCATTTTCCTGAGGGTAATAAGAATATGAATTCTCTTGCTTATACCCTAACTTGGAAGCCAACTCTTCCATCATTTTATTCTGAAAGTTCCTACCATGGTCAGTGACAAGCTCTTTCGAAATGCCAAACCGAGTGATAATCTGGTTGAAGACGAAATGCATGGCTGTCTCACCATCGGATTTAATTGTGGGCATAGCCTCTTCCCATTTTGTGAAGTAATCAATAGCCACAATAATGTTATGATGCCCCCCAGCCAAAGATGGGTTGCAATCCATAAAATCAAGGCCCCACTTATTGAAGGGACTAGTGGCGACAATAGGATGTAATGGGGCTAGATGCGAGAGCATATTACGTGCAAACACCTGCAAAGGGTGGCACTTCTTGACCGCATTAACGCAATATTTGAATATGGATGCCCAAAAATATCCTACTCTCAAGATTTTTTGGGATGTATAAAGCCGAGATAAATGGCCACCACACGCCCCTCTGTGGCAATGATTCAGCACAACCTCAGCCTCATCATGGGTTAAACAACGATGCAAAATGGAATCCACCCCACAGTGGTACAAAGTATTATCCACTATAAGGTAGTTCTTAGCTACATGACGTAATCGTCGTCGCTCATCCTGTGAAAGGTGAGTAGGGACCTTCAATGTTTGCAAATATACAATGATATCCCCGTACCACGAGTCCAAAGTTGAGATAAGGAAAATATGCTCATCGAAAAAAGTATCCTCATAAACTTCCTCCTCCTCCAAACTTGGAAAATTGGATATAAGCTCCGCAAAAATCAATGATTTCTTCGATTTTTCCAAAAGAAACTCTAGATCAAACTCTTGCAAAATCACAATCCATTTATTGTATTTTCCCCCAATCATGCTTCTAGTGAGGGCAAACTGAAATGGATTGATATGAGCTACGACCAAGGTTTGGAGAAGGAGAATGTAGTGTCTCAAGCGCTGAACCGCATAAATGATAGCCAAGGCAAGCTTCTCCACATGGGAATAGTGAAGTTATACATCTATAAGGTTTCAACTCAAATAATATATGACATGCTCATGGAGCTCCTCATCCTCTTGAACCAAAACCATACCAACCGTCTCGATGGACGTGGCCACATAAATCAAGAAATCACGGCTATAGTCGGGTGGACTAAGCATGGGGGCCATTTCTAAGGCTCACTTAAGAGCATCAAAGGACTCATGGGCTTGCTCATCCCAGTAAAAAGGAGTGTCCTTCTTCAAAAGACGCATAAAGCCTTTAGTCAAATTGGAAAAATTAACCACGAATATTTGCAAGAAGTTTGCCATGCCTTGTAAACATTGAAGATGTCTAATATTACACGGGGGAGACAATTGAAGTATTGCCTCAAACTTTAAGGGATCGACTCTTATACCCTCCTTGGATACAATGAATCCTAGCAAGCGACCAATAGTCACGCAAAAGATTCACTTATGAGGATTTAAATGAACCTGGTAATGATGTCATATTTTGAATACTAATCTCAAATGATATGGATGACGCACTCTCAAATGAGAGTGAGTAGCGAGATCATCCAAATATAATTCGATAATTGTTTTGAGATCATGAAAAATTAAGTTCATAGCCCACTGAAACGTAGCTCTGACGTTTTTAAGGCCGAAAGGCATATTTCGATATGCAAAAGTACCATAAGGAAAAATAAATGCGGTCTTATGTTGATCCTCAGGATTAATCTGAATCTGATTATATCAGGAAAAACCATCCATAAAGGAAAATACCTCACTACCAGCACACTCATCCAAAATCTGATCAATAAATGGCGTGCAGAAATTATCCTTAGGATATGCATGATTTAGGTCACGGAAATCAGTGCATAAACGGATCGCTCCCTACTTCTTATCCACTGGAATGGGATTTGAAACCGACTATTTTAAGGGAAGGGGATAGATAAAACCATATTTCAATAGTTTCTCTATCTTAGCCTTAATGGTGGGTGCTTTTCTAGGATTCACTGCACGCAAATGTTGTCAAACTGGCTTCTCATCCAGATAGGTTTTGATCTCATGTTCGACAATACGAGGGTCGATACCTGGCATCTCATCGTATGACCAAGAAAATATGTCACAAAACTCTTTAAACAGCTCGGTATACTCCTTGATCTCATTGGGGGAACAATCCACCCTAATGGAGACATTCTCAACCTTGCCAGGATCGCGAGAAATATTGATAGGAATAGTTGTTGATGCATTATCCATGTTTCCATCAGCCATCAGACCAGGAGAGCTTAATGGAACCACGGTACTACCAATCTTCTCGCTAAGAATATCCCTAAAGTCATAACACTCCATGCGATTAGGTTTAGGAAGAAAATATGATCGATGATGAAATTCCTCCCAAGGTTGCTCTACTCCCGACATGGCCTCAAGCATAGCTTCATTCGATGGAAAAACATCATCGAGGAAATCATTTGAGTGAGATGACTCTAATTCCCATGCAGGCAGCACATACGAGTCCTCCTCCTCTTTCCATGAAGAAAATAGACTAGGCTCTACAACCTAATCAATATTCGCTTGATGAGCCACCATCGTTGCAGGAAATGGCATGTCAGTCTCAGTGGGAACACTCGAAGTACTCAGTGAAGGAAGAATCCAAGGGTCTTCCATATGGGTAGTACGAAAATACACCGAATTCAATGAGGATGAAGCCCCACCAAAACTAGAACCAAACATAAGAATCGACGTAGGACAATTAAAGGCTCCCATAAGAGAAGGATGCATACCTACATTGACACTCCCAATTGCTGGCTGAGAATGATCGATAATTGGGATAGAAGCTCTCGATTATGCATTGAAACTTGGATTTTGGAATGACGTTTGATCAATCGTAACAATATTCCCATTAAACGAAAATCATATCACTCAAAAGAGATAAGAAGCCACAGCTTGCATGCTATACGTCCAATTCTGACCCAACAAAAGATTGTAGTCAAGGGGCACATCAACCACCTCGACCTTAATCGCAACGGTCTTCCCTCCCAATTGGACCTTTAAGGAAGGAAGAATTTCGTGCAGCTAAAATGGTTTACCATCGAAAGCTGTCAACATAGTAGTGGATTGAGACAACTTGGGAGAACCCAAGCCCTTCCAATAAGACAAAGACATCATGAAAGCGGTAGTACCTTCATCAATGATAGTATGCTTGATGGTGTTGTTAACACACTCTACATGAATAAAAAAGACACGTAGTAAGGCAAGCGAGGTTGTACTCCCATGGTTTCAAATTTGATCATAGTAGAAGAGTTATCATCATTGACCCCAAGAGAAGATAACAAATATTTCTTTGCGGAGGACAACTCTGAAGCACTTCTAATGCGGACATTGCACAAGGATTCTGGCCCAAATACTCCACAACTAAATAGTTCTGGGCGGCTTGGGCATTAGGATTGTGCCCTCAACGCTTTAAAAATCCCTTAGGAATGCGAGGTGAAGCTTTAGGTTTATCCATAGGATTTTTGATTCGCAAAGGGCTCTCAGGTGGAAAAGGTTCTTTCCCAAGGTCTGGTTGTGATGAACCATATTCTTTCATATGAGTCAAAACCTTAGTATCACTCATCATTTTGATGCATCCATGACCACTAGTGGCCTCCAGCGGGTTTTTATTTCCACCCGATGCACAACCAGGATCAATGGTCCTCAAGTTCATATTTTGATTGTTGGGTAAAGGATTAGTTAACATAGCTAGTCCCTGTGTTATGAACCTTGAGGCGTGTTCCATACAAGGGAATGAGTGAGTGAGATGGTCCTCCTTACACAATTTGAAAGGAAACTTCACCTTACGTTTAGAATGCTTGTCCCCCCCATCATTAGTGTTCTTTTCATTATTATTATCATTTTCGTTCTTGTTCCCACCCTTCCGATTATTTTTTCCTTTTTTCTTATTCCTTCCAGGCTGCTGGTTTCCTTTCGGGTTCAACGTTTGCACAGAGAGTACATTCACTGATTGGGTAGGTTGAGACAAAGTTGTAGCTTGTCCCAATGCAAACTGGTTAATTGACAATTGGATCACTTGTTTCACAACCGAGTCCATAGGTTTGGTACTTATACAGCCAACAATACGATTGGCATGTGGCCCAGGCTTGACCTTGGGGTGGAAATTGGACCTAGGATAATTGGGTATAATCTCATACAAAATTCCGGATTGAGCATAGATCAAATCTAACTCTTGTGCCCTAAAAATATCCTGTTCCTCTTTATGAACTCCGGATGTAGAAACATCCTTCGCTATGTAAGGTAATAAAGATTTGAGGAACCACTCAAGAAGAAACTCTGGTGGTATAAAAGCTTTGATTAACTGTTTTCGTCTATGCCACTCTTGAATATGATCCAAAATGTGTGTGGATTTATCTTTCCGGAAGGTTGACAAGAGTTCGATACTGACGTCGTAACATACGGGTATCTAGAAATGATTAAGGAAATTCAGTACAAGATAATCAAACGTAACATAAGTCCCCCCCGGTAACTATATATACCATTTCACGGTAGGACCCATTAGGGTGCATTGAAATAGCCTCAAATGAATGGAATCATCATGTAAGGAATTGGAAGAGCACCAAAGGTGGAAAGTGGTGACATGCTCACCAGGATCTTCACCAGGCTTACCTTCAAACTTGGTAATGTTTGAAGGAAGCTTGGTAGGGACATCCGGCCATGTCGGGTTATGAGACATAGGATCATTTATCAATATTGACAAGTTAGTTAAGTTCAAAGTTGAAAGGAAAGGGAGCCTAGGTTGAGCTGGTCGATTCCATGCTCGCTGGTGGTTTTGATTCGTGTAAGGTTGATTGCTATAAATACCATGGCCTTGGCCATAATAACCTCCTCCCATTTGACCCATGTAGGGTTACATGGAAGCATTATGATGTGGGATGCCTTGATTATGATGCACTACAAATCCATAATTGGAAGAGTAAGTGGGTTGTTGATACCCGTATCCATACGATTGATAGTTTTTTCCATAGTGCGGTCCATACGAATGTCCATGAGAAGATCCATAAGGTGTTCCATGGGATGTACCATGAGAATGTCCATATTTAAGGGTATGTGAAGCTCCAGAAGCTGTAACATGAGACGATCCAGAAACAGGTACATGACCTGCTGACACAACAAGAGGTACTTGACTCTAAGATAGTACCGTGTGAGTAGTCGTGGAATGAACATGGCTAGTACCAACATTATAGCCTAAAGGCCCACATGAACTAGGGGGAGGATGATTCGTTAAAAATGCATTCAAAGGAATAGGGTTTGAAGATAAAGGGACATGTGAAGGAATGTAAGTGGTGTTCCCAATGTTCACTCATCTCAATTCTAGTATCCGCATAGGATTACTAACACTAGGTCTAGGATGAACATATGAAGTTGCCTCCACCATAGGGATGGAGGGTGCAATGTGACTAGTGCCCCCAAATCTCTCCACATGGAAAGGGTTGGGAGTGCCTCTAGGCGTAGTGTTAGGACCAACTTCTAACTCAACACGATGTGCCGAATCGGGTGCAAGGATATCAGACATGTCATATCTGACATAACTAGTGCTTATAGGTTCATGGTGAGTCTCGTCGCCCGGAAACTAATATCAATGACCTGTGAATGAGGGATCATAACCAGATCATGAAGGATGTTCATGTGAAGAATCATATGTGCTAATAGGATCTTCCTCCCCAACCTTGTGAGGTGGAGAAGACATATCTAGAATCTCATCCTCATGATCTCCCATGGTGTGTGAATCAAAGTGAGAAGTAGTCCACCCGGACTGTCTATTTCTCTCTCCCAAAGGAGGAGGAGATGTGGAAGGTGGAATGTGGAAGTAATACTAAATGATGAGAACAACAGGGTTCCGTAACCAAATCCACAATGACTCAAAAAATAAAATACTCGATCTAATTACGCAAACCCTAGGAAAACTAGCATGCACATAGCATACACCTATAAAATGTAAAGCCAAATCGCAAGCTAACAAGGGTAGGATATGTGATCTCCTAAATGAAGCAGGTATGTCTCATATAGGAGAGGCTTAAGAATCCCATACACAACAAGCGGCGGTTCGTAACCAATTATAGTGTCCCTCATATTCAATGCATATAGCGATTGTGCTGTCCAAACCCTACCTGGCCAGGACACCTAAAGAATAACCTCTGCAAATACCCCCTCGATAACCTAGGTAAGGAAACTAAGGTCACCTTGATATAATCAATTCTCATGAGAATAGTCGTAGGAGGGATTGACTGTATGGGAAGGGTAGCAAATCCTAAAACTCTTGCAAGAGCCCCCAGACATGAATACAATCCTGGAAATATCTCCGGTGCTACTCAGTTACAACCAGGGGTCATCCTAATCATAACCACTCACACTTCCCTGTGCTTAACTCCCTTCTAAGAGGAGGATCCTGAGAAACACTAATTATATAAAGGATTTCACACTCTCACCTGGACAGACATCTAATTGTTTTGTTTAGTGGTATTGGATAATTGACTCACAATGAACTATTCCAAGAGCCTAAAACCTAATCTTGTTGGTGCACCCTAAAAAAGAAAAGAGTGTAATTTATTTTATTATGTGTTGATTTTAACTGGCTTTATTACTCAAAGGGTAAATGGTCATGCAAATAATGATGTTATAATGCAAGAAGAAGTAAAATCCACACCTAAAAATCAATGCAAATGCACCGTGTCGGATGAAAAATAGGGTATGCTACTACGTGAAGTGAAATTTTTTTTTTCAAATGTATATGCAATCATTTTCTATATAAAAATATGACTAATATTGACCAAGAAAACCTAATGCAAGTACCATGCTAAATGCAAAATGCAAACAATGCATAACAATGCAAAAAAGAAAAATGATTTTGTATTTTTTAATTAAATGAGATAAAAAGCAAAAGTATGAATCTACAACCATCAGACTCTGCAAGCACTCACAAACAGCGGCCAAGCAAAGCACCAAGTTAAAATATACCTAATGCACTAATCCCAAAACAAAAAATAGAAAATGAAATGACAAGAACATTTTTCAAAAATCAAATCAAAAGAGTCTCTGGTCAGAAACAGAGGGGAGATACAGACTCCAAAAGCATCAAAGAATACTCAGCAATCACTCAAACTCACCCAGCAACACTTAATCTTCCCAAAAAATAAGGGATAAAAATTCCTATGGATTGGGGTGTACCACAACAAACAGAGAAACCACATAAATCAATCCCTTCCCCATATGCAAGAGAAATACAACATCTAACACTAAAGGATCTCGAAACATACCTTATTTCGGATGGTTGTAGTAGATCCATGTTGAGTTTTTTCGAATCCCGCTTGAGTTAGCAATTTACTCTCAACAATAGTAAACAAGGCAAGAATCGTATATAATATAGTGTTAGGCCTACTCTAGAATATATAATCAATGATACATAAGCAATTAAACACATCCATGGATTCAATATTCATTTAAATGCACATCATTGGACAGGAAAATATATTTCTATTAACTAAATCAGAGATTACATAAGTGACAACCTTTGTCAGCATGTTTGTGAATTGGAGAAACTGAGTCCTCCACCTGAGCCTACACTAGCTCAATCCTACATCTCTCGATAGTAAGCTCACAAGAAAAGGCAATCTTGGGAAGAACAAAAAGTGCTCCAAGGGACAAAGGGATGCAGACTCAAGTATAAGCAAGCTATGTCAACAATGGACTATAGTTTTTTTTCTCTTCAATTCCTCCTCTTCAATTATCCAAAGGGTTCCTTATATAGTGCTTCAATGGGGTAATGGAAGTTCAAATCCGAGCGATATCGATGCATATGGAAGGCTAAGATAAAAGTGACTCGGATCCATATCAAGGAAAACTCCAAAACCATTTGGCCTTTTGCACACATCCCGATGTACGCGGGTTTAGGGGTAATATCCACATATATACACGAGAAAGGGATTTAAAGTCACATACAACAAATAATGAGTGTTTTTAGGGATGATCTTGGAAACATCAAAGGTACAAAAATAGTCCATGGGGTCCAAAGAGTCTGCAGAGGGACAGGGAAGGCCATAAAAGTGTGATCAACCATGTGTGGTAAAATCGGCTATGACAATGAGAATTACTTTCCCACCCTTATAGCTGCTACGTCAAAAGGGCCCAAGCTCTCAAATACAACTACTTATGGGCAGAAATAATGCCCATTGACATTGATATGCATATTGTGACTAGTTGGGACAAGGCTCCAACAACCTCGCCTGCATATATCGCATGTCAACCTCACCCTCATATAGCGTCTGTGAACGAATATACAAAGTGAAGTGATGCATTTTATATTTACTACTTGAGATCATAGTTGAAATTATTTAGATCCATATCATAACTACATGCTACTTTGCTTTATCCAGTAATGACAATGTATATAGAAAAAATGGTTTTACATGGTGATATTGAACACTTTAATCCTCTTCTAGTAGAGATCTTGTAAATATGAACTTCCTTGGACCTAACTTTGCTAACATATTCCTTCATATTCCCACAAGAAATTTTTTTTTAGAAATATAAAACTGATCTACGACGGTGTCATTGATGAAGGAGCTTCCAGTACTAATTAAATACTACAAAATATTAGTATCGAACACTAAAACAGTAAAGACAAATGTTGTTTTTTCTAGTTACAATCCCTAAACAAAATCTTCAAGCAACCTATCGTGTCAATTCAAGATTGTCATACTAGAAGGGAACAATGTTGAATGACATAGCAATACTAGTAGGGAGCAATCCTAAATGACACAGCAAAAACAATAATGTTAACATGAATTTAAAAAGCATGAGAGCCTCCAATCTGAACTTCACTGGACTTGAGCTTTCTAACATATGCCTTCATCTTCCCACAAGAGAAAAATTTGCAGAAATATAAAACTAATCTATGACAATTTCATTGATGAAGGAGTTTCCAATACCAATTAAATAATGAAAAATATTAGTAGCCACCACTAACAAAGTAAATACAAATGTTATTTTTTCTATTTACCATCCCTAAACAAAATCTTGAAGCAACCTATTGTGTCAACTCAAGATTGTCATACTAGCAGGGAACAATGCTAAATGGCATAGCAATACTAGTAGGGAACAATGATAAATGACATAGCAACAACAATAATGTTAACACGATTTTGAAAAGCATGAGAGCCTGCAAATCTAAACTTCCCTAGACCTTACTTTGCTAACATATTCCTTCATTTTCCCACAAGAGAAAAAATAACAGAAACATAAAACTAATCTATGGCAATGGCATTGATGAAGGAGCTTCCAGTACCAATTAAATACTGCAAAATATTAGTAGCCACCACTAACGCAGTAAAGACAAATGCTATTTTTTCTAGTTACTAACCCCAAAAAAAATCTTGAAGCAACCTATTATGTCAATTTAAGATTGTCATACTAGCAGGGAACAATGTTACATGACATAGCAATACTAGTAGAGAACAATGCTAAATGACATATGAACAAAAATAATGTTAACACAATTTTGAAAAGCATGAGCTAATGGGTCGAGAATCCATGGGATAAACCAATTTAATATTGCACCCATTTCCAAAGTGGATATTATTCAAGAACAAATAAAGAGCATTTCTAACTTGCATACCGAGATAAGAAAAACCTTTTAAAAGTTCTTAGCCACTTTAGATTAACAATGAAATGATGAATTTGAATCCTACACATTTTCACTAATTGGAACTTATATCTTCTATTCCTCTTGGATCCTCAAGCCACAACACCCAACATCACTTCCATACAAACAAAACTAGAGAATATAGAAAACCCCAAAACCACAAACAACATTGATAAAAGCATCCCAACTAAAATAGGCATCTCCCAAATCTAACGAAGCAGAAACATCACATCTAAAAGATGTCGAAAACATAGCTACGTAATTTATAATCTATCGAACAACATAATCTTTCCTAGCAGAACTAGACATTCTGGAACCCATTCTGATTAGATTCAATATCAAAGCACCTCATTAGCAGACTCAACCTTTGACGCTGAAAATTATACTAGTGGGAACGAAGGACCTCAATATACATTTTTCAAAATTGAAAATGGTATCAACACAAGCACATAGAGCTTTGTAAGGAAAGATACGATCTCTAGATGTAAATTTAACGAATTAATTGTATCTAAACCATGCCAATATACATCAGTGTTGCGATGGGGAAAGAATGGACTAAAAGCATTTAACCAGTGTAACGCATTCATTGAATTGATGATCCACTGTCCTTGGGCCATTTTGATTTTAAAAACTCAGATATACTTTAGTATCATCACCATGAAACAAGGAAAGAACATTTGTCAATTGCAAATAATTTTTGTAACCTTTGTTACGTATAGGATTCAACCATCACCACATAGTTATTGACAAAACTACCTATTGTAGCATAAGGAGTTCTTAACTCGTTCTCAGTGGAAGGATAGAAACTACTACCACGTATATGAGGCTACTGTAATTTTTCTTGTTTGATATTGAACAATGGTGATATCTGTAGTCGCTTAAGAATAAATCCACTCTGAAGAAACATTATTCATGAAAATTGGACATTATATGTGTTGTACCTTTGAATTTATTCTCATGTCCAACTATTGCTCAAAATACAATCTATGAAAGTGATTGGAATATAATTTATGTTGCTTAAATTTGGTGGAGGTTATTTTAAAGCCACCCCCAAAAGTTATAATAATTTGACTTTTGGGGCAGTTGTTTGAAAGCCTCCCCCAAATGGCATGATAATTGGGGTTTTGGGGGCAGTTGTTTTAAAGTATCTCCCAAACGTTACATGAATTTGGACTTGTGGGGGTGGTTGTGATAAAGCCGCCCTCAAAAGTCCAATTGTCATGATTTTTTTTTTTTTTTTTTGGGGGGGGGGGGGGGGGGGGTGGTTAACTCAAACCCCCCTTAAGGTCCTTTTTAAGACTATTTTTAAAAGCCCTCCCTTAAAAGTCATGAGAATTTGGAAATTTGGATGCGATGGTTATATCACAATTGAAAATCCCTGAACATATCCCATGCATAGGAAATATTTGGCATGTGATTGAGATGTGGTATCACATTTGAAGGTTAGGTACACCAAGGATGGTTCTCATGACCCAATTCATGTTATAGGGTAAATATTCTGAGTTTTAGTCTATAACATGTAGTTTTTGGGTTCTACATAGGAAATCCACGAGTCCCTAGTCCACCTTTTGCTTGTCATATGGATATGGTGGATATTTTGAGACTAGTCACATTATGAATTCTTCTTGTTCACTAATCCTTCATTTTATAACAAAACCCATGTTGTTGAGATAGAGCATTTTATTATGGTGCTCATGTTCTTTTCATAGTAACCCACATCATTGCATAGTGCCTATGTAGGGAATCCTTTTCCTACATGTAAGATATGGCCAACAAGTTGAGGATGGGTACATTAGGGATGGAACTTGATGACCATTCTGTGATATAATGAAAAATATGAGATCGACTTACACTGTAGAATTTTACTATGGAGATATGTTACATGTGTGTGGTCCCAAACCACCATATTGGCCCTCCATAGGGAATCTTTGGCTTGGAAGTGGGAAATGGTACTAGTTTTGAAGTTAATTAGAACACTAGACATGGTTCTTGGTTCTTGTGATGTGGTCCAATGAAAAAATGTAGGGTATTATACTATAATGTTTGTCTATGTGGATCATGAGACATCATTGTATCCCTTAGACACCAGAAAAGGTCCTGTAAAGGGAATCATTTTCATGTGATCAAGATATGATGGCCATTTTGAGTTTAGTACATTAAGGATTGTTATAATAAGTTTAGAAATGGTCCAAGGTCAAAATAGATAGTTTGAATCCATAATGTTTTTCCTTTAGGACTCATGGACTATGTGTGGGACCCATGACATCAAATGATCCTTTGCATATGGAATTATTAGCCTCACTACAACAAAAAACCCTTTTGGGGGTGGTTTTAGCTTGAGGCAGTTTTGCCAACCGCCCACTTCCCCCCCCCCTGCCACAAAAAAAAATAGGTCTTTGGGGGGTGGTTCTTAAACCCCCCCCAAAAAAAATTCCCAAAAATTGGACTTTTAGGGGCGGTTTTTTAAAACCATCCATGGTGTAATAAACCTTGAAATAAACAACACATCTCACTTCTATGCCAAAAATTTCCTTTGTAGGACTTGTGTGGTGGTCCAGGGTCCCATGTATGGGCCATGAGATCCAAAGACAAATTTTATGGACCAATAACTAGTATTTTTTGTATCAACCTTGTCTTGGAAAACATGAAGTTGCATCCTTGTTATAGGACCATATGTCATTGGCATGATAAAGATTACATTTGTAAGGTCTATGTGGTATTTTATGACCCCACAAATAGATCATAATCCCCATATATGAATTTTATAGTGTATGCATAGGGATTTTAGCATTGATCCATGCCATATGCATTGAGAACCATGTCTAGTGTTAGAAAGAGGAAAATTTTTGTCATAATTTATTTGTAGGCTAATGATTCCCTATGGAGGTTATGTGTGGCGGTTTGAGGGATTGAACATGGACCATTAAATTAAAGAAAAATGTTATGAACTAATACCATTATTTAACCTTATATCATAACACGGGCCTTAAAAACCATCCCTGGTGTGCCCTTCCTCAAAATGGTGAACATATCTCGCATGTAGGATAATATTCCCCATGTAGGCCTTCTGTTATAATATATGCCTCAATTCATGCACCATGAGCCCGAAGGTAATTCATATGGCTGTGTACCCTAAATTTATACCTAGGTCCATGGTCCAGGCCATATAAATCATCTTTACTAATACAAATATTTAAATAGAGACCATATATTACGTATAGGCCAAATACAAATGTTATGGCTTAAGGACATGTCTTTTGACCTTTCCATTGCTTAAGTTACAAAAAATATCCATGGTTAACCAAAATTCATAAAAAGAGGTACTATATCTTTCTCACATGTCAATATTCCCTTTATATGGATTTTTGGTGGCCTAAGTCCCCACACATAGCTCACGAGTCCTAAGGAAAAATGTTTTGGACCAACAACTTGACTTTTTGCACCAAACTATGGCTTAGGGACTCAAAGCCATACTTGGTGTGCCAAACCTAAATTGGCCAACATATCTTACCCATTGGATAAATATTACCTATGTAGTATATATGGCCTTTGAGGTGGTCTAGGGAATCCCACATGACCCATGAGCCCCTTACCTTTAGATGTTATGTTTTCACTTGATAATATGGCCCAATCAATGATAACTATTCTTGGTCACACAGAGCTTGAAATGACCATTGATTGCTTATAATACAAATATTTCCCACATATAGATAACATAATGGAATAGGGCCCCATGTGTGGGCCCCGATCCCTTAAGGAAAATGCTATGGCCTAGGAATTTATATGTTTACCCTAGAATATGGATTAGGCCGTGAGATCCATCCTTAGTGTTCCAAACTTGAAGCGAATATTATATTCCACATATATGATACATATTCCCTTTATAGGGATTGTGTGGCGGAAATATCCCTATTAATGTTATATGATCCCTAGAGACAAAATGTCTTATGGTAAGGTTGATGCAAAAAAATTCTCCTTACTTACATGGCATATTTGGATGTGTGAAGTTCTGAGTTTAATGAATGTGCCCTCCCACCTTATAAATGGACATTTGTTTTAGTGTATTGCCTTAACACATTAATCACATATTACATTCTTTTACTCCCTGAAATTCCTCAGTAGTCATGTCTTATAAAAATGAAGGTCAATGTCCAAACTATGATGATAATCTTAAAAGGTACCATGATGGAATTCCCTCACCTTTTGGAAAATTTTGTTGGTAACTGTAATTGGTATGCCAAATCCACTCCAAGTATCTATTAGGTCCACATAAAGAAACAACAATACCAATGTAAGTGCATCTCTCCATTCTTGAAATGATGCATATCTCCATTGTGGCATTATTTTAAACAATTTGTGAACCTCCTTGATTTTCCCATTTTATATGCAATCCCAAATCACAAAATTCCATGCGACAACATTATGCTCAAACATGTTATTAAACATTGTTGAAATTTATCCATCCTACCATTATGGTCATATTTCATAAGAATTATAGTCCATAAAACGATGGCTCATTGATAAATTATATAAGCCACGTGATGAGCATATTCTAATCACCCTTGTTGGAAATATGTTATTATCATGAAATTTTGTAGTCCAACAATTATGACAAAATCTATATTATGACAACAATTATGAAATTCCATGGTCATGTTGAATCTACTAGTGTGGGTTTTACATAAATACAGTCACTCTATCAAAATATATCAGTTCCCAAGAAGGTCCATTGATCCTTGAAGTTCCACTCAATGACCAATGTTATGTTTCTCATTTTCTAGGTGTAAAGGCTTTCAAGGATTTAAAGAATTTCAAGGAACTTATCGTAGCTTTCAATGCTTTAAGTTTTTGTTGTAACATAACATTTTTGAGCTTATGTGGATAGAAAAATCCTCTCACCACTCACTTGAATTACCTTTAAACTGCCATTGACCAAACTACATTTTTTTCAAAACAAAAGGGTATTTTTTGGCTCACCTTGTAGTTTCCACTATAAGAGGATAGACCGATTATGAATTATGTTTGATTTCTGAAAGAATAAAATCATTGATGATGGTTCTATGGAATACCTTATTGAAATGGCCTTGGTTATCTTTTTCTTATCCAATTTATGAAACATAATTGATCAATGTTATCTTCCATGCTTTGGTATGCTGCTTTAAAACCATGGAATGAAAGGAATTTTCGTGTCTAATTATTTTTTTCATAGATGCCATAAAATTCCACTGTATTCAATGGATATTCATTTCTTGCATGTATATTTATGCACCTAGGGTAGAATAAATCCAAGGATTTTTCATCTTCCTCTTGCTTCTTATTAACATACACACAAAGACACCACCTCAATAAAGATTTGTCCCCATTAGTAGCCTATGTCTTGATAGATGGATTATGAGCCCAAAAAAATGTAGTGGTTTAAGACCATTTGTTTTCACATCAAACAATGGGACATGTATCGAGAAGCATCCCTCGTAATTTAAACCTCAAAATACTAACAACATCGCACTCAAAAGCCAAA
>LPNX010233989.1:135595-199733 GCA_001517045.1 Pseudotsuga menziesii | reverse complement strand
TTATTTAAAAGTGTATAAATGTTGGCGAATATTACCAATTCTTAAAACACCAACTATAAAAAGATTGGCGATATTTTTCAAAAAATATTTTAATTTCCAAGTATTTTATATCGTTTATATAATAATTTGGCGATTTTTAGGGTGAAAATTGTTTACCCCATCAAAATTGGGCGAAATAGGGCTTCAAAAAATGCAAAATGGCGAATCGTTTTTGGGAGAAAAACATGGAAAATATCCCACTGGGCTAAAATTCGCCCCTAAAATTATCCCTGCTTGTAGGTTACAAATTTCCTATGTAGAGTTTATGTGATAGCTAGCACCCTACCCATTTCCCATGTGCCATAGAGGAAAATATGGGTGTAACTCTTTGAATTTTGGCATTGTACCACTAAATAGGAAATGAAAACCACGCTTAGCATCCCAAATATTTAAATGATCATCATATCCCTCTCACATGACAAAGTATGGTAGCTTGAGGCCCCACACATGGTCCTTTTATTATTTAAATTATTGCTTTTTAAAATTTATTAATATTAATATATTAGATATAATAACTATATTATAAAATATACATATTATATGGCTTAGTTAAACCATTGAGGGATTGACGAAAATTTTCACTTTGAAAAATATCGATAACATAAAAAATATTATTACATCTAAACTTAAAGAGAAAATGTGACGTGAGAAAGTTTTAGAGGTTAAAATAAAATTAATGTACTATAAATAGGTCATTAACCTTAATCTAGAAGATCAAAAGTATCTCCCTGTTTTAACTAGTTAAAAGAAGGAAATTTATATAGCTAAGAGAAGAACGAATTCTCATGATCTCTATAGTGAAACAAGGCATTAGACAGTTCCTTAAACACCGTATTGGGCTGAAAGTATTTTCCATTTCTGTGAAACCATGAGTGTTGAGGATGAGAATCAATTTTTATTAGAGTTCTTTGCATACACTTACATTAAATCTTATTTTCAATTTTTTTTGCATTACAGACCTTCCTAACCTTCTAACATGTCAAACTATGGTGAGTTAGGAATGCCTCTTCTATAATTTTAAGCGTATGAATAAAATTTTAAAGTTAACAAAATAACTCTTTTATTTTCTCTTAAGGTTTGATAGATAAAATTTGGTATAAGACTTGAGTGGGATTCTTACAAAAATGTATTTTATTTAAAAAAAAATAAGAATAAGGGCATGGCGTCCAAGATTCAGATACTGCAGGACAGTGGACATAATGAAGGTGGTAGTGAAAGAGTGAATGAAATTATTTGATGAATTATTGAAATGTAAGGGAAATAGATAAAGGCAATGGCCCAACATCCATTGTGTGACACTTGTGAGCTCTAAAACTACTGTAGGATTAATCTTCTCCATTCCATCCAAGCTCAAATTGTTGTTTCTAAACCTGGGGAAAACAAAATCATTGAATTGGCCCAATGCAGATACATAATTAAAAAAAAGAAAACAAACTAATGAAAGCATCAAGACTATTAGATGAAATGGATTTTTTAGATGAAATCTACAATGGTGGAGGTTCATGGATCGAAATGTGCCATTGCCTCTACTTATAGGAAAAAACAACTTAATGGACATTTCCTTTTCCAGTTGGAGAGAAAAAATATATGTGTTTCTATTTCATCTCTCTTTAACGAGTCTAGGTTCATTTTTTTTCATCCTCATAAGCCTGTGTGATTGGGTTATCCAAAATCCATGGACATATAATCCTATGTGCTCAGGTTATCCTATAGCTATGTAAATGGTGTATTCTATGGGAGATCAAGTTCCTTGCACTCGCAAGAAAAAATCAGTGAGAATGTGAGTTTCCTTTGGGTTTCATTTCATTTTCTTTGTCGCAGGAGGCTTGAAGGAGACACAATGTAACACCCCAGTTTTGACCCCAATTGCATTAAATATATATGATGTAAATATTGTAATTAATCATGGTGTGGAGCTAAAGGAAAAATCCCCACCATTGATTTAGCGTTTTATGTTTTGGCAATTAAAATCGATGCTGATGGTATTTTGTGCTAGGAAACACATTATAATTTTGGACATCATATAAATATGAAATTTAATTAAAAACCCACAACCATCTATGTCAATGCAACAAATAATGAGATGGGGGCATGATTTCCTAAGGATGAGGGGGGGGGATGTTTAACCTTGAGCCATAGGGGAAAATCCACGTGTCAAAAGAAAACACCCAAAACGATATTCCCATTCCCTCATGCATTCATGTTTTCATCTTCCCTCACGTTTTGGGGAGTGGTGGGACATTTTTGATCATCCATCCTTCACGTTTTCAGTTTTTGTTTCCTCAATGTGCATGCCCAGCCCATCATCTAGCTCTCACCAAAACATTGTGTTCCATTCTAATAATTCTCTATTCCATTCTGTTCATGTGCATTGTGCGTTCATTCTGCTTGCATAACTGTGCTCTATTCTGGGTTGTTCACTTGTTGTTACCATCCTCAGCTGCACAAAGGTTCCGGGTCTCCTTTGTTTTCTGAACGAATGAGTAGTGGAGATCACTCAATTTTATGAGAAAGAGTAGTCATATGTGGTTTCCTCAGTGTGGTTGTGCAAAGGTCTCCTCTGTCACAGAGCGACTGGAAGCCTGTTTTGCTGTGTTGACATTATGGTTTGTTGTGTGTGCATATTTTTTCCTTGGCATGAACTGGTTTGGAGTGGAATTGGGTCTGAACTATCTTGATAAACCTAGTGTAGGAAGGAACCTCACAAATACATCTAGAGGGGTTGGTTTTCTTCTTTGCACACCTTGAACAACACTGGAATGGAAAGCATAACCCGAGGGACTATGTAGAAGAGAAGGGGATGCTTCCTTGTGTTGGGTGTGTACATGTTTTAGGAGTCAAGCCCGATCTAGTGCAGGTGTCCATAGTTCAGTGGTTGAGCTCACTAGCTTAGTAGTTCAAGATTTCTAGCTCCCTTGCAGTCTGATAAACCCATTTGTTAATTGGCTCGACTGGTCCTTAATGTGAATGTTGGCTTGGATGATTAGATTGATAAACCCATACGTTAGTTGGCTTGGTTGCTCCTTAATGTGAATGTTGGCCTGGATGATTAGACTGATAAACCTAGAAGTATATTGGCCTATTTGTTTGCAACCTGATAAACCCAACTCTGTTGGCTTGGCTGAGTTTTGTTGTATCATTGCTTATGTGTGAGCCTGCTAGTGTTTCTTATTCCTTGTGGGAATCATGCTCAACTTGGGGGTGGAAGTGCTGCTGAGATATTGATGAGAGCATTGGCCTATGGTTGGGTGGAACGTTGTAGCAACGTAGCTAGTTGTGAGTCAAGATTATTTCAATATAAGCATTTCTTGTGTGTAATCTCTACAACTGTATTTTGTTTAATGAATTATGATGAACATGTTGAATGCTCTAATGAATGTATTTTCTTCCGCTATATATTGCATGTTTTACACATCTATGTATGTTTTTAAGTTCAATGCATTCTATATTACGTTATGGGGCTTATATTTTCAGATTGGTGATGGCTTGAATGAACAAATTTGCCCAGGACTTCTGTTAACAGGTTGAATTTCCTTTCGTAACTTGCAAGATGCGGACTCTGTCCTTTTGTAAATTCTATTCTCCACAGATTTCCTTTCGCAACTCTCCTTTTTGCAACTTGTGGGATGTGGGATGCAGGATGCGGCTTCACATATCTCTATTTCCATAAATTTCCTTTCCATAACGGTCTATTCCGCATGCGGGATGTGGGATGCGGGATCACAATTTCCATATTTCCCCGATTCCGCAAACAAAAGCTTTCCACACCGTTTATTCTTGCAGGTTGATTCTCAGCCGTTGATCTATCTCCAGATGTGGAATAGATGATGACTGTCAATTTATGTCACGATCTTTCTCAGCCATTCGATTTTCTCTGAGGTCTTTCTTCATAGAACATCGAATTGATCACCGACGGGATCAATTTCTCTATTGTTGGGAAGTTGGAGAATTTATTAGCAGACTTGAATAGAGTGAACGCAAGATGTTTTCATGCCTCTATAGATCTCTGCAAAATCGGGAATCCATCAAAATACATACAAAATTCAATGAACTTCGAGCTGTATTCTCCCGCATCAATCAAAGCGACCAGTTATGGTCGTGCTCTCTCTCTAGTGGACAGGATGGGACACAACACACAACCTTCATAGGAGGAGAACAGGGTCAATTTGGTTTTACTTTCCCAAAATTATATCTATAAATGGCATTGGTATGATGCGTAATAAAGTGGGCTAACAACAAAAAGTAATTTTCCATATATATTAAAAAATTGAACTTAGGTGAAGTCATTCCCACTAAGGAATTCCTATTTGATGTCAACCTAAAAATTATACTCAAGATATACCATTGCGATCTCAATGTTGCCTCATGTTTGTTGAAAATAATTGTCTGCATATTTTAGTGCAACTTGAATATAACCAATAAATACCTTTGGAGGGGCAACTAAGAGTGTGATGGGTCACTATGCAAGTGCAAGATACTATCTAGGCATAAGGTCAATTCATAGATCATCTTACAATATGCTTCCAACTTCTCAATTTTCTTTCTTTATAACGAGCCAAAATATTTAAAATCTATGAATTCCTTGTTATTTAGTGTTCAATTTGATTTCTCATTCTTCTATTGAAGTGTGAGAGGGATATCTCGATATCCTCTTAATGTCATTCATTTCTTCATTGAGTTATTTTTAGGCATGAGGTCTCATAGTATGCAACAATTGAAGTGGCTATGAATTTTCATTCTTCTCTAAAACCAACAATTTAGTTTATGATGCCAAACTAAAACAACTTCTACCCCTAATGTAAAACAATTCCCATGACCAAAATAAGAACAACCAGTCAACACTCAAACTAGATACATGCTTCACAATACCGAATTCTAACTAGAGCCAATCCATGGAGCATTAGGAAGCAACACATTGTACTTATAACCTACCTCACTAGAGATATTAGTGCCCAACCAAACCCATGAACCCCCACTTTGACGACTTTCACATATTTCTTTCTAGGAGCCAAAACTACTAATAGTAATAATTTCTAAAATGCAAATCTCATCTTCAACAATTCAATTTATTGATGTGAGGTTAATAAAATTCACCTCATGGTTGAACAAATTAGTAGGTATTTAATGTCGATATCTTTAATTCCCATCCTTTCACCTTAATGTTGCTTTGAAACTTCTCTCCTAGTTTCACTTCCATCATTCTTAAGCAATATTATACACTTCTATTTTTCAAGGTAGATGATATATAAGAGGTACTAGAACTTATTTATACATATGATTCCAAGATCTAATGAAACGGTAATATTTTATTCAAGATGTGCTAAACTATTAAGACCTCTTGGGACTCGACATAAAATTCTATATTTTTTTTGCCAACATTTGATCTTTATGAATGAATATCGTGAATATATGATTGATTTTACAATTATTGAATTATAATTATAGATTCCTCCATTCCAATAATATTCTTGATCCCTCATGATTTGAGTATTTTCAACTCCAAACAAAGTTAATTTACATTTACTTAATTATTAATGATTTCTCCTAAACACTAAGTGAAATTTATTTCTTAATTGATTGAAAATGCTCCCACTACATGTACCAACCTATTATGGAACAATTAACTTAATCTATAGAATAAATCCACCCAATTACGGACTAATTAACTTTTGAAATAATATAGATATTATTAAAAATAAAATAATTTCAAAAAATTCAAAGACATTCCCTCCACAACCTACAAAATTTCCCTCCAGAACCACCAAAATTTGAACCCTGCTAAGTTTATGTCAACCACTTCCATCGGTCTTTTCCTTAGCGATTTAGTTTAGACCAAATGCCTATCGACCTATTTACCGGAGGTCCCATCGAACACAAAGAAATGGGCATACTGAACAGTGAACACACAAAGAGGAATGAGTACATACTGAACATGGTTAGCAACATTAACAGGGTATTCCAAAATGCTATATTAAATCTAAGACACGTCATAGGTTGAGGGTGATGGAAGCAACAACCTTTGCATAGCTTGTTGTTGGTGCTTCCGTTGGAGCGATTGATAGCATGTTTTCTCGAGACATCGCTTACACTTTTCTTAGGGCGATAGTAGAGATCTGGTCTGTGCAGCTTATGGGAATAGAGTTGAGCCTGCATCTTATCCATTTTCTAGGGCGGATTCTGCAACACTGGTATAAAAATCATACGATCACTCAACAGTTGTTATTGTGCATCCTAAGGCTTGATTGATCCTAAAATCATGGCGTCATTTTTTAGGAGATCATTACTTTGAGGAATTTGGAAATACTACATTATTATTTAATAAATTTCTAGGGAAATTCTCACCGGTCTAAACCACCATTAAAATTTATTGTTGGGTATGAACTTAATTTCTCTATTAATTTCTACTTTGACCATGATTTCCATTACATAGAAAGAGAGAAACCAACTTTCATGGCTACATTTTGTTGTTATTAATTAGGGAAAATTGTTTAAAGTAGGATACCCATGAGTAGTTTTCCGAGGGTATCGCATAAATATCTACATATCCATGTGAAGACTGATTTATAGGACATTGATATCCAAAGATCCATTTTAATATTGATTCATATTCAGGGGACAGAAGACTAAGCTATACAAAAACATTGGAACATTGATTATTTATTGATTTTGAGGCATTGGAGGCGTGTTTTAGAGGGAGTTGTGATCTAAACTCTACTTGGTCTTAAATAGGGATTTTCATTTCCCTTCAAAGAGTGTTAATTCGGCTGCAGATACAAGATTCGTTAGTATCATTTTCTACAATACCATCTTTGGTTACTTGTCAATTCAATATCAGAGGGATTGGAGTGGTCTGTTAAAGGGAGAAAGATGTGTACTCAATTAAATAACAATCAATTGATCTAGGGAACCTCCACCAAATTAGGGATCAAATGGAAAAAAATGCTCATGTTCTATCCTCCAAATGCTCTGCAGCACAAGTTCTTACCAAGAGATGGTCCAAGAGTGATGCAGGAAACCCTAGATCTAGGGCTTAACGATCTCCTCGAAAAATGATACGAAGCATCTCAAAGTGGAAAAATTCTCCAAGAATAGGGTAAAATGCCCTCCAAATATGGATGCTACTAAAAGATGCCATGAAATGATGTGGAAAATGCATTCCAATGTTGAATTCCCTAGACTAAATGAGCCTCAAAGGATGATCTCTCTCTCAAACCAATCATTGAAACACCCTCCAAGGCAGAGTGTTATTATCCAGACTTCAGCAAATATCAAAATGATGCCCACATATCAACCAACCAATGATTAAATGTTCAATGTCCACACCATGTCAAAAGATTCCTGGATGACTTATCAAGTGAGTGCTCCACCTCATGAGCATAGAAAATCATGCAGGAGAGGACCTCCAAACCCCTTAGGTTATCCAACTTGACTAACTCATTATTTCCTTATCTATCCATTAAGCAGTATTTTGTCTAGAGAAAAGATTTGTAGTTTTCCTCTCTTTCTTTGTCATGATCATCCTATGTAGAACTGCTTATAGGATCTATGCAGACTCCTTCTTCTTTTGCCCAATATACTTTTTCTTTCTTCATATGGGGGAAATTTCTTTCAAATTTCTTGTCGGTCTTTTCTACATCTGGAAACTGGAATGTTTTGTGGGATGTAGAATTATATATCCTTCATTTTCTTGCCATATTTTCTTCTTGAATTATGTTAGGAATCCATTTGGAAGGATTGGGATAGAAATTATTATTCCAAGGCTTATGATGTCTTTTGAATCCTTTATCTTTTCTTTTTATAGAGTGATACTTTTCTTCTTTTGGATCCTTCCATGAATTTTCTCTGTCAAATACCCATTTCTCTGGTTTGTACGGATTTTGGGGGGTTTTTGGCTTTCTTATGCTACTTACTTTTCCTATATTGCTTAGCTCTGCCTAGGAGGCCATAGAGCTTACATATTCCTTGAGTGCCATCCACATATGGATTTCTCTGCATCTTTTATGTTTTATTCTGCATACACAACTTTATTATAGCTAAAGTCACCAGAGTGTAGTAATCTTCATAACCATAATTAGTTCAATCTATAGACATGTGGGCTTTCATGAATTCTATAAAGCTTGATAAAAGTGTTGCTAATTTTTTTTTTTCCATAAGCGATTATTTCCATCTTTCACAAACTGGATCCTGTGAGACCAGTCATTATGCAATTGTTCAAAGTAACCAATCTTTTGCATTTCATGTTTAGCAGTATGTTGATTTCTAGTTTTTGTCTGTCTTCGTCAGATTCACGCTCCTCCAAATTCTCCTATAATTTCTCCAGTAAGCTTTCCAATAATGTTATTCTGTTGTTTCCCATCGACATTTATAATCATGTTTTTATACCATTCTACTAATTATGTTTGGGAAACCCTCATGTGTATCCATTGTTTTAAGGTTCCTGAGAAACCTGCTAGGATTTGCTTACATGCTTCATAGGGTTCAGTTCCATAAGTTCTATAGCATGCATAGAAAATATACTTCTGGTCTAAGACTTCTATGATATTTTTGGGATTCAACCTGTCTATTTTCCACACATATGTCAGCTTTGTATTATAGTCTTTCTTCGTAGGCTGAGCTAGAAAGAGTTGATTTATATATGGTGCAAAAGGTCTATTTGAGCAAGGATTTTTCTTGTCATAAGCGGGAAAATCAACCTCTTCTTCTTGACTGGATTGGTCACTTTGGCTTGTATCTAATTCAAATTCTAATGATTCTGTTGAAGAGCATGATCCTTCTTTACCACAACCTACAAATTCAACAACATATGCTAAGGGCCCATGTTTTTCAAAAGAGCATTTTGTATCTATTGTGAATGGATTCTCTTATTTGGAGAGAAGAACATGAAGTAGGGTAGACTGAGGGAGAATTTATGGTGATGTCAAGGGGGTATTTTGATGTATTTTCTTGAAATTATTATTCAGAATTTTATCATTCTTTAGACATGTAGATACAGATTGTTCTATGGACTCAAACTTTTCTACCAATGTCTTTGCAATTATTTTAGAGCATTAACCATTTTTACTATATTATCATCATTCTGTGTGATGATGTGTGCATCATATTCTGACCTATCCATTTATTTTTTAAATCCTTCCTTCAAATCAACATGGATGGTTTCCAGTTTTTCACTTAGCATGCTGATGGAAGTCTGGACTTCATAAATTGTTTCTTCTTTAGAGTATGATGCATCTAGTGTTTTCTCTAAGAGATATTTATTTGCTAGATTGGTCCATTTACCTTGGTCTCTATATCTATATGATTCTTGACCTTCTTATTCTATCATAGGTCTTTCTACTGCAGTCTTTCAAGTAACAAACCCTTTTATTGTTATAGGATGGAAAGGTGGCAATATTGTTTTTGTCACAAAATTACTTCCTTTTAAGCCAGCCCATTAATGAACACTGGATTTAGGTTCATCTTCTTCAAATACATCGCTTCCAACATATCTATGTATACCTTCAATATTTTTCCTTTGGCAGAATGTTGGTAATTTAATCCATGCATTTTGGGCATCCATTTCTTGTCACCAAAGTTGTCATAGATTTCCTTGCTTTAGGCTTATGAGATTATCTTTGTATTTCTTGAAATTGAGATCTGTATCCATATCCCAATTGATCATATTCTTTATCCAGACATCATCAACAATTCCTCTTATTATTTGGTATGGGAGAGCTAGGAAATTATGGATCTCAGAGACTGACGACCTCCTAATGTTTGGAGTGAGAGGGGCATTTAGTATTTATTATGGGATGTATGACATTTTTCTTTGGATTTGTCTCTTGTATCCAAGGACAATTTTATTTGTCGAACCATTTGCTATGAGCATCTGACAGATCTTGTCTTGTTCCAACCATTTATTTTTTTTCATGATTTGTTCTCTAGAATTCCTTATGTCTAGTTTTTCTTCTTCCCAAAGATTGGCCATAAGGAATTGGGATCCGTTAAGGTCACTATGGGGAAAGTCAAAGGATTCAGATTTTGAAGGATGGTGCATTGGTCTAGAACAAATATTGGTAGTGCATTTAGGATGAATGCAAGAATTTCTAGTTCCAAAAGTGCTTGGGTGATGATTTTTTGGTTGGGAGAATATAGGTCCACCACGCTTGCAGAATCCACAACATTGAAGTTTATTTAGTGAATTTGTATAAGGTGAAAATATTGAGTTTTATGGGTATGCATTCCCTATAAATTTTTGTTCCTATTTTGTGGAAGTTCTAGAAACCATTTTAGAGTACACCCTTTTGATAAGTTTCCCCTTTTGTTTTGTTTTACTCATTTTTCGACACCGACCTTCCTTACACAGTTGGTGCTGACTAGATAATCCATATCAGAGTTCATTCTTAAATGTATTACTTGATATAGCTCTACTTGGGCATGTAAGGAGCTCCATACTTTCCATCGCAGGTAAGGAACAATATTTCCTTCTAGCTTAAGTGATGAGCTCACATTCACTAGAAGGTAGAGCATACTTCTATTACCTGCCCTCCTTTGCATTACTCCCTTTGTTAAATGCAAGGAATTTACATTCAAGGAAATTTTATTTGGATAATGGTATAATATGAGTATACTATTTTCTTGAGCTTTCAGTCCCGAATCCCGAGAATTAAATTTGTTTAGTCATTATTTGTCTTTTGAAAGGTCATTTTCTTTCATATTTTGGAATGTCCTCCTAATTTTAAGCATCCACGTTTGAAATTATAATGGGGTAAATCTATTAGGTTCATATTCTTGAGTACAATATAGATTGTCATTGGTTACCTTCATTTTATAATATGGCCTATTGTATTTTGGCTCCCTATGAACCAAAATATGGTTGATGGAGGGGGAATTCATAAGCTAACTGTTACACTGAAAATATAGACCCACTGCATTACATATCTTCCATACATAGACACCAATATCTGCATTTGGTGACAGAAATAGAGATCTCAATCACTGCAAAAGATTCACTTTGTATGATTCCCTATTTTCTATGTAAAATTTTGGTTGAATCTCATTCTTAGGAAAACTTCCCCTACATATTCTAAGATGATGGAGCAAAGACCTGTATTTAACTTTAGTGAAAGAATATTAAGAATATTTTGGTTTCCATTAGATTGCTTTGCAGTGAAAGAAACCAAACATGAACAATGGTTGAGAAATATAGAGTCACTCTCATCTGCCAAGTGCAGAACTAAGGATCTCAAGCAAATGATACAAGTACTGAGTGAATGGAGGCATGAAGGTGAATATATAATTTCTGAATAGTTCAATGGTATGTCTTCTAACTTTTGAAATATCATTGTAAAATACCCTAACGAAGAAAATAAAGCTTTCTATATACATGGTTGATATACAATGTACATCTATTAAAATTAATCTCCTCTAGTATCCCCCCCCTTTTAAAATGATATTTTTTTCAACAGAATCAAGAGAAGTGTGGGAACTAGTTTTTTTTCTAAAGCTATGCATATATGTGTAGAACATATGCATATTTTGTGTTTTCAAGTTATTGGTATCAAATGTTACTTTTATAAGTATATCTTGTTATTGTTAATCTTTCAGCATTCATTATGGATAACAATTTTTCCAATAAATGGTTTCCAGTCAACAATTTGTTTCTTTGTCAGATTTTTCCCTAGTATAAAGGACATTATATTGATAGTGTTCCACCTTACAAGGGAATTTATGCTACTTGTGTTACAAATTAGAAAACAAGTAACTGTTGGTTAACATAGCAGCCATATGTGAAGGATATATGTTATGTCAAAAGCATAGGTGAAATTTTGGCAGAAGCATCTCTTCTATTATAGTCATAAAGTAGTCTCATAAACTAAGTGATGGTGATATGTTGGGTACCTATACATACTTATAGTGCTTTGTGGATGTGAAACTATCTTTTGTTTCTTAATAGGATTTCCTGTGTTTACATTGAGCTGCACTAAGCCCAAAAAACCAATCAGCATGTCCAAAGGAAGGTTTATTTGTTCAACACTTTGCATGTGATTTACAAAAAAAATCCAAAAACATGTTCTTGATGTGCAATGGCCTAATGACAAAGGTGTATATAGTGAAACCATAGGCTTGGGTTTTTAACAAGCTGTGGTGAAAAAAGTTTGAAGACAAAATATTAGTCTCAATAATAAAAATCAAATGTTTTGTGTTTAACAGCTTGAAATTTGGAAATCATTTAAGGAAAATACTTGTTTCCTCTCTCTTGTGATCCTACTAGCACATTTTCATGACATCAAACTTGAGGGAAAGGTGATCCTTTCAGTATTTTGGTTCCTAAAGTGGATCTGAATAATGTGATAGTTGTCCTAATGTTATTGGATTTAATGGCATCAAGGACTTACCACCATCCATATATAAAATGCTTCACTTGGCATTAGTGTCCCATTTAGCATCCCTTCTATGGTCTCCTGCGCTTGAGATCAAGGGCTTTCCATAATTCTCATGACCTACAATAGACTTCATGCTCTACTCTACTTTACTTTCCTGCCATGCATTTTTCCTTTTATAGGAGATTGTTTGGTACTCTTGCTTTGTAATGAGATCATTGTACAAAGCTTCCCTATTAACCTATTTTTATGGTCATTGGCTGGAGTTTGGACATTAATAAAATTATCTTATCTACTTTGGATAGATAAACAATATTCTATGGTTTTGCTGAGTTGAATTTGTGCCCTTTGTTGTCATTGGACCGCATTGACTATTTTCTAATTAAGTTTCATTAAATAAAAACTTCGAAATTAAAAAAATAAATTATTTTCATTTATCTCTTATCGTACATTTCCTTTGCTACAAATATCGATTGTGTTTATTCTATCTCAAAAATAAACCTCCTCAAACTTTGTGTTTTGAGAGAAACAAATATACAGAGAATGTATTGTTTATTAATGGAGGAGTTATTGACTACATCACCATTAGTGTGTTTTATACATTAAGTGATAATTTACTGTAAATACTTTTAGTGGAAACATTCACTTCTCTATAGGTCCTGGACTCAGTGCAACTGTTGGGGCCATTGGAAGAGTAGTTGAAGCAGATCCATGTGCTTGAGATGGTGGCTTTTCAACTTGTTACACATATAGTTGTAGCAAAGATAAGGTCCTGTAACTCATTTAAACTGTGTCTCTGAAAAAATGAATGAAGAGATTTATGCTTGCTAATGAATTTGTTTTTACTAGATCTTTCATCACAGGGTTTAAATCATGATACTATTTGTCCAAGTTGCTGCATAATTTTTTCTTGTGTGCAAAAACATTTGGAGGTTGCTTGCTGAAATACTTAGTAGCTTAGTTGAGGGAGGAAGGAAATGTTGTCTCTCGTCATTGTCTGTAGATGATGGGTGAAGGACATTCATGGGGATTTTGTTTTCTCTTTCTCGGTATTACTTCCTTTTGTATTGAGTGTACAGAATGAAACTTTCTTATTTACTTGTCTTTCAAAGTCTCTCTTCTTATAAGCATTCATTTATTTAAAGCTTGTTACATTGATGATCTTCAAATTTTTTTATTTCAAGGTTGTATTTCATCTCTATTCCCTTTGTCGACCTTTGCAATCATGCAAAGTAGCTCTCGTTAATTATGGACGCTTATGACTCTTTTATATTGAGAGTCTTATACTGGTAATTTTATTTATGTTGTCAATAATTTTAATTTATAATATGAATGTTGGTATTTGAGGGTTCCAATTGATTTTCTTATGTAGTTGAATATTGAGAGAATATTCAACTTGCATTATAAACTAAATAGAATCCATGTTATTATGGTATGGCCATTGGTTAAAAGTGAAATGAATGAGCTTCCTTGAATCCAACCTCTGCTGAAATAGCTCTTTTTTGCGTGATGATTATGTCCAAATTTTTTTGTTTGGAAAACTTACTGCAAATAAATTTGATGCTTCCAGCAAGTATGGCTTGAATAATGAACTCATTAAGAATATATAGAGAGAAAATTCAACACAACTTCAATAGGAAAATTTGAAGAACAATCTTTTCATCTTCATTATCTCTACAAATTGTAGACTCCTTAAAATTCCCAACACAATATTCATGTTAACTCTTCTTTTTCTTACTTTGGAAAGACAAACTTCATATGCAAGTCTGCAGCTATTGTTGATGGTAAAGAGAGCCATGGGAATATTAATTTTTTTTTAATATATAATTTCTTATCCTTTGTTTCTTGGTGATGCAGACAGAATAGGGAAGATCCAAAATGCTGAACAATAAATTCACAGAACATATACGTGTCAATTTCAATAGAGAATTACAGAGACGGAATAAAACTTAACTTTAGATCTGCTCAAGTGTAGACACACACTATGTTCCATCTTAATGAATCAAATAACAACAACATTACATCCATAAGGAAACTTGGGCCTGATTACACCGAAATAACTATTAGCACGTAGACCACCTAATTGTTCTCATCCAATTCACAATGCTATTTGGTAAGCACAACTCCTATGAGTGTATTTGAAATGATCCTTTGAGCATCTAAACACTTTTTTTTTCTTTATGAGTGTTCACATATCTTCCAAAACTATCTGTCAGAGACCATTTAAAATAAGTCATCCATGCCTCTTCTTCTGAAGCTCTCTCCCTCTTCCCTTGCACTCTACTATTCCTCTTCAAATACACTCATACACCAATGAAGGGAAAACAGGTCCTTTACCCACTCAATATTAACAGAACCTAGAGTAAAGTTTGAGTTAAAATTGGGAGTGGGTACCCTTTTCAAACTGTATGTATCTATGTTTGGGATTCTAGAATCTTCAGGGCATCTGGAAGGATTTGTGGATGACCCACATCGTATTCCTTTTCTTTAAATTCTGATTCTGCTGGTTCAAAGTTATTTTGCTTTGGTTTCCTCCAATTTCTCAAACTATAAAACCATGACTCACTCTCGATAGTGTCCCATTCAGACACTCCAAATTTCCACATCCAATAGTGATATCTCTCCATAGGTTGTTCATCGCCATCGGCCAATCTCGAGAAATCCCAATTGACTTGGTATAATCTATTAAGTACATGAAGTGCCATCACATTTTCCTTTGCTTCCAAAACGCTATTCATCTCAACAACCAAACCCCTTTGTACGAAGTCAAATCTCACCATACCTATGCAAAAGTTTCCTCAATTTCTACATAAATATTCTCCATAATGATCCCTTGTTTATCCATTTCCATGTTGTGAATGACATCTCCTTCTTCTATATCCAAGAGATAGACCATGTTTCCCACTTTTCCTATGCAATTTTTTTTGTAGCCTACAAATTAGCCTTGTCTTCAGTTGTTTTATCCTCTATAATCTCCTCCTTCAACAAGTCTTTAGCTACAAGCTTCTTTCCTTCTCCGATACTCTTTACTAAGGTTTCTAAAACCTTTTCTTGGATGCAATTTGAATTATTGTTCTTCTCGTCACATTTGTATATATGCATGTAAGCCTTTACATCCTTAATCCTCTTATCCTCCATCCAACACAATACCTTAAAACACTTGCATGCACCTCAGTTATTTCTAATGCTCCTCAAGGGATGGCAGGGGTTACTAGAGAAAAATAACTATTTCTCTACAATTTAACATTAGCTATGTCGAACATTCTCTGAAGAAATATTGAATGGGGAGTGATGGAAGGATGAGCTTCAAGACGTGAGGACGGTGATGTATTTGGAGATTACTGTATGTGGGTGAGTTTTGGGGAGTAATCAATGGCTTTGGATGGGGGGGAATCATATAATTCCCATCCCCCTGATGAGGGTGATCTGAACATTGGAGAAATTCAGATCAGTTTGGCATCTCGAGAATTTTCTGGCCCTCTTGGGAAAGACCGAAAACCTGGACAATGCTTACCAGAAGATGCAATGATACCATCCATGGTGGTTAAGTCAACAAATATTCGAGACAAGATCCAATATATGTCTAACCACGCTTTAATTGGAAACTTTATTGGTATGCAACCCTCTGAGAAAGTGTTGATTTCGTGGATCAACTCTTCTTAGAAACTGAAAGGTCACTTCGAACTGCATTTGGGATCAAAAGGTTTTTTCATAGTCTCTTTCATCAGTTTAGAGGATAGGAACTGGATCATAGATGGTGGAACATATTTTTACTACTCTGCGGACCTCTTTTTACGACTATGGAAGGAAAAAATTACCCCAGAAAGGGAGGACATGAGAATAGCACCAGTATGGATCAGGTTGTAATCTCTCTTGCAAGAATATTGGGATGCTGAAATCCTAGAAGAATTGGGGAATTGTTTAGGAAATTTTATCAAAATATCTAAACAAACATAGACCCAGTGCTACATTGCTTATGGTCATATCTGTATCTATATGGATCTCTCTCAGGCTTTATTGGAAGCCATCAAGATGATTTGGGAGGATGAAGATTGGGTTCAAAATATAGACTATGAACATGTCCCTTTTCGATGCCGTCGTTGCCATGAATATGGTCATTTATTCTGGGAATGTCATCTGAATCATCCCAAAAATAATTCTGGGAAGGACACTGACCCAACGGATTCAGTTTTTATCAAAGTTGGGCCTCGTAAAAGAGGAAACAAGAAACAAGATCACCAAGATAGTTTCAAGAAAATGAATAACTCTAATTCCTTCGAGCTTTTGGGTAACCATGAGGAATATTCACCAATCTAGAGTTTCCAGAAGGGTCTCCCTTCCAATTCATTTGGGAAATCGAATGTGAAGCGGTCCTCAACGCAAGAACAGATGAATGACCGTGTTTGTAGCTAGGATTTTACCCCTAGCTTGTGCGAATGAGCACCTACTAAGGAAGATGGATTCCTTAGTAGCAGTTCAGTAAAATGGAAATAAAAATGCTAAACAGGAATAAAAACTAAATCTAAACATGTGCATGAAACAAAAAAAAAACAAAATATAAAGAATGGTTTTTTATTGATATTACCTCCAATGTGGAGGTTGGTGAAGCCCTTTGCGCTGATCCGAGAGGTTGCTCCGAGCTCCAGCTGCTCCTTCTCTTTCTCCAGTGGTAGAAATGGGCCAAAAGGGGCTCTCAATGGTGAAAGTAGCTCAAAGAGTGAGCTAGGGTTTCGAGAGCTATTTTGGCAGAGTAAGGATGCTTGTGATTGTGGATGTAAAATAATGGGTCTCCATCACTTATTTATGGTTTTTTAGTGGTGGAGTGCTGGCCCGTGGTTTTTGGAAACCATATGGTTTAGGGCATCTTTTTAGGGTTTTTTCCTCTTTTCCTCTTTTTTTTCTCATTATTTTATATTTTTTCTTCCCTTTTTGGGGATTTTTCTATTTTTTGAGGATTTTTGGATATTTTGGAGGAAAAAGGTGTTTTTATGGCCTTTTGGAGGTTTTTTTATGGGATTTTCAAGGTTTTTAAGGGAAATATGGTAGGAAAATGGACAAATGAGCCATATAGTGGGGTAGATAAGGTAGTGAAAACTTTTTGGGTGTTAACAGATTGCCCCCTGATGTGCGAGGTCAGGAGGTCATCGTATGGCCGATGGACATCATAAGTCATAAATAGTTTGCAATGGGGTGTGGAGAAGAGAAGAAACGAACTGAAACCCGGAACCACGATCCCGAACCACCTGCAAGAACTAAAAAGTACATAGCCTCAATAATGGATGAGGAATCATCTGATCATATGGACGAGGCGGGCATTCCCATGCTCGTATCAGGATATAACATAATAATAAAAATGGGGTCCAGAATATGGGGACCTGACATATAGATGGCCTCAAATACTGAATGAGGAAGAATCTCAATATATGGACAAGGCGGGCATACCCATGCTCGTATCAAGATACATAAAAGTAACTGTGAGGCCCGAAAAGAAGGACCTATAGGATACATAGAAAACCACTGTGTATATCATAAGGGTCCATAAGGGACACAAATCTGGAACATACTGCTGGGTTGGCCATGTCTGAGCTGAACAACTGTTGCACTGGAATGACAGCAGTGCTACTAAATGTGGTACCAAAGGAACTGATGAGCTGCTGGATCAGAGTGACAAGGGTCATACTCGCAATGGTACACTGAACTGGAACTGAAATGGGTACTCAAGGAAGCATGGAACTGGATGGCTTCCGAATACTATCACCAACGCAGCCCGGACATCCACGGGAACATATAACTGGGCGTTCCAAAGTGACTCACCAATGTGCTAGAGTCGAGGGAAATCCAGGGTCTTCGACAAATAATGGAAGGGATATAAATCCTGCGCGATTCTCAACGATGCGATCAAGGTGCTGAAGTCGAGCATGTGAGAAACAACCATTCGGAGACGCAATGATGACTCCTCCCAAAATTGTCCATAGGCACTCACCACAGATGGTGATGGGTCCAAGGTGCAGGGGCCTCTGGGTCTATCCTCTGGAATAGAGGGGCTGTCGTCGACAGAGGGAGACCTACAACTATCAAGGCAATGATGTTTCCTTGACAGGAGCACGAGGTGGAAAACCGAAATGTGATAGTATTGATGGCAGGATTGATAAACTGGGGGGAATAACTAGGCAAGTAGAGTGGGTGGACTCAAACTTCCTTTGTTCAGAGTATGATGGCGGGGACGATCGGGCAGCATATGAAACGGACTGGTGGTAAGGGGATCATAGCTGTATTGCATTTGGGAGGGTGACTGGGCTGAGGGAGACTCAAGCTGTGGTAAGATGGCAGGAGACTGCAAAATACTCTGAACAAAAGCGACTTAATTGGGGTACTGCCGAGAGGATCGATCATAGCGCCAAGAGGCACGGGTGGACTTGTTCATGGGTTAGGGAACTAGAAGAAGTGTGTATATAAAATGGTACTGTCATGTGGATTTTCTGAGCCCAAGACAGTTCATGCTCGTGGTTGCTTTCAATTTTAAGGAGTCTGAAGGCAAATAAGAAGACTCTGAAGTAACGGAATGGTACTGTCGTGTGGATTTTACGAGCCTAGGACAGTGCATGCTCGTGGTTGCTTTCAATTTTAAGGAGTCTGAAAGCAAATAAGAAGACTCTGAAGTAACGGAATGGTACTGTCATGTGGATTTTACGAGCCTAGGACAGTTCATGCTCGTGGTTGCTTTCAATTTTAAGGAGTCTGAAAGCAATAAGAAGACTCCAGGGGGGTTGCTTCCTGGGGCAGCAATATCAATTTGGATGACAGGTGAGATGTTAGCCATGTTACCCTCCTCGAAGGCGTCAGGAGCAGGAATAGGGTTCTTGAACCAGTCGAACTTGGGGGGAAGGAAGTCTTTGGATTCAACTGCAAATTGGGTAGCAGTGTTAGAGGAGGATTCATCTGGGAGGAAGTAGGAAAGATGGTGCATGTCATCCCAAGGATACTCTGGGGCAGTGAGAGCCTCAAGGATTTCCTCATCAGTACGGAAAGTTTGTGTCATCAAATTGGTTGACGAGGGAGTAGTGACGGAAGAGATCATATAAATGGTATTATCCTCTCCGGAAGGGGAAGAGACCGGGGGGTGGATCTCCTCGATGGTGGGTGGTTCCGTCTCAAGATCCAAATTGTTCATCTCATAGAGAGCTGCTCTGTAATCGGGGAGATTGGGACAGTGATTGGTGTAATGCCCGTAAACACCGCATATGGCACAGGGGTGGTTAGTGCGCAGGGATTTGTCGTGAGGCTTAGGGGTTGGATCAAGTTGGACAACCGGTATACTGGGGTCGTCGTCAAGCATTTGCATGTGTGCCTATACTGTTGGTAACTGAGGACATTGGTGAGTCGCATGGCCCAACTCATCGCACAGTGAGCATTTGGGAGGAGCACGAAACACAGGGGGGTTTTTTACTGTCTTGGGAGGTGGGACAACAGAGTAAGGTTGGGGGCCTCTGCCCCCAGTGGCTTTAGTAAGAGGAGGGGGGGGGGGGGGGGGGTTCATGGAGGACGACGGGGTAGCGACACCGGGAGGTGGTTGACTAGTAGTGACAATGGGTTGCACCGGTTGTAGGACGACATCTGGTGTCAGTGGGGGAACGGGAGGCGAAAGATACCAAACGGGTAATCCTAAGGTTAACCCAGGGAGGCTGAGGGTAGCCATGACCGGGGTGCTAACTACTCCTGAGGGAGGGATGAGGAAAGGAATGGTATGTATGGGTGTAACACCAATGTGACTAGGTACCAAAGGGGGTTTAGGCAACAAGGGCGGTTGGTTAGTAGGAGTTTGCGTGTGATGGGACAGGGTACATAGGTCGGACACATCAGTGTCGGGTGATGGGGGTGGAATAGATTGGAAGGTTGAGGTCATGGGTGCATCTGAGTAAACTCCAGGCCCCATAGAGGAAACAACTGAAGTGGTGGCACTCGAAACAGGTTGTTCAACCACGGGCAGAACATTTTCGGGTGCCGCGGGGGCACTGGGATCATGGTAGGTGAGTTGGTCAACCTTGACCATGCGTCCCTCATGAGGGAACATCATGGTATGAAAAACGGAAGAAGAAACTGCCCGCATGGCATACATGTAGCTACGGCTAAGTAAAAGGTTATAATCAAGCTGTACATTAATAAACTCGATGTCGATGAGGACGGTTTTGCTAGCCAGCTGGACGGGGACGTTAGTTAATAGGCCTTGTGGTTGAGCCGAACGACCTTCGTAGGCTCGCAACGCAGTAGTGGACGGATGGAGAGGGGGGGATCCCAATTTCTACCAGATGAAGGTGGACATGACACATGTAGAGGAACCTTCATCAATAATGCATCGATGGATGACAAAATTCCGCACGGAAACATAAACGTGGAACGCTAAAGTGGAAGGCATGCGGGGTTCGGATTGGTCCAAATCAAATGCCATCAACTTCGAATCATTTGGATCGATAGCCCCAATGGCTAAGAGTAAAGTCTTGCGCTGTGAAGAGCAGTTTTTTAAGAGTTCTAACACAGACATGGTTGCGGAAGATTGGGCTAAATCATCGACAATGTTGTAGTTGGACGCAGCCCGCGCATTGGGGTTATTGTTGATACGGCGAAGTGGGAAACGAGGTGCTTTGGGAGCGCCATCTAGTGGAGGTGGAGGTATGCGTAACGCCTGATCAGTGGGATGAGCATTAGTGGGTTTATCGGCGGGAGGGGCTTCAGGGGTGGAGCCATATTGGTTCCGCCGGGTCTGGAGGTTGACCTCATCGGAGGACATCATCAACAAGTGGTGGGTACCTGAGTCAAGCATGGGTTGATCGGGAGTAGCGTAAGTGATTTGTTGTTGGGTTGGTGCGTTGGCTTGAGGGGGAGCCAATGGTTGAGTGTTCACTACGCCTTGGTTTGGTAAGGGGTTTTGTAATACCAAAGGTGGCTGCTGAGGTGGTGGAGGGTTGGGTGGTGCTTGAGGAGCCGCTTGCCCTTGGTGGTGGGCATCTGTAGCCCAAAGTTGCCGAACTCGCTCCATGTGTGGGCAAAAATGTGTGTAGTGGCCATAGACCCTGCAAATAGAACAAGCATGGTTTGTTCGCAAATTGGGGTTTTTAGCCTGCTTGGACGGGCGATCAGGGTTTTGGTTAGCAGGAGCTGCGTTATTATTAGCGGGGGGATTAGGGGGTTGACCAGATTGCTCAGTAGGTTGGTTATTCCCATGATTTCGGCCCCTGCCGTGGTTTTGTTGGCCCTGGTTGCGTTGGTTGTTCTGGTTTTGCTGCGGGTTTTGTTGGGTGTAAACTTGCCCTTGGGAAGTAGGTGGATTCTGAGGTTGCGCAGGTGCAGGAGTAGGCTGCGGTGGATGATATGTAGGTGGAGGCTACGTACGTACAACAACTTGAGCGGGTTGCTGATAGGGTTGCGGAGCAGGTTGTGGGGTTGTCGCAGGGGTTACCTGTGGCGGGTAATAAGCGGGTTGGGCTTGTGAGAGCGCAGGAGCTGGTGTAGCCTGCTGGTGGTAGTAGGGCTGAGGTGCAACCGGGGGGGCGTAGGCGGGAGTCGCGTGACTGAAACACTGAGGTGGACATGAGGGTCCATGGGAATAGTGGTGATGTTGCATGGGAGCATATGAGTTGGTGGCTCCAGGCTGTGAGGTATCCCACGAGAGGTCAGGGCCAAGGGTAGGATGTCCTATGGAAAAAGGTTGAGGATGCGAAGAGATACGGCCAATGATGCCGTCGGCAGCGTGGGATGCCCTCGGCGCATCATGCTGGGAGGACTCGCCGTGAGGGGCGTCAGGTATGATGGTATAGAGATAACCCGACTGGGCGTAAATGAGGTCGAATTGCTGAGCCTTAAGGATGGCCTCTTCTTCAGACTGGGGTCTTTCGGATGCCACATCCTTAGCAATGATAGGAAGAAGGGATTTGAGGAACCAATCAAGGAAGATCCGGTCATCTAATTTGATCTTGCATAAGCTACGACGTCGACGCCACTCATGAATGTGGTCCATGATGTGGGTAGCCGTGCTTTGTCTGCATGATAGGAGGATCTCAACGCCTGTGTCATAGTGGACGGGTAACTGGAAGAACTGCAGGAAGGTCGAGGCAAGGGAAGCAAAGGTGGCATGGGTTCCATGGGGTAGCTCGATATACCACTTGGCCGTAGAGCTAGTGAAGGTGCGCTGTAATAGACGGAGGTGAATGGAGTCGTCCACTATGGAGTTGGAGGAACACCATAGATGGAAAGACATAATGTGGTTTTGTGGGTCCTCACCTGACTTGCCCTTGAACTTAGGGATGTCCGAGGGGAGCTTGGTGGGCATGTGAGGCCACGCCGGGTCGTGTCTGATAGGGTCATTGGTCAATATGGCTAGGTCAGGTAGGTTGAGGCTAGCCATGAATGGAAAACTGGAAGAAGGATGTGACACGGTAGTGGGTTGGACCAAGTTGGGGCCGATGCCCCCAAGTGGAGGGGTAATGTGAGGGAGGTTACCCCCCAGTGGGGGAACTAAGGTGGTATAGGATGGTCCTGCACCACCATGGGTAGTATGAGTCACTGATGGAGTGGGGATGGGTATTCCTGCTGCGGGAATAGGTACCATGAGGGGAACGGTAGACGGGGGCCCCGTGGAGGGCATACCCAAAGTAGGTGTGGTAACTGGTGTAGTGGTGGATGTGCCACCAATAGTTTCGACCAAGATAGGAGTGGGAGTCACGCCAACCATGGGGCTAGTAGGGGCAGTGTAAATGGGGTTCTCGGATTCTGGCTCAGAATCGGAGGTAAAATAAGGGGTGTCAATATCTGGTGACTGAGTCCTATGCTGCTGACGAGTGGAGTCGAGTGACAAGGCTCGAGATCTATGATAAGTGGTATCAAGTGAGGATGGTCTGCGTCGATGATGGGTGGTTTCAAGTGAACCGTGCTGTGGGGGTTCGCCTCTGAGGCACCGAGAATGTCTCGGGAATTCAATGGTGACAACTGGTGTCAAATCTCTGTGGGTTGAGGTGAGTAAAAAACAGCTCAAAAACCCTAATACAACCAAGTGTGCAGAAGGAGAGTTCAAAAAATAGGGCACTCAGGCCAACAACGAACTCAAAAAACCCACTGTAACAGCGTGCTACAATAGGCGGAGTGTCAACAGAAATGGTCAAAATACCAACAAGCAGCAGGTTGTCTACAAAATAAAAAACGGTGGACTCTCTTAGACCAAAAGGAGGTAAGGGAGCATGCAAACGCCTAACTAAAAGTATTCTGACTCAACTAGACATATCCTCTGCAAGGTGATGAAATCCAAGTCAGACAATATGAATAAGAAATCCAAGTGGCTGAGATATCCCCCTACTGGGAGGGACACTGGGAAGTCAATCCTAGAAGAATGGCAACTAAGATACCCCGTTCATGACACGTCCAGAAAGGTAAATCTGCCGCTTGGTCCTTTTACCGCAATACCCCTATACAGGGATATCCTGAGAACTGCGAAAGGTAGCCCTTCAGTTACTGAATGGAGTTCGGTATTCCACTCAGGCCTCCGGAACCAATCTCACGACTTCAACCCTCCTAAGGGAGAGGCCTTCTGGTAAACTGGTTTTGACCGTGCCAAAAAATACTAGGGGATTTTGGTTCCCTAATTGGACAACAGCTATGTCTCAAGTGTAAGTAACCGAGGGGTGTTATTGGAAGCCTATCCCCCCGATCCTACCTAACTACAAAGATTCTTTTGTGTTCCCCAAGTGGGGTTAGAATGTTGGTTGAGTTAAGTAGTTTTTTAAGTCTCACTTGAATTCGGTGATAGAGTGTGTGCTCGTGAGGTGATGAACTAACAATAATATTGAACTAACAGTAATATTGAATTCAAAATTTAAACATGCAAAATTGTCTGAAATAAGAATGCTGAAATTTTAAAAACAATATTGTAGAAAGGTAACAGAAATAATGGTGCAGAAAAGGATGTAGGGGAGGAGGGTTGTAGGTAGAATAGATGGCTGTGCAGATGCAGACAATATGGAAACAAAGGGGCTGGGGTCAAATACAGGAAAAACTACAGAAATCAGATCGCGGGTCTATGGCTGGGATCGGGCGGTCGGACCGCGGGTTTGAAGGAAACATGCATAGACAGATCGCGGGTTTTGGGACTACAGACGCGGTCAGGCCATGACTGCGTAAGGAAAAGACGTGATCGGGTCGCAGCTAAAGGGCTCAAAGGTGCGGCCGGGATGTAGGAAAATGGTCGACAGTTGCGGTCGGGCCGCAGAAAACAGGCTGATTAGCCGCGTCCGGATCGCAAGTAACATACTTGAATCCGCCGGTAGGGCGCGGGAAAAATTCTGAGAGCTGCGGTCTGGTCGTAGGTAAAGGCCTGAAACACGCAGTCGGGACGCGACTGCGAAAGGAAAAAATGCGGTTTACAGCGGCCGAAAACGACAGCCGAAAGGAAAAAACAAAAACTATTGCAGAAAATAAAACAGCGGAGTCGCCAAAACTGTAGCTAGGATTTTACCCCTAACTTGTGCGAATAAGCACCTACTAAGGAAGATGGATTCCTTAGTAGCAGTTCAGTAAAATGGAAATAAAAATGCTAAACAGGAATAAAAACTAAATCTAAACATGTGCATGAAACAAAAAAAAACAAAATATAAAGAATGGTTTTTTATTGATATTACCTCCAATGTGGAGGTTGGTGAAGCCCTTTGCGCTGATCCGAGAGGTTGCTCCGAGCTCCAGCTGCTCCTTCTCTTTCTCCAGTGGTAGAAATGGGCCAAAAGGGGCTCTCAATGGTGAAAGTAGCTCAAAGAGTGAGCTAGGGTTTCGAGAGCTATTTTGGCAGAGTAAGGATGCTTGTGATTGTGGATGTAAAATAATGGGTCTCCATCACTTATTTATGGTTTTTTAGTGGTGGAGTGCTGGCCCGTGGTTTTTGGAAACCATATGGTTTAGGGCAGCTTTTTAGGGTTTTTTCCTCTTTTCCTCTTTTTTTTCTCATTATTTTATATTTTTTCTTCCCTTTTTGGGGATTTTTCTATTTTTTGAGGATTTTTGGATATTTTGGAGGAAAAAGGTGTTTTTATGGCCTTTTGGAGGCTTTTTTATGGGATTTTCAAGGTTTTCAAGGGAAATATGGTAGGAAAATGGACAAATGAGCCATATAGTGGGGTAGATAAGGTAGTGAACACTTTTTGGGTGTTAACAGTGTTGCAAGGATCATTTTAGATAATTTAGGAAAGGACGTCGAGGACATGGATATTCTCCAGCAAGAGGAAGCACTGGACGAAATTGAAGATATGAATATCCATGAGCTGGATCTTGAAGGAATTGAAAAAGCTTTCCTTGAGAAAGATAAAGGCTATGTTCCCCAAGAATAGGTTAGTCTTCTTAAAGAAGCCATTTTGAAAGCTAAAACCTCAAACTCTCTAGGTATTAGCTCAGGATATTTTAAAGAAACTAAAATAATAGCAGACAAGTGTGGCCGAAAACCAGGCTGTAAATATAATAAACAAATGGTGGCATATGTTGGGAGGAGGTTGGTTTAATTGGTCCAATACCCGACTATCAAAGATGCTTTTGTTCTGTAGAAAAAATTTCCTTAATGAAACTACTATCCTGGAATACTCGAGGTACTAATAGCCTTAGAAAAATGAAAATTCTGCATCAAAAGATTAAGATGACTAATCCAGCAATCATCTTCATACAAGAAACCAAATGTTTAGATAATTACATTCAGGATCGTAGGGGTAAAATATGGCTGAGATGTGAAAGTATGGCTGTTTAGAGGAGGAATGCAATCTTTTTAAGGATACCATTGATGATTTGGGCCTTGTAGATATTACTTTGGGGGAGGGATGGTTTACCTGGAACAACAAAAGAACAGGGGATCACCATATTGCCTCCATAATTGATCGGTTCTTAGTCTCTAAATCTATCATTGATATGGGAAGTGAAATTTATTGTGTTACTCTCTCGGGGAGGGGATCCAACCACTGGCTGATTGGACTCATGTGGTTTGGATTAGGGTCTAAATTTAAGAAACCTTTTCGCTTTGAGAAATTCTGGTTGGATAATCTAGTTTTTTAGAGAAAGATCAAATCATGGTGGGTTGAAATCAACCCGGACTATATGCTCAATATGTTGTCCTTCCAGCAAAATACAAAGTCTAAAGTTAAGAAATGGAACAAGGAAGAGTTTGAGAACATTTTTCATGAAAAAAGGCTCCTGGAAATCTATCTTCATGAGATTCAAACTAAAGGTATTAATGTAGGCTACTCTCAGGACTTGATTGAGGAATAAAAGTTGGTGGAAGCACAACTCAAGGAACGGGAGAAACAGGAGGAACTCCTGTGGTGGAAAAAGTCTCGAATTAAATGGCTGCTGGAAGGCGAAGAGAATACCAAATTCTTTCGCAACTCTGTAATCCAGAATAGATTTCACAACAAAATCCATTCGATCAAAAATGTTGCACGAGTGAAAGTGGAGGTTCAAGAAGAAATTGAGGACATCCTGAATGCTCACTTTTCTGATATTCTAATGGATCCCAGACGAAATCGTTTGGAGGAAATTGAAGTAATCACCCAAAGGATTCCTTCCATGGTCTGAAAGGAACAATACCAGCTATTAATGAAAACTATTATTCGTCAAGAGGTCCAAGATGTTGTTTTTCAGATGAAGGAAGGAACATCCCCTGGTCCTAATGGTTTTACTGTTAATTTCTTCCATCATTTCTAGGAGATGGTAAAGATGGATGTTTTGAAAATAGTGGAGCAATCTAATATTTATGGCTGCATCCTTCCTGCTCTGAATCTACCTTTCTTACCTTGATTCCTAAATGTGAGGGTGTTGACTCTCATGAAAAATTTAGACCAATCAATCTCTGTAACGTTATTTACAACATCATTACTAAGGTCATTGCTAATCGATTGAAACCTATTTTACCTTCTTTGATTTCCTCGAAACAGTATGGTTTGTGGAAGGAAGGCAGATATCAGATGGGATTATTATGGTTCGTGAAATATTACATTCCATCAAGAGCAGGAAATTGTTGGGTATCCTGGTTAAACTAGATATTGCTAAATCCTGTGATAAACTAAACATGCAATTCATAAAGAAAATGTTGGAAGCATTTGGGTTTAGCCAAAATTAACTCAACTAGATTATGCAGCTTGTTTCCTCAACTTTCTTATCCATTTTGATAAACAGGGTTCTGTCGGGGATCATAAAACCTTCTCGTGGAATTCTTAAAGGAGATCCATTGTCTCCATTTCTGTTTATTCTCATTGTAACACCCCCATTTTGACCCTATTTTTCATTTAAATAAATGATGTAAATAATCATGGTGTGGAGCTAGGAAAAAGCCCCACAATCGATTTAGTATTCATGTTTCGGCAATTAAAGTTGGGCCGATAGTATTTTTTTTATGATAGAGGAACATTAACAGCTGAACATTATGTTAAAATAGCAATTTTTTATTAAAACCCACAGTCAGCTATGTCAATGCAACTAAATGAGATGGGGGCATGATTCTTCCTAAGGATGAGGGAGTGGGGGATTGGAAGAGTGGGGAAATTTGAATTGGGCAAAGCGCCAATTCTGGAAAAACATTTTTTTTAAAATTTCTTGGGAAAGAAAACACAAAAAACAACCACCTTTCCCTCATGTGGAAATGTTTCACCTTCCCTCATGATTGGGAATGGAAAAATAATTTTGTGAAAACCAATTGAGCATTCACGCAAGAGCCAGCAAGCAAAAACGATTCTGAGTTTGAACCTTTCTGGAATCTCCCCTGTCTGGTGATCTGAATCCTTCATGTTTTTTGTTTTTGTGTTATGATTTTTCTCTTGTTCAACAATTTTGTTCTCTCTCACGTTTTCCCCTGTATATTAGTTGTTTTCCTGAACACGATTACCCTGAATCTAATTTTGTGTGTTTGTGTTGAAAGACCAACAATGGTTCCTTTTTGTATTTCTGTAGCAGTCGGTCTAGCACCGACAATGTTCAAAAATTCATAAATTTATGTGTGTGTATGTAATCCCTGACATCTGCTACGTTTGATAAATTCCAAGACTAAGATCCCTGTGTGTGCACCCACATTTGGAATTTGAATTGATTGAAGGAATGGAAATAGATTCTAGACTTGCTTGATAAACCTAGTGTGAAAGAACCTCACAGACCAATCTAGAATGTTGGTTTTCTTCTTTGCATGCCCTGAATAGCACTGGAAGGGAAGGCATGACCTGAGGAACTGTGTAGCAGAGAAAGGAATGCTTCCTTGTGTTGGGTGTGTAATTGTTTATAAGTCAGGCTAGATCTAGTGTGGGTGTTCATAGCTCTAGGGTTGAGCTCACTAGCTTAGCAGTTAATCTTTCCACCTCCTTGGCAACCTGATAAACCCAACTGGAAGGATGGCTTTCTTGGTAGCTTGATAAACCCATCTGTTGGCTTGGTTGTGTCTCATGTGAATTTGGCTAAGTGTAAACCAATGCATGTGTAAATATGATAAACCCAATTGTGTTGGCTTGACTGAATGTTAATTGTATCCTTGGCTATGGGTGAAGTTTGTTATTGTTCCTTATTCATTGGGGAAGATCATGCCTAGGTCGGGGGTGGTAGTGTTGCTGATAGATTAAAGAGCACACTGTCCTATGGTTGGGTGGAACATTCCAACGACATAGCTGGTTGTGGGACGAGCTTTTTTCAAATATAAGTATTCTTATGTATTTAAGTTCTGCAACTGTATTTGCTTATGAATTATTCTGAAATTATCATGAACATGTTGAATCAATGAATTTGTTGAATGAATGATTGGATTCTGTTGTATATCTATATCATGTACATTTCATTATGCATTTGTTTTTTTATATGTTTTTATAAAATGAATTATTAAATTATGTTCATGGGGATTGGTTTTCCCAGGTTGTTAGATGTTAGTCGCGTCCTCTCCACTAAGTAAGGGCTTGGGGCGTGACACTCATGGCCAAAGGTTTAGGAAGATCTATTTTGGCTCTTTGAGAATACAATTCGATCAGATGTCTTCAAGGCTCTAATGAAGGGGCAAATCACTCTCATCATTAGTTTTTTGACGATACAATGTTGTTGGGATACCCTTCGATACAAGAAGCAGTGAGTTTTAAAAATTTTCTGCATTAATTTGGCCAAGCCTCTGGATTAGAAGTCAATCCCCAAAATTCACAGGTATTTTTATTTAACACTTCTAGAATTACTTAGTGTAATATTACCCATATTTTAGGTTTTTCAGAGGGTTCTCTTATTTCCAAATTTTTGGGAACTCTAATTAATTCTACTTCAGAAAAAGACTCTTGGTTGGAATTACTAGATAAAATTAAGAATCGATTGGGTAATTGGACTTCGAGACCCTTGAATCTGCAAGGACGTTTGTTTTTAGTCAAATCAGTACTCCAATCTATGCCAACGTTCGTGTTTTCTACTATGATGGCTCCTAAGTCTATTCTTCAGGAACTGGATAATTTTCAGAGGAAATCCCTCTAGAGTGGCTCTCGTGACTCCCACAAATGGGCTCTAGTAAAATGGGAAACTGTTTGTAAACCTAAATCACAGGGAGGGTTGGGGTTGAATGATCCAAAAATTGCTAGCTTAATTGTGGGAGCTAAACTATGGTGGATATGGCTAACCCATTCCCAGGAGTTGTGGGATAAACTATGGATTGATAAATATGCATCCAACTAGGATATTTGGGAACTAATCCAGTTTTCGGAAGAGAAACTAGGTTCTCATATTTGGAAAAAAGCCTGGGCTAGGCAGAGCTTGGTTCAATAGCATTTTTTCTGAGAGATCTGAGATGGTCAAATAGCGCGCATCTGGGAGGACGCTTGGCAACAACTTCCCCCATTGGAAAGATTGGATCTTTTCCTTATGATTCAGGATGATGGTAGAATCAGAGGAATTTTAAAAGTTGTATACTTATGGGTGGATCAGGACCCTGATTCCTCTTATCACTGTTGGGTCTCTGGCCCATTTATGGATAGGTTGGTTTTAAAGGATGATGTTATTAGGATCGACAAGGAACTTATTTGATCAAGAAGAATCAAAAGTTAGGAGGGTCATGATAAAATTTGACGGGGATTTAGCCCAAAAGGGTTTTTTTACCTTAAAGAGGCCTACAACCTACCAATCACTAATAATATGAACTCAGATGATATATCTTGGAGCAACCTTTGGGGTAGGAAGATTTGGCATAAAATAACGACATTTAGTTGGCTAGTAATGCATAATAGAATCTTAATAGGGGGGAATTTATAGAAATGTGGGATGTATGGCCCTTACCTATGCCCTTTAGGCAAAGAGGCAGAGGAAACAATGTCGCATATTCTGGATGCCTGTAAGTTCTCCTCTGTTCTTTGGGATCGAGGAGCAATGTCTTTTTTCCATTCTGCTAGACTGTGCCAAAACCCGGTAGGAACTCTGATCCTTTACCCCAAAAAACCTTTCCTTAATAAGATCTTGAATTGTCTGTTGGAAATATTTCTTGATTTCGTGCTCTAGGCTATCTGGACTGAGAGAATGCTTGAATTTTCTGGGGCAATGTTTTACCACCTGCCATCGTTTGGTATTGCATGGCGTCTAAAATCAAGGAGACCATTCATTTGGGTAATTGGTCAGAGAAGGACCAGGAACTATTGGGTAATGAAAGGAAGGTATTGGGGAAATGGGACCTAATGAACCATGAGATGGTTTTATTAACAAAACACAAACACATGTTGATTAGTCAGATCCCAGACCATTGGATTCCTCTGCCATGGGGTTTTTTAAAGCTTAATTTTGATGGAGCTTCCAAGGGAAACCCTGGTAAGGCAGGGTATGGATTTATTGTGCGCAATCTGAGTGGTGAAATGATGGGTTTCAGTTATGGATTCCTAGGACATGATACCAATAATGCAATAGAGATTGAGGGTTTGCTACATGGGCTTGGCTAGGTTTCATCGAATTTCAGAATACCGATGATAGTAGAAGGAATCTCATAGATGATCATTCTCTTAGCTACCAAACTTCAAAACAGTTACCAAAGTGCTAAGGTGTCATCCTCGTGGCGTCTAGAGAGCCATATAGATTCCCTCCATTCTATTCTCATTAATGGCACTGCGGTCCATTTCTCTCATGTTTGACAAAAAGGTAATCAAGTGGAAGACATCCTGGCTAACTTCAGGGTCGAAATATGTCATACAGTTAATGCTAAGGACTGGGATATGATTCCTGAATCTCGACTTGACAGCTCAATCCCAATGTAAGGATTTAATCCAAAATGAAGGTACTTGTGTCCAGATGGAGGGTAGGAATAGCTACAGCGCTAGCATGCAATATTTCTAGCACATGGCTCCTCTTGAGGGTGATCCTTGATTTATTATTATGACCAAGAGGTGTATTAATATGCAATGGCCCATGCATATGTTTTCATCCATCCAACGGTGGAAGGTATGTCTCTTCATTATGACTGAGGAAGGAAAGGTGTTGTGTGTTAATGTAAATTTGATTCAAGATCGGAGAATGGGATGTTTACAATCAACTTAAAATATGGAATCATCATGACGAAGCCCAAGTTGTGGCTATATATCACAATGCAGGGTGGCGATTTAAACATCATTGGGACCTGGTATGTTTTATATCTTGTGTTTTGTTTGAATTTTCTAAGAGCGCTAGAGGATATCACATGGTTCATTATGGTTGGGGATAAAGGTAAAGGTAAGAGGCCGGCGTCTCAGCCCGATATCTAGGAACCGGCTTCCCAGGCTGAACGAAAATATCTGTTTGAGGCCCATGTGTTTGAGTTGGAACTTCCAGAAGATATTTAGAACCATATCAGTGCTACTGAGAAAGGTTTGTGGAAAGAACTCAACAATCAGAAATTGAAAGAGGAAAGCAGAAAGTAAGAAGAATGGATTCTAGACCCTGGTCACATAGTGGGCTGAGTCAGTTTATACTATAAAATGGTAGCCTTGTTTTGGGTTACGAAAAACTTGGTTGGATGGGCTATATGGGATTGTCCCTCTAAGACTCTGGATGGTGCACCTTTGGATCCATGGAAGGCGTCTATATTGGCTTTAGTCCAGTGAATTGAGGCTAATGTGGAATGAATTGAGGCCAAAATCGATTTTTTGACTTTTTGTTTGGGTTTCCAATTTCCTTCCTCATCCGTGAATGAAGAGATGAAGTCTGATTTCCCTGGTAATATTACTAGGGGAGGTCAGGAATTATCTTATATATTACTATAAGTCGTCTATGGTGGATTTTGGTCTACCCTTTGAACTTGTCCACATATGTTTTATTCTCTCTTTTGTTGTAATCTCAGATTTCATTTCTTTGTTTCAATTTCCTTTTACATACTCGATGCAATGGTCAGGCAGTGGCTTGCTTCCAACGCAGTCTATTTCCCTCCTTTGGTATCTGTAATCATAATGTATCTTCTTTTCAATAGCTCTGTAGCATTGGTGCGGTAAGGTTTGTCATAATAGTTTGGTATGGTGCCTATATCACGGCCCTAATGTTTTATTCAGGAGAACAGGGTTTTTTGTATCCAATCGTGGTGATTTGGTTTTGATGATCAGCCGAGATCTTGTAAAGTCCATTTTGAAGTCATAGGGTCTAAGTGTGGTCTGAATTTGTGGGTGATGGAAACTGGTATTGTTGGGGCGATGAACTTGATTTGAAACAAAATGTGTAATGTGTCACAACATGCTAGGGTTTATGGGTTTCGAGTATGTGGAATGGGAAGTTAGGTCGAACTTCTTTTGAATATTGTAATGGGAGGATATGGGTTTCTCTTTCAAAGCAGCAATAACCTTATGCTATCTAGATGTTTGAGTTGGGATGGATTTTTAGTAAGCTTCATTGTTGATGTAACCCATTTTTCTAGAATTATGTTTTTCATAGAATATGAATACTAGACTTACAAAAAAAAACATTAGCTATGTCAAACATATTGAGGGATCACGGTTTGCAAATGTTTTTGTTGAGATTTGTGATAGATTGAGAATTAAGTTTGATAATTTGATGCTTTCACATGATAGTAACCCCTTAAAGGATCTATTGGATGAAAATTAATGATAAATATGATGCATGTATATCCTTATTTTGTTTTGTCATAGAAATAAGGATGAATCAGCCGCCTAGTAGCAAATCATAGTAGCATAGAAATAATGACAAACACTATTTATGTATTAGATATATTTGTGAAGAAAACCATATTATACAATAGATAAATGCAACGATAAACTAACCATATTTGATTGCACCTGTGCCCCTATTCTTCCCAACTTAATCCCACTACACAAAAGGTAAAATTCTATACAATGTTCTTTCATAAAACAACATAGAATTCAAATCTACAGATTTCTAAAACACATTTATTTGTTGTTACTTTTCGTGATGTACAATGGCATGATCATAATCAAGCAAAATGAGTGTCTTCCTGGGTTGCATGATATTCTTCTTTTTAAAAATCCAACTTGAGGTCAATTGGATGCATAATTATATGTTTCAGAGTCTAAATGTGAGGTGCCTAGCATACATCAACATTATCTTGATTATATCATAGGATTTGAAGTGGTTAGCATATATATAAATAAGGTCAAAACGATTCAGAATACTTTCTTAGGTCTCTCAATTTAGAAACAATGTTGGGATTATTGGTATTTTCTTAGAATTACAAATGATGCAATATTGGTGCTAATACTACCCCTTTCCCCAATTATTAAAGGGTTCTAGCTCAATGGAAGAGCGCTTTCTTTACAAGAAGGAGGTTGAAGGTTCGATCCCTTCGTGCCCTAATGATATTAAAATATTGATATTTTAAATAAATTAGATTTTATTATGATTTATTATGGCTACGAGGGGGGTTCTAAATGGACTTCATATGTCACTATGAGGGGGGTTCAAAACTGCCCTTATATGTTACAACTAGGGGGGTTCAAAACCCCCCATGTAATTTTAGATGAGGGGGGTTCATAACTGCCCCCAAAGGTTTGTAAATATTTTTAGGGGGGGTTACAAACTTCTTGTGTAGGTACCTACAAGGGGGATTTATAATCACCCCCAACGGTTTGTAAAGTGTTTTAGGGGGGGTTTCGAACTGCCTCCATAAGTACCTACGAGGGGGGTTTATAACCGCCCCTAGAGGTTTGTAAAGAGTTTTTTTTTAAGGGGGGGTTTGAACCACCTCCATAAGTACCTATGAGGGGGGTTTATAACCACCCCAATTTTTTGTAATAAATACTTCTAAGGGGGGTTTTGAACCACCCCTGTAGGTACCTACGAGGGTTGTTTATAACCGCCCCCAAAGGTTTGTAAATATTTTTAGCGGGGGTTCCCAACTGACTTCGTAGGTACCTATGAGGGGGGTTTTATAACCAACCCCTAAGTTTTGTAATATTGACTTTTAGAAGGGGTTTTGAACTGCCCCCATAGGTACCTACAAGGGGGGTTTGAAACCACCCCATAGGTACCTACGATGGGGGTTTGTAACCACCCCAAAAGGTTTATAATAAGTACTTTTTTGTGGGGGGCAGTTTGGAACCTCCCCGATAGGTGTCTATGAGGGGGGTTTATAACCACCCTTCAAAGTCACTTTTTTTGGGGGGGTTAGAACCACCACCAAAAGTAAATTTTTTTTAGGGGCAGGATTAGAACAGCCCCCAAAAGTGACTTTTGGGGGGGTGGGGTTCGAACTAACCCCAAAAGTGAATTTTGGAGATGGTTTCGATCTCTTCTAGAAAAACCCCTAAAAATCAAAACTTTTAGCGTTGGTACTATTAGGGGTGGTTTTGTAAAGACTTCCTTTAAAGCCAAAACCACCCCTAAAATTCAAATTTGTTGTAGTGATAAAAAAATTCCAGGCATGGAGTTATAGGATTGGTCCCATTCTTAGAGAGAATCATCTTGAAAAATGCATCAAGGATGAATTTCTTGAACTAGAAGAAGATGAAGCTAAGGAGAAACATCAGAAGGACCTAATCAAGGTAATGAGGATAATTGTTGATTCTATCAAAGATCACTTGCTCCCTTAAGTGTTACACCTAAATCTTGTCATATTGATCCATGTGTCAACATTATGCCTAATCCCTAAAGTTTCTATGCTAAACTAGATTGAAATTGAGTTTGTTCCTACTCTTTTTACCCTATCTAGGTGGGATGGCACTATTACTCCTAAGGAAAGGTGCGCCAACCCCTTGCTGGCACTCTTTTCCTTCATGTAAGAAGTGCCAATGACACTCTTTCCCATCATGCAAGGTGCACCAGCCCCTCCTTGGTGCTCTGTTTCCTAAAACAAGGTGTGCTAGGGGTGTTTAGAGGGAAAAAGTTGAAGCTTTGAGGCCCTTCTCGAAGGTGGATGAGGTGGAGGATCATCCCTAGCTTCTAAGTGAGGTGGAATTTATTTCCATAACCTAATGGGAGGATCCCTTATACCTATACTCTTAATATTCAACCTCCTTTATCCCTTTAGCTTTATAAATTGAACCCTCTGTCCATTGTGAAGGGAGGAAGGACTATGGTACTCTTATGCCGGTGGATGGAATTTCTAGGTGATCCCTATCATCATTTGGGAGGAAAATTTTCATCCTTTGGGAGGTGTACTCTCATCCTTTGGGGGGGAAAGTATCATCCTTTAGAGGTTTGTCTTGGATTGTTAGATGGAAGGTTGCAACATTAAGGCTATGATGTGAAATTGGTTCTTGATGTAATTCTATGTATCTCCTTAATTACAGTAATACAAAAATATTTCCATAAATGTTGTCATATTGATAATGTTTATAGCCTTCTGCCTTAATTGTTAGCTTATATCATCTTATATCTATGCATGCTTTCACCCTTTTTTTGTTCTCTCTCTTTGATATGGTTTTGCAGTTGGAGATCTGAAGGCCTGGAGCTCGGAGAAACAAGGACGAGAAGACTTATAGACTTGGTGAAAGTTACTCATATCTTAATCATGTATCTTTATTGATCTAGGAAAGTTTATTATTTTGTACTTGATTTTTTCCAGATCCACTTGGACCAAGGAGATCTAGCTTGAGTCCGCTTGAGTAGATTTATCCGATAACAAATTTGGCGACTATACTAGGAAGTAACATAGATATGATTTCTTTTGTATTTGATTTCATGTGTTTTCATCAATCCTTTTTATAGCCTCTAGAGACCCTCCCAACTTTGGATTTTGTTTGTAGAAAGTTTCTTTGACCTCCTTGACTCTTTTTGGGTTTAGTCGTAAAAATCTAGCCCTTCTCCGCTAGGAAATCTATCCTCTCTCACTCTCTGGCGCACCTAGGTAGTGTATACAGAGCACCATTGCCATGTTGGCACTCTTTCCCTTAGGAGAAAGTGTGCCACTGGCACTCTTTCCCTCTGTAGTAAGTGTGTTGTCCCCTCTTTGGCACTCTAGTGGAGTGTAGTAGGTTGCGCCGACCCTTCAAAACTCAAACATCAGCTCAAAGTTCCTTCATTTTTGGATTTTGGTTTGATGAAATGTGGTTTGTAGGCTGCATATGATAGTCATAGATTCCCTAGGTCTAGCATTAGCTCCGTGTGGAGTGTATTTTGTTGAGTTTGGGATGTTTTACTAGTCAAGTGAGTGACTTGGTTGTGGAGGGAAATTTCAATCCCCCACCTATTGGTTCAGTCTTTCCAACCCTAATCACATTACCGAGTCTTTTCATATTTGTTTATATTATTAGATTTGATCTCCAAACCTTCCTCCACCCTCAATGATTGCGTTTTGGTTTCATTTTGGTAGATTTGGAGCATTTATTAAGTGTTTTGGAGTTTCTTGGATGCTTGTCATCTTCCCTTTTGATTTCTGAATGATTGGAGTGATGTAGGTATTCTGTCTTTTTCTATTTGTAGATATGAAAATAGTTTAGTTATCAAGTTTCAATTTGATATATGTATTTGAAAATCAAAGTGCTTCACTCCTTTTTTTATACATTATTAAGATTTGTCCCATCTTTGATTTCATTGTGCTTTTTGGACCATTAAAGAAAAAATTTAGAATTATTGCACTCTAGGAAGGAATTCTTCTTTTCTTTATTTCTCATGCTCATTTTGTTTTGAAAAGAAAACTCTTTCCCTACCTTAGGTAGTTTTCATTAAAAGAGAAATGTGCATCGTCATGTAGTTAGGGTTTGCATTCTTTTTACATTTCCTGTCTACACCTCATCAGATAAAATTAACACTAGCTTAGGATTAAAATAATTTAGTAACTATGGGTAAGTTAGAGACTTGTTTTGACTTCATTAAGTGTGGAAGCTATCGTCTTTTTCCTGGACTGCATCCCGAGGGCTTGTAGTTCTTCCACATCCAACTGGTATATCGAATGGATTTTCATGTACCTTCGGGTATATAGAAAAGTACTTCACGTACTCGGTAGTATATTGGAAGGATCCTATTGATCGGTTATGCATTAGACAACACCACTACAAAGTTGGGCTTCCCCATACCTAATGTATATCGGGAGACCCTCTTAGGATTCATGTGACCAACTGTGTTAACCTTTGGTTTGTCTTAGCATCACAATACACCGATAACAACACTCGAGGATATTAATATGCACGTTCCATCCATTTAGTTGGGTATTCAGGAAAGGGTATGGTCCAAATCCTCCTTGTCTCGTTTTACTATTGGACCCTGTAGTATATAGCGAGTTGTGAAGACTTGATAATCCCGTGAGATTCCTAACTTTTGATCCACTCCTATTCACACTGTTTTCTTGTGGCTTTTAGAATTGAGTAGTGTTTTATTTATGTGGTACTGCAGACATTCTTAAGGAGTTTAGATATGGGATACTTTCCTGGGACCACTAGTCAAGAGACCCCTTTTCAGGGTATGTATTTTGTTTCTCCTCCTTGTGTAGTTGTTGGTACTCTCTTCATGACCACTTTGAATCTTCCCAGATTGACTATAGGATTACCGATGTGATTATTCTCCAATAATGTTATACCAAATGAACCTTTTATATCAGATCACAGTCCTTCACCACATAAGCATCAACCTCATGTTAACCCTTCTCCTTCTTCCTCGAATGCTGAATCAATTTCCCTTTATTCCTCTTCACCTATTGAAAACTCTAATGTTAGTAAACGGTCGAATAAGAAGAAGATGAAAAGGAAGGATAAGGAGAAGAAATCTAAGCAGAAGGTCACATCCCCAACCTTTGATTATCATGTTGGAAATCCATCAACCATAGATCACAGTGCTGATAGTGTTGAATTTCCCACAAAAAGAACTCGTAAACCTTATTTCCCTTGTATATTTTGCAAGGCTGACCAACTTCTTAGATATTGTCATGATCTGGCCCTGGTTTTAGGAGAATGGTATAAGGTTTCCCAACAAATGATGTCATCATATTTTGGTCATGATATTGATGATACCCTCTTCAACTAGTGACTTTGTAGTTAAGAGTCGAAAGGGTAAAGTGAGAAAGACTTGCTTGATTTGTAAGGGCATGCACTTTTCTGACCTTTTCTTACCTTTGTCTGCACATGGATGAGTGGTTGGAATATATTACTATTCCTCAGCAATGGCTTCCAACAGGTTATCGTAAGTTATCCCTTGAAATTATCTTGGTTGATGAAGTGATTGATCCAGCTTCGTCCCAGGTCAATCCCACTCTCCTTCTGGAGAGTGAAGTTAAAGTGGTCGAGTTGATGTCATCTCCACCCGATCTGAATTTTTCATCAGAGAGTATTGATATTGAAGTATTCATTTCAACACAGTCTTAATCTTGTTCCTCTCTTCTAGTTGAGAGTGAACTAAGACCAGCTGAATTTTTCGTAGCTAGTTCTGATTGTTCTATGCAAGAGGGAATTTTGTCTCTTTCGATAGAACCATGTCCAAGTAATGAGGTTATTTCCTTTGATTGGATTAACCTAATAGAATCTTGTCTTCATTCAAGTATTCCTTTCTAGATATATGTGTGAGTTAGTATAATGAGCATACTTCGCACTAATGTTGACGAAGGGACTTCTGTTAGTATTCTATTCTCAATTGGTTGGCAAGACATAGGTTCTCCTCCGCTTGTGCTAGCCACCGATCAGGTATTGGATTTTAATCAAATACCTATGGCAGATTTAGGTATCCTTCCTCATTTTCCTATTAGTTTAGGAGGGAAAATAGTCTGTATCAATGTTATGGTGGTCCAAGGTCCCTTATATTTTAATCTTCTCGTTGGGCATGATTACGTTTACTCCATGAAAGCTGTAGTGTCCACACTCTTTTGAGTGATGTATTTTCCCCATGATGGGAAGAGTGTGACCATTGATCAACTTTCCTTTGTTAAACCTGATCATTGCATGACTCCTAGTCATTGGAATTCCTTGAATGTCCCACATGTTCTTGTCGTTCCTTCCCCTTCACCTGCCATGTCTCTTTCCTCTAAACATTGTGACGAAGTTCAGTCGTTTGAAAACCTTATCTTCTTCTCCTCATAAGGAAGCTTTGGGGGCATGTCCCAAGTTAGGGGGAAACCCAACAACCTCTGGACATCATGTTGTCTTAGAACTAACTTACGAGCATAATTCCTTTTCCATGTCAAGCTTGTTAAAAAATGAAACGAATGGCCTCAATAATAGTTATTTTTTTGTTTCAAGATTGTGTAAAAATGAAACACGTCATCGTGAACATAGTTCTCTTTCTATGCCAAGCTCATTAAAAAATGAAATAGATGGTTTTCAACATATTTCCCTTTCTATATCAATCTCGTTAAAAAATAAAATGGATGCTGCGAGCATAGTTCCTATTTCTGTGTCAAGCTCATTAAAAAATGAAACGGATGTAACTCAAGCATAGTTATTCTCTGTTTCAAGCTTGTGTAAAAATGAAACAGGTCCCCACAAGCACAATTATTTTTTGTTTCAAGCTTGTGTAAAAATGAAACAAGTCACTTTAAGCAGAGTTCCTTTTTCGTGTCAAGCTCGTTAAAAAATGGAATGATTTCTTCCATTATGTCAAGACTCAATCTATGAACCTTCATTTCATTTGTTTGTAAAGTAGACGAAATGAAACTTGGGGGGCATATACCCTACCTCTTTATGTTGAATTTAGTTACTTTACAACCATTTTAGGTGAAATTACCAACCATTGGACATCATGTTGGGAAATCACCCATCAATGGGGGTCATTTTGAGCATCCTTTCTTTTATAGTTTCGAGCTCACTAAACCATGAAATGACACTCAGAGTAGAGTTCCTATCCTTTGTCAATCTCGTTATAAAATGAATCACATGCCCTGAGCATTCTTTCAACCGATCTTCGAGCTTGTAAAAATAGTAAGATGGTGTTGAGATTACTTTTCATTTGTCGTGCTCTGGTTAAAATGTAAAAAGTGGGTTGAGCTTACTTTATCTCTTTTTCGTGCTTTGGGTTCAAACATGAAAAAGGTTTCGAGTGCCTTTTATACCTTCAATGTGCTTGTTAAAAACCTAGTGAGGAGGTATCGAGTGTACTTTTACTATTTTTCAGATTCATTAAAATTGGATCATGAAAAAAATACCCTAATAGAGTTTTATTTAAGCTCTTTTTGGACTCTTAAAATGTGGAAAGATCGCCGAATGAACTTGTCTTCTTCATTCTCATAAAAGGACTTGAAGAGTCATATTCCTGGTGATAGTTTACCCCTTTTTTGGACTAGGGGGCACTACTTATGAAGAAGGTATACTACGGGAAATCATGAATGGAAGAGCTCTCTAGGGAAATAGTTTATACTTTTTCGGGCCTTGGGGACTAAATTTATGAAAAATTCCATTTTGGAGTCTTCTTAGCCATTTTAGACTCTCTAAACATGAAACGACAAATGAGTTTACTTTCGTTGGAATCATAAAATTAAATGATGAAGGAACCTTTCTGGGAATGGAACCCTCCTTTCTTAGGTTCATAAAACATATGAGAATGGACTCATCACTTGATGAGCTACAACGAGTGTTTGTTACCCTATTTGAACTCATAAAAATGAAAAGAGGTACTCATCCTTCGTGATGGGGAAATTAATGGAAGAATTTGTATTTTGTTATAGATACGACAGTACATAGTCACTCTTGAACATGGCACTCATATGCATATGCATTCAACACTTGGGTAATATGTTTGTCTTCAAGTCTTGTTGATTGCTTGAGTCTTCTTGCTCGTTTGAATTGTCCAAGAATGCTCCCACCATTAGTTGCATTGGGGGATTGGTATTAGTCTTGTTGTTAGAACAGTAATCCATCATTAGTACCTTAGTTACACTAATTATTCAATTTTATTTCTTTTTTAAGCTTTAATACACTATGAGGTGGACTAGGGGTGCTTAGGTGGACATATTCCATGTCAAGTTGAGGTTCTATGACCCACAAGGGTACTCTAGCCTAGTATTCCAGCCACATATGCACAACCATCATTTTTGGTGTTCTCCCATTCATTTAATGTGGATAGGCAAGTTGACTTGGGGCGCTAGAGTGGGATTTTTCCCAAATTTGGCTTGATTTGGTGCAATCAATGTTGCATTGAAGGTCTAAACCATCCACTTTTTCCATACCCACACTATCCAAGGTGTAATAATTGACCCAAAACACATCAGCCATGCCACTTCATCAATTCGTGTCCATTTGAAGATATTTAGGACGATATTTTCCCACCTAGGGGGGTTTGATGCCAATTTGGCAATTTTGGAATTTTTGCTCACAATTGCCTTCCAAATCCATTCAAAACTCTTATGATGTATTTATAAACCTGTTAATAACAATTTTATTGTTATAAATTCCAAAATTATCTTGTTTCAAACTATGATTGTGTGTAATTTAATGGTTTTTGCTAAATCTTGCACCCAAATTTGATTTGTGAACCTCAATAATGCTCCTAGATTATCCTATGGTTCAAATTTCTCACATCATATCAGAGCTGGTTGGATATTTTTGAGTTACAGACCAAATTCTTAATGGATTTGAGCTGCTTTGTTAGTGAATTCCAGATAAAAATAGAATTGTTGAGCGTAACCCAGTTATAAATTTCACCATCATTAGCGTAGGTAGTAATCGAGGCTACCCACATCATGCTAACACCATTCAAATTCTTTGAATGGAAGGCAGAGATGGTGATTCAATTGAGATCCAAGTGGCTTTTCAGAGTTACTATGGGCACTGAAATGGAACCAAATTCTGCTGTAGAAAAAGCCAAGTATTTTAACAAATTGGATGAAGCATATGGTTTGTTTTGTATGAGCATCTCAAGAGATTTGTTGTTCCATATTGACAGTTTGACATCACCAAAGGAGGTTTGGGAGAAGCTTGATTCTCTATTTGGAAAAACTGATGACCTATGTGGTCACGAACTTGAGAATGAGCTGATAAGATTGAGCCCAGCGCACTATGACACAATCCAATAATTCTTCACCAAGTTCAAATCACTTGTATTGTAGTTAAAACAATGTGGTATTGAGAAGAAGGAAGATCAACTGATCTTGTCGATATTTCGAAGTTGTGGCTAGAGTTCTTAGTCTTTGTGAGCACATTTCACTCAGGAAAACTCACCCTTCGAAACTGGAAAATTCCAAGTCTGGAAAGTTTCATGGATTCACTCACTCAAGAGCAGGAAAAATTGGTCCAAATGGGTTCCATCAAGACCAAATATCAAGCACTAACAGTGGGGGTTTCGAATTCAGCAAAGGGCAAACCCAAGTCCAAGAATTCGAAGTTGCCGGACAAGAAGAAATCATAAAAACCCAAATCCAGTGAGGGAGCTACGAATCCACCCAAAGAAAAGGAGAAGAAAGGAAAAGAGAAGGCCAAATTCTCTTATTTCCATAAGGGATGGCATCTAGAAATCTCATGCATGAAGAAAACCATAGACACCGTGGCACAGCTGCTGGAGAAGAACAATATTCCAGTTCCTGACAGTGCTAGGAAGAAAGATGGCAACTCCAGTTCAAGTGAAGGCAAGGAGAAATGTCATGCATTAGTGGTAGGTACTTCTAATTCCTCATCATTTATTATTTATTTAGGTACTTCCAAGAATATGGTATCCAAGAGAGAATTCTTCTCCTCCATGAGTTTAAATGCTGGCCTAGCAGTTTGAATGGGAGATGATTCTAAACTCCAGACCAGAGGGATTGGGAGAGTTGATTTAGACCATGGGTTCTTCAGTGATGTACTATATGTACCGGACCTTGTATAAATTTTTTTGTCAGTCTACCAGATGACCCATACAGGAGAGACAAAGAGAGTAATATTTACTCCTGACTCTGTAGAGATTTCTGAAATCTCAACAGACCAAGTTGTTGCAGTTGCGTATGCTGATCATCATGAGAGAATGTACAAATTCTCTAATTTCCTCCCTACTTCCAGTGATCAAGCACTTCAATCACATGCCAATGAAGTTTCCAAAATATGGCATGAGAGGTTTGTCCACATGAATTATATATATCTCCAAACATTGCACAAAGAAGAAAAGGTGGAAGGTCTTCCACAAATTCAGCCATCTATTGGAGCATGTATTGGATGTGTGATTGGGAAGCATCTTGAGCAGAGCTACAAGAAGGGGAAGGAAAGGAGAGAAAAAAAACCACTTGGGTTGGTGAATTATGATTTGATTGGTCCACTACCCACTCCCTCATATGGTGTATATAGGTATGTGCTTAGATTTATTGATGACTACTCTTGATTTTGGTGTATTTTCTGAAATTAAAATCTGAGGTGTTTGAGCAACTCAAAGTTTGGAAAGAAATAGTAGAGAATCAGAGTGGGAAGAAGATCAAATTCCTTAGGAATAATAATGGAAAGGAATATGTGAATAAGAACCTACAGGAACTTTGTGAGGAGTGTGGCATCCAAATGCAACACTCAACTCCCTACACACCACAACAAAATGGTGTTGCAGAGAGAAAGAATAGATCTCTCAAAGAGATGGAAACTTGCATGATATAAATGAGGGAACTTAATCCCAATATATGGGATGAAGCCACCAGCTGTGCTGCTCACATTTAGAATAGAGACTTCCCCAAATCATTGAAATGGATGACACCCTACGAGGCATGGTTTGGTGAAAAAACAGATGTCTCAAATTCCAGGATATTCGGGACAAAAGCATGGGAAAGAATTCCTTCAGAGAAGAGGAAAGCCTTGAAGCCACAAATCAAGGAGTGTCTCATGGTTGGATATGGTGAGGAACCAAAGGGTACAATCTCTTTGACACATCCACTGGCAAAACATTTGTTGAAAGAAGTGTCAAATTCGAAGAAGAGCCAATTCCAGAATTTGAACTTGCACCGGGGGATTGCTCCTCTCCTCAACCATTTGAAGATGTAAGTGATGAAACATGCTCTGTTTTTTATGATAATTATGATATGAATGTTTCTGAATATGATATTTATATATATGACTCACCATCTAGGCCCAAATGGGCTGAAAAAATTGTGCAAGCACCTGGGGAATTGGTAAGCAATCCCCAAGAGCCTAGGAAAACTAGATCACAAACTAGTAAGGTTTCATTTGCAAGTGATAGTGCTATTGCTGAGAAATGTTACATGCTGACTAGTTCTGACCAAAAAAAATATCAAAAATATTGTACAGACCCAATATGGAAGTCAGCAATGGAAGATGAGCTTCAGTCCCTCCAAGAGAACAACACATGGGAATTGGTTCCCCTTCCTCCCAAGAGGAAAGTTCAATGTAAATGGGTCTACCAGACCAAAATTGCTGCTGATGGTTCTGATATAAAAATAAATTCTAGATTAGTGGCTAAGGGCTATTCTCAGGTCCATGGAGTTGATTACATAGAGACCTTTTCACTAGTTGCAAAGATGGACTCGATTAGACTAGTTCTTGCACTAGCAGCTAGTAAGTGTTGGGAGGTTCACCACATGGATGTAAGGAGTGCTTTATTACATGGTGAAATATAGGAGGAGATATATATGCATCAGCCTAAAGGTTTCCAAGAGGATCCTTCATTATTATGCAGGCTGAAAAAATCACTGTATGGACTCAAACAAGCCCCCAGGGCTTGGTATGCAAAAATGGATGCTTTCTTGCTTTCAATTGGATTCACAAGATGCAAATCAGACCCTAATGTGTATTTGCAGAAAAATGATGTTAAATTTTAGGTCATTTTTATTTATGTTGATTATATTCTTATTACAGGTTTCTGCACCAATTCAATTGTCCAAATTAAGAAGTCTTTGCACAGTGAATTTGCTATGACAGACCTAGGATTGCTAAGGCAATTTTTGGGCTTAGAAATTGAGAAAAATGGTAAGGGAATCATGCTGAGTCAGAAATAGTGTGCTTCAGACCTGCTAAAGAATTTCAATATGTCTTAGTGCAAGGAAGCAAACTCTCCCTTTCTTTCTAGTATTAAATTGCATGAATTTGGCAATTCCCCAATGGTGGATATCACACTCTACATGCAACTAGTGGGAAGCTTGCTCTACCTCACTCATACAAGACCTTATTTGTCTTATGTTGTGAGTGTTGTAGAAAGACACATGCACCAGCCACATGAGATCGATTAGAATGCTGCTAAAATAATTCTTCAGTATGTCCAGGGAACTAAGAAGTTTGGAGTGCATTGCATGGCTAGTTCCTCACTTCAACTAGCTAGATTTTCTGATTCAGATTGGGCCGGTGATACAATTGATAGAAAGTCAACATCAGGTTTTGTCTTCATGTTTTATGAGGGTCCTATTTTCTGTTCAAGTAATAAATACAACACCATCTCACTTTCATCAGCAAAGGTCGAATACAGGGTAGCAGTCAATGTTGCAACTCAGTGTGTTTGGTTGCAAGGAATTCTTCAGGAGTTTGGTGTCAAAATTGATTCTCCAACCAACATTTGGGTGGATAATCAGAGTTCCATCAAGATATCTATTGATTTAGTACAGAGGTAGAGAACAAATCACATAGATATACACATGCATTACATTCAGGGCTTAGTGCATGATAGGGTGATCTCACTACAGTGTTGCCCATCCACCAAGCAAACTACCGACATTTTTACCAAGGCTTTCACTGAGAAGACCTTCAATTACCTGAGATATTTGCTTGGGGTGAGTGAAGGATGGTAATTTTCTGTTATACCATTACAGATCCAGCCCCATGTCCATTCTTGAGGGGAGGCTTTTCCCATGTGGTTTTCCTTCTTTCCTCGGTTCACATGGACAAATAAAAATTGAAATTTCTGATTATGTACTTGAGGTGACTTGAGCCATTGTTTCCAAGGCATTCATCATTTTGTGAGCATGCTTATTTTTTGTATTAAGGGAGGGTTTTAGAACAATAATCCATCATTAGTTCCTTAGTTACACTAATTAGTCAATTTTATTGCTTTTTTAAGCTTTAATACACTATGAGGTGGACTAGCGGTGCTTAGGTGGACATATGCCATGTAAAGTTTAGGTTATATGACCCACATGGATACTATAGCATAGTAATCCAACCACATATGCACATCCATCAGTTATGGTGCCCTCCCATTCATTGAATGTGGACCGGCAAGTTAACTTGGGGCGCTACAGTGGGATTTTGCCCAAATTTGGCTTGATTTGGTGCAATTAATGTTTCATTGAGAGTCCACACCCACATTGTACAAGGTATAATAATTGAACCAGCACACATCATCCATTCCACTTCAGCAATTTGTGTCCATTTGGAGATATTTGGGACGAGATTGGCCCACCTAGGGGGGTTTGATGCCAATTTGGCAATTTTGGGATTTTTGCTCATAATTGGATTCCAAATACATTCAAAACTCTTATGATGTATTTATAAACCTGTTAATAACAATTTTAGTTTTATAAAGTCCAAAATTATCTTGTTTCCAACTATGATTGTGTGTAATTTAACTGTAATTTGATGGTTTTTGTTGAATCTTGCACCCAAATTTATTTTTTGAACCTCACTAATGCTCCTAGATTCTCCTGTGGTTTGAATTACTCACTTTATGGTTTGAATTTCTCACACTCATCAAATTCAGTGTTTCCAAGTCATGCCATGCCCATGTTCAAGAGAAATTTTGTCTTCACTTTCTGCAGTCAACTTGCCTTCTATCATGTTGTTCATCTCTGAGTTAGTCTCATATATCACTCTAATGTCCAGTTTATTCTAAAATATCTATGATCAAGTTTCATGTCATTGATGGGGGATAGGTTAGTTTTTCAACATTCAAGCTAGCATTATTAGGATCTTTAGCTGAGAGAATAACAAGTACAGCAATCAAACACAAGAGACAATGAACATAGTGTTTTTCTTCGGGGAAACCATAAAGGAGAAAAACCCACAACTTCCTCAAAGATAGAATCAGCACCAAAATAGTAAAAGCCCCAAAACAGTAAGTGATCTCCCAATAGCAGTAATATTCTTCTTGTCTAGCCCTAATGTCTTCTCCTTCCTCAACTATGCGCTACACTTGAGTGTGAATGACTTGTGTGATAAATATAGACTCTAGTTCTCTATTTATACTAATCCCAGCATGACTAAAACCCTACTAGGGCCGACCTCTACTAGGAGAATCTAATAACCCTAGTGCCCCGGAACTGCAGGGACTTTAACCCTTAGACAATCGGAGGGTTACCCACTATGACTTGACATGACTTGTTTACATAATTGATCCTCCCGATGGGAACATCGGGGCATGAAAATATGACTCAATTAAATTACAGATACATCCTGGAATAAACATTGGGTTACAATACATAAGATACATAGATGAATACATTCCGAAGTTACAAATACATCAACACTCCCTCTTAACTAGGAAGGTATCATTTCGACACAATTTTCAGCACTGGTCTTCTTCTCTACATCAACTGGATCATCTCATCATCTGCATCTCAAGTCTTTTGAGTCTTCAAGTCATCTTCATCTTTAAGTCATCATCAATCTTTGAATCTATATCATCTTTCGATCTGGATCATCATGGGACATCATCACTAGATCTGGATCATCACTGGTCATCATCACTAGATTTGGATCATCACTCAATCTGGATCATCACTGGGCATCATCATTGGATCTAGATCATTACTTGATCTGGATCATCACTACTGGATCGTCATCACTAGATCTCGATAATCACTCGATCTGGATCATCACTGGCAATCATCATCACAGGTGCTATCTCATGATCTTTCTCGTCATAGGAAGTTCTACAGAGCCATCCCTTTTTCATGCTGGTTGTAGGCCTAGCCTCCATGTAGGTCTTTATTCAGCACTTATATCTGACACTAAGTCAGAATGGCCTACCCAGCACTTACATCTGACCTACTCGTCAGAAAGGCATGCCCATCACTCACATCTGATCATGTAGGAACCAATCCTATAATCATATCAGAAAGGCCCAGCACTCACATTCACCAGCATGATAGGAACTCAAACTACTATCATCTATGAAATGGCTCAACACTTACAACCACCAGCATGATAGGAACCCAAACTACTCTCATCTGTGGAAAGGCACAGCACTCACATCCACCAGCATGGTAGGAACTCAAACTACTACCATCTGTGGAAAGGCTCAACACTTACAATCACCAGCATGATAGGAACTCAAACTACTACCATCTGTGAAAAGGCACAGCACTTACAATCACCAGCATGATAGGAACCCAAACTACTATCATCTGTGAAAAGGCTCAGCACTTACAACCACCAGCATGATAGGAACCCAAACTACTATCATTTTTGGAAAGGCCACTGCACTTACATCTGAACATGTGGGAACACATCCCTTAGTCACATCAGAATGGCTCTCAGTCCTAGACTGAGGATCCCTGGTACCTCACCAAGTAGCTCCATTCAAATAATGGTGGTAGCCCTTATAGTTGACACTAAGTCAGAATGGATTAGCACTCATATCTGACATGGGAGGAACCTAATCCTTTAGACTTGATAGAATGGCTTCAGCCCTTACATATGATCAAGTGGGAACACATCCCTCTATCACATCAGAATGGCCATGCACTCATATTTGATCATGTGAGAACATATTTCATGGTTATATCAGAACGGTCCTCAGTCATAAATTGAGTTTTCCTGGTACCTCACCAGGCAGCTCCATTCCAAGAATGACAATGTCAAAACCCCAAATTTTCTGAAAAATTTAATTTTTTTAAAATGCATATAATTTTCATAAATGCAGTAAACTAATTATTTAATTAGTTATATGTTACTAAACTTCGTTATCTGAATTATCTATTTGGTAATTTTTATTTTTACAGAACAGTTTCTTTTCAGTTTACTGACTTGTTTTCTCTTTGCGACCACAAGGTAGGACTGTCATGAAAATCTGGGCTTACATAGCTTTCGAGCTAATACAACAAGTTTTCCTGTGCTTACAGACTTACAGGTAAGAAGTTTAGCGCTGCTTATCGTAAATTCTAAAGCATTTTGATATAAGATCGTCGCATAAAAGATAATTCAGTAAAGAAATAATTGCTAGTCAAATTCCAAGGTGATCAAGGTATAATCATTATATTGTCTTCCTTTTTAAGACTCTTAAGGGATGTGATTTAGTTCTATTAGTAATGGTTGTAACCGTCTTCTTTCTAGTAGACGTAATATTATAGTTCTTTAAAGCTTACTGAACTATTTGATGTCTATCATGGTTGTCAACTGTAAAAATGCTTTAAATATTTCTCCACAAGCAATTTTAAGAAATGACAGAGTTCTATGTTAAAGATCTGGTTTACATTGTGCCCAAATACACTTATCTCATGATGGATTGAGTTACTGAAAGTGATAAGAACGTACTGTAAAAAGATAAGGGGGTTTATGTATTACTATTCCCTTTTCAAGCTCTGAAGTTCAACGGGTTTACATCTTCATTTCAAACTGCCCTTTGAAAGGAATATACTAGTGTTGATGCATAGAGTTTTATTTACCCATAACTTACTCAGAGAAAAAGGTTTAGTTAGTGTTATTAATCATCCAAAGGTTATCTATTTGTTAAAATCTAATCATTACTGAAATACTTAACACCTTTGTTTATCCATTTAAGGTTTTACACAACAACTGCTCCAAAGAATAACTTAAAGTAAGATTTATATCTTATTATAAACAGGTTTTATACCAATTCTTCCATAGATGAAAAGGGGCATATTCTTGATAGATTATAACCATTGATAGAATGCCAAACATAATAGTTTTAAGGCTTAATTTCTAAGTTGATGAATCTTTTATTAAAAGAATAAGAGGCTTAAACTTTGTTATAATCATTAAAATCTATGGTAAGGCTATTATGCAAACACAAACAAAAGGGTTATAAGGAATAGAACACGCCAACAAAATAAACTATTGTTTACCCTTGATCTAGGCTTTGCCAACTCTTAATGCGTGCCTCCTTTACAAGTTTGCGTTCTAAGTCATGCAATGGTAGAGATTCATGCTATGATGCATCCTAATCATTAATCTAAGGTTTTTGTGGTTGCATTTTACATTATGCAGGTTGGTTGACATTCGATGCAATGAACCTTGTAGAACTTTCCAACGTATGAATTGGTTTAAGAAGCATTGGGATTCTTGCTCGCTATAACTATAGTGTTCTACCCACTACATGCCAATTATTAACTTGATAATGTGGCATCATCATATCCATGTATTCTATTGTTAAAAGGGCAGTAGCAAACCCTAGCTCGTCATTACCTCCGTCGCCTTCAGGCCTCCTGCCGCTCTGCTACAATCTTCTCGCCTACACCGTCGCTTACCTTGACTGCCAGTAGTCTCCTTCCTTGCTTGTTATAACCGTGAAATCATCCTGAAAGCTTGGCAGAGAAGTGCTGTCACGACATTAATTGTTACTTGGGTTTCGGTTCTGCTACTTTCTCCAGGGTTTTTATCTTCGAAGTTAGCTCCATTCTGAACCTTTTGACTGTGAAGAGGATTTTTCTCCCTCCTTGGCCTAGTACTGAGAGTAGTGGCCTTGCATTTTAGAGTTGCTGAGCGTAGGGTTTTTCTGCAAAGTAGTGTCCTACCATTTCTGTTCTTCGTTGCTGTAAGTTGTTTGTTGGGTGAATAACTCCTTCCTTTTCGCAGCAGATGAAGGGTGTACTTCTCCTTGTGTTGATAGTCGTTCTGCTGCTCATGGGTGGTCATATTTCAGTTAATTTCTAGGTAAGCATCCTTTAATTCAAAAATCAATATTATTGTAGTTTATTTTAATACATAGTTATATACTTTGTAAACAAGTTTAACATTCTCGTTCTCTTTGTTTACAGGTATCGACTTGTCTCCCTCTGCGCGGTTCGTGCGAGGTTGCAGCTGTAGTTGCTAGTTAACGATAAGCCTAGTTTAACCATGGCATTTCCTCCTTGTTTGGTCCCTTGGGGACAATTGTGGGTAGATGCGTCCTGGCCTGTAACCCTTGCATTAAGCGGGGTTCTCCGGCTCCGGCCGTGACTGTAAAAGTTGACTTTTATTATGGTTACTGTGTATAATGTATAATGAACAGAAGGCTGTTATGTCATCCTCTTTTTTACTTGTAGAAGCCGAGGGTTGTGAAAAGTCTTCAGACTCTTCGTTTATCTTTGCTGTACATTTTGGTGTTAGTAGGGTTCGACCCTAACTCAAAATTATATAAAAGTTTTTACAGTTATCTCTCTAAATGAATATCTTTTATTTACTATACAGTACTGAGTTTTTATTTGTTTTTACTTGCGTTATTATTTAAGCTTAGCATAATGAGCATATCTAAGTCTGTTACTTAGATTTCTGTAATTTAATATATCTAAATTACACTCTGTAAATTATTTAAATTATTAACTGCTAGGGTTTTCTGTACATTATTTATTTATTGATTTACTTAATTATTAAAAGAATTATAATGTTGTTATAGAGTCTATACCCTTCAAAAAAGAAGGTCTTCATGTTTTTAATGAAGTTTTTATGTAACTGTTTAGTTAAAATTTGAGTACATAATTTATATTTTAATTCGGGTTTACAATAATGAGTTAAGAGTATAACTATAATTACATAATAATACTATTCCTGTAAATTATATAATAGGAAGATATAATATTGTTGATTATAATAAAGATGTTATATTACCTGTGAGTACTATTGCTCCTATTATTATTTATACTTAGTTTATCTTGTAAGTGTATAGAGAGATAGTATTTTGTTCTTTGTTTATTTATAATAATAAATAAGATAGTCTGTTATTATTGTGATTTTATACTTACAGTACTAAATACTTTATAGAAGTATTCTCTGTATTCTATCTTGTCTTTTTTATGTTACAAGTTAATATTTATAAAAATAAAAATAAAAGAACTAACTATGTCCAGCACTGTTAACACCTTAAAAAGTATAAATTAGCAATTGTATATTTTTGTTTATGCTTAGCTAGATAGAACAGAAATGAATAAATAACTTACATTACTATCCATAATTAAAATCTGAAATTCAATAGATTATCTGTAGAAGTAAATCAATATTCTAGCTATTCTTTCTTTCAATTTGATTTCTTTATACATGCAATAGTTAATTAACCTAAACTGTAAAGAAATAAACTGTAGAGTGGTAAATCATTTATATTTAGCTTCACCCTACTCGAGTTTTACTATTATACTCTTCTCTTAAATTCAAATAAGCAATAAGTTTACTGAAAGTAACTGATATATCAAAAACTGTTTTATCTACACATTCATACTACTGTCAGTAAATAATATGGCTTCTTTCTATGTTTCTAAAAGACTGACAGTTTCAGTACAGGTTAATACTATTGATACAAATGATATTTCTTCTGATAACAACACAAAGAAAATACTTCTATAATTCCATTAACATTCTATTCTGCATTTTCATCATACTATCTTTATCTATAATTTTACACCTGTGCTGGATTATGGTCTGGATCACTCCAGATGAGGAAAAACACAAGTAGGGTTTTTATTTCTCATCAAAATGATTCTATTGCTAAACAAATTAAGAACAACTTCATTACTAATCCATCTAAATATTTACATCATAAGCTACAATGCATCATTCAATCATCCACATATAATACATAGAAATTAATAAACAATAGAACCTCATCTTTGAGCTTGGACGACAACAGCAATGGGAGGCCGTTCCTCCCTACCAACTCCTGGAGAGCGCTCAAACAATGACTCCTTAGGACCCTCGAGCTTTCTCTGGTCTCCCTGGCTGGAACTACGTGCAGCAATTATCAAGTACCAGTCTTTAGACTCAATACCAATCCTAAACTTATTAGTAAGTTCTCTCAACTAGCAAGCTGTATCAGACCAAGTTACTGCAAATTATCTCTCAAAACACCTTCCTTACTATTTTCCATTTTCCCCAATGAATTCCTTGAATAGCATTCCTCCTGAATGATTCTTCTCTAGAAAATATCTGAGCAGCCTCAGCTCTATTCATTGGGTAATTTTAAAAGATTGCCTAGGTCTTTTTGGGTTAGTTTTCATTTATTGAGCCACCTGCCCTGATCCCACTTTCTTGGGGGATCATGACCCCAAATGTAGGGAAGTTGCCACCTACAACATAGGAAGTGTTTGAGGATGCTGCCACTTGTCTTTTGCTCTCCACCTAGTTCCTTCCACCAGTTTGACTAGTAACACTCTTATTAACAGCTCTCCCAAGCTGTTGTCTCCACTTTTTATTTATTAATAATAAAATATTCAAAAGTACATTCCACTTGTTTTGACTCTATTGAGTCATCAGTTCCTACTTAGCATTAAATTTAACATAATGTCTTAGGAAATCTAATTAAACAATTAAAATTATTTTACAAAATTGGGGTATGTAACAGGAAATATCCCTTATATCTGATCATGTAGAAACCAATCCTACAGTCATATCAGAATGGCTTAGAAATCATATCTATCATGGAAGGAACCAATCCTCTCACCCTGAAAGAATGGCTCAGCGCTTACATATGACCTACTCTTCAGAATGGCTATGGATCTCAGCACTCATATCTGTCATGGAAGGAACCAATCCTCTCACCATGACAGAATGGCTCAGCCCTTACATCTGACCATGGAAGGAACCAAGCCTCTCACCATGTCAGAATGGCTATGGGACTCATCATTTTCCCTTGGAGGAAACCTCGATCTGGAGAACACCAAGCTTCTCCATGAAGTACTCGAACTTCACTCTAGCCAATGGCTTTGTCAATACATCAGCTATATGTTCCTATGTCGCAACATACTGGAGCTTCACTGCTCCTTATGCACCATATCCCTGATATAGTGGTACTTGATCTAGATATGCTTTAACTTGTTGTGGAACATTGGATTCTCTGACAACTTCACGCAACTCTGGTTGTCACAATGTATACAAGTAGCATCCAACTGGAGATCAAATAAATCAGACAGTAGCTTCTGCAGCCATACTGCCTCACAACTAGCTGAACAAGCTGTGACATACTCTGCTTCAGCTGTACTCAGTGCCACATAGGATTGCTTCCTACTAAACCAAGAGATCACACCAGATCCCATACTGAAGCAACATCTTGAAGTTCTCTTCCTATCGATGGAACTACCTACCCAATCTGAATCAACATAACCCTCCAAGTTAATCTTTTGATTCACATTGTACTTGAGCCCATAATCAAATGTACCCTTCAGGTACCTCAGAATATGCTTTGCAACAATTAAGTGAACATTTCTTGGATCTGTCAAGAACTGGCTCAAGGTGTTCACAGCAAAGCAAATGTCTAGTCTCGTGTTCGTCAGGTACATCAATGACCCAATCATCTAACGATACATCGTAGCATCAACCATCTCTGATGAAGCATCACTCAATAGCTTCAGGTTTGATGCCATAGGTGTGGCCATAGTCTTGCAGTCCATCATCCCAAACCTCTTCATGATCTCTACTACATACTTCCCTTGTCCAAGGAAGATTCCATCTGTATTCTACCACACCTCCATACCTAGAAAATAATGCATCATACCCAAGTCCTTCATCTCGAACTTAGCAGCAAGCTTTCTCTTCATAGAAACAATCAACCCATCTATACCTGTCACAAATAGATCATCTACATATAGTAGAAGCATCACTGTGTTTCCATCTTCAACCTTGTAGTAAAGGTTGGAATCTACCTTACTCTTGGTAAAGTCCAAACTGGATAGAAAGATGTCAATTCTAACGTACCAGGTTCTAGGTGCCTGTTTCAAACTGTACAGGGCTTTCTTCAATCCGCATACATGAGACTCTCTATCATGTGTCTCAAAACCGAGTGGATTTCTACATACACTTCCTCTTCCACTACACCATTTAAGAAAGCAATCTTGACATCCATCTGGTGTATCTTCCATTTCATCACTGGATCCAGAGAAAGTACTGATCTGATGGAAGTGTATCTGGCTATATGTACAAAGGTTTCTTCATATTCTATTCCTTCTTTCTAAGAGAAACCTCGAGCTACAAATGTTGCTTTATACTTTTCAATGCTACCGTTTGCAGCATGCTTGATCTTATAGATCCATTTGGAGGTTACAATTTAATTCCCTTCTAGTCTTGGGAAAACATTCCAAACATCATTCTTCATGATCGATTGATATTCTTCGATCATAGCATCCTTCCATTCTTTCCGTTCTGCCACTTCTTCATAACTGGAAGGTTCTTTATCAATGAAATCACATAGTAAAGCTACATACCTGGAGTAAGAGCTGGTCCTCTTTCTTTCTCTGTGATTCTCTTCTGGAGCCCCATATCTTTCTGCACCTTGGATAAGTTCTCGTACCCAAGCAGGTTTCCTCTTATGAGGATTCTTCTCTAGAGGTGGATCTATAGGTCTTTGTGGTTCTTCAAATTCTCGGTCTTCTTCTTGAGATTCTTCATTCATGGTTGTATCATGAATTTTGGGTGCTTCTACTTCTACTTATTCAGGTTCTTCAGCATGTATCTTTCTGGATTTGTTGTAAGCTGTTTCTTCATCAAATGACACATCCTTGCTGATGTCAATCTTCTTGTATCCTGGGAAATAGATTATGTAAGCCTTCGAGCTTTCAGAGTATCCCACGAATATACCCATCTTTCCTGAAGGATCTAATTTTGTCCTTTTCTCCTTTGGGATGTGTATGTACACAGGACAATTGAATATTCTGAGATGGTTGACTTTTGGTTTCTTGCAGAGAAGACTTCTTCAGGAGTCTTATTCTCGAGTACTCTATGTGGAGTATGGTTCTATACATACACCGCTGTTCTGGCAGCTTCAACCCAAAGATGCATAGGAAGATCTTGATCATGAATCATTTCTCTTGCAGCTTCCTTGATAGTTCTATTCTTCCTTTCCGCAACCCCATTCTGTTGTGGATTATAAGGAGTGGATAACTCCCTCTTAATACCTGAGTCTTTGCACAACCTCTTGAATTCATTTGAAGTGAATTCTCCACCATTGTCCGATCAAAAAGTCTTGATCTTCTTTTTAGTATGGTTCTCGATCAAGACTTTGAATTCCTTGAATTTGCTGAATACTTCGTCTTTGTTCTTCATGAAGTAAACCCATGTCTTCCTAGAAAAATCATCAATAAAAGAAACATAATATGCATACCCACTTAGTGAGCTTGGTGACATAGGACTGCATACATCGGAGTGGATGATTTCCAAGATTCCTTTTGCTACTTGGAAATGTCTTCTTTGTGTTATTTCCCTTCGCACATCCTTTGCAGACCCCATCATGTTTTGCTTGGATTTATGGAAGACCTTCAACAGCTTTGCTTGCAAAGCTTTGTAATGCACATGTGCAAGACTTCTATGCCAAAGTTCACTTGGATCTACTGTATCATGGACCATTGCTTGTTCTGGATAGACCTTCAATTTGTACAATCCTCCTTCTTGTTCTCCAATTACTACCGCATCATCGATAGTCTTTCCTCTAGGCCACATACTGAATTGACCATATATGAATGAATCCCACATTCCTTTTGCATCCAATGCTGATATGGAGAGAAGGTTCTTATTGAGTCCTGGTACAAACAAATATACTTCCTTCATTGTTAGAGACTTACCAGAGTCTAGTTTATATGAATATTCCCCACTACCTTTTATTGGATATTGGTAGTCATCTCCTAGTTTCACCTTGTGAGGTGATTCAGGTTTTGATAGTCTTACAAAGGATTCCTTGAATCCAGTCATATGTTTGGAAGCCCCACTATCTATGAGCCAATCATAACTTCCATGAGTAATGTTACCTGTGAGAGAGAAAATCAAAACATATTCATCCTTGCTTGAAGAATCTTCACTTTCATATATGGATCTCTTCCTGGATGGTTCATCATCCTCTGCAGCATGAGCATGATGTCTTCTTTTGTTCCCCTTCTTCTTATGAGAGTTGTTCTTGCTCTTAGGACAGTCTTTTGCAAAGTGTCCTTTTTCATCACATGTATAACATCTCAATATAGATAGGTCCTTTCTATTGTTAGAATGAGAGTTCTTACCTTTGGAGTAATGGGGATTTCTTCTTCCCTTCTTGAAGTGAACTGTGAGGGCTTGATATTCACTTCCCATCTTATCTTCTCATGCTGCTATTTGAGCTTCTTTCTTGAGAGCATTCTTCCCATATTCTGCTAAACTTGAATAACTTCTTTCTTGCATAGATTCCTTGGATGAAAGAATCCCATGGCCTAGGAAGGCCATTCAAAGTAGTCATGACAATCTCTGCATTTTCCACTTCTTCATCAACAACTTCTAATTGTTCCTTGATCTAAGAAACCCTTGTGAAGTAAGATTGGATGGTCTCTGCATTTTGAATATTCACATTCTTCAGTTGATTCCTCAAAGTCATCTTTCGGTTTATGTTCTTCCCTTCAAACAACTTGGCTAGGGCATCAAACATAGCTTTAGGCGTCTTGAGAGAGGACATCTATGGGATAAGGTGATCCTTGATAGAATCAGTAATGATCCTCTTTGCCATAACCATATTATTATTATGTAAGGCCTTTTCCTCATCTCCCTCTAGAACTAGAACCTCCTCATGGATGTAGGAGTCTAATTCATTCTCTTCCAGGACCAGGGAGATCCTATACTTCCAGGCTCAGAAGTTATCAGCTCCCTCAAGATTTTCATCAAGATTGGTATGATGAGACTGTTGATGTATATGTAACTTCATAATGTATTCTTCCATGTATCTTATGTATTGTAACCCGATGTTTATTTTGGGATGTTTCTATTATGTATTTGAGTCATGTGGTCATGCCCCGATGTTCCGATCGGGAGAATTAATAATGTAAACAAGTCATGTCAAGTCATTAGTTAACTCCCCACAGTTTCAGGGCACTCGATTTATTATACACTCATTAAGGTGTAGGCTCGAGTAAGTAATTGTTAAGTTGAGCCTAAATGATTGAGTGCACTTTAAGTGAACGGAATAATATAAATAGAGAGTGAGACTCTCTATTTATCATACACATCAGTCACTCTCTCAAGTGTGGCGCACTAGTGAAGAAGGAAATATAGTGGGACTAGAAGACTACTGCTGTCGGGAGATCTCTTACTATTTTGGTGCTGATTCTATCTCTAAGGAAGTTGCGGGGTTTTCTCCTTTATGGTTTCCCCGAGGAAAACTCTTTGTGTCTATTGTCTCTTGTGATGTGCTTATGTTTTATTGCTGTGCTTGTTATTCTCTCAGTGAAAAGATCCTAAGATCATAATGCTAGCTTATTTGATGAAAAACTAACATGGTATCAGAGCTAACTTGAGAAGAAGACATTGTGTAGCTACAGGAACTAGGGATTCCTAGTTTCTGTATCTTCCTCCATAGATTTTCAGCAAAAATAAGGTGGAACAAACCTCCTCCTTAGGGCGCATCTTTCTGTTGAAGCGGAATTTGATTCCGAGCATTTTCAGTCTTCGATGCGGAAATTAGGGATTTTTATAGAAGAGGAATTTTTGAGTGGGACCAGCATAGGATTTTTCTCCTCATCAAAGCCGAATTTTAGAGACCTGGATCAAGAAATTTGGTTGGGTAAATCTCTGGGAAAGTCAAACCCTAGTTTGACCCTGAGCTTGGAAAACCCTAAATACTAAAACTGATAAGTTTTGGTACAGTCGCTATATTCCGAGTTTGGAGAAGTCTCAGAAGCTGAAAATATCAAGGGCCAAATATAAAATAAATATGAACATGGTATCCAAAATTCACCCTTATATTCACTACATTCTATGAGATATGATCCCTCCAAGTTAGGGTTCCAGCCTCTTCCAGAAATCATCCATAAACAGGACACCTGGGGAGAATTGCTATATCTTGGGCTACAGAGGTCCAAATGGAATTCCTGAATCTTTTCCAGAAAGGACACGGACTGTAAGTTTGGTGTTCCAAATATCAGACTCAGAAGATTAACCAGTGGCACATGGCATTCCGTACAACTTCGCTGTTCTGAACAGTCCTGTAACAGGTCACCTTGGGAAAAGGATCATAAATCCCAAATGGTGAAAAAAATTCTGATGAAACCTATGATTTTAGATCAGGGACATGCGAGGTTATCTCAATGAAAAATTTCAGACACATAGGAGTAGTAATTTTGGAGATATCATAGAAACAGTAACAAGCATTTCTGCAGAAGAAATTGGAAAATTAGGGCTTCCTGTTTTAGGAGCTTCCCTCCATTGTTTTCAGAAAAGGAGTAAATTGGACAGCTCCATTTGAAGAGATATATCTGTTTGTCCAATCAGATATAAAGGATTCCAAGTTTTGAAAATTAGGGTTTCTGTGACAAACCCTAGATCAGCAAACTCCGGGACAAGGACAGACACCTCAAATCGGTAAGATCTAATCCTTTGCTATTTCCATTTGAGGTTCTCATTTCAATATGATCTATCACAACATCTTGATGATAAGCTTGGTGAAGTTGAAAACTTCCAAGCATAGAAGTATTGGATCTCTCTGGATTGGACACCTACATGAGTATAGAGGTTCCAGTTTCAGAGGGAGACGAGGTCAAAGAAGACATCATGCTCATGTTGCAGAGGATGATGAACCATCCAGAAAGAGATCCAGATATGAAAGTGAAGATTCTTCAAGCGAGGATGAATATGTTTTGATATCAGCTCTCACAGGTAACATTACTCATGGAAGTGATGATTGGCTTATAGACAGTGGGGCTTCCAAACATATGATGGGATTCAAGGAATCCTTTGTAAGACTGTCAGAACATGAATCACCTCACAAGGTGAAACTAGGAGATGACTACCAATATCCAATAAAAGGTAGTGGGGAATATTCATACAAGCTAGACTCTGGTAAGTCTCTAACAATGAAAGAAGTATTGTTTGTTCTAGGACTCAAGAATAACCTTCTCTCCATTGATGCAAAAGGAATGCGGGTTGCATTCATAGATGGTCAAGTCATCATATGGCCAAAAGGAAAGACTATCGATGATGCGGTAGTGATTGGAGAACAAGAAGGAGGCTTGTACAAATTGAAGGGCCATCCAGAACAAGCCTTGATCCATGATGTAGTAGAGCCAAATGGGCTTTGGCATAGAAGGCTTGCACATGTGCATTACAGAGCACTACCTATTGTAAGCAAATCTATTGAAGGTCTTCCAGAATTTCAAGCTATTTGAAGGGAAGAACAAAAATCAGAATATGACCTAAAGAAACCAGTTGAAGAATGTGAAGATCTAGAATGCAGAGACCATACAGTCATAAGAGCCTCTCAAATCAAAGAAAAACTTGAAGTGGTAAAAGAAGAAGTGAAGAATGCAGAAGTGGTGATGGCCACCTTGAATGGCCTCCCAGGATCGTGAAATTCATTCATTCAAGGAATGTGTTCCAGAAGGAAGTGATTACTTTCAGCAAAACTTTGGGAAGAAGAAGAAGCTCTACCCATAAGAAGAAAAGATAAGACGGGAGCATTTGAAGATCCGGCTCTCACCATCCAAAGAATATCCCTCAAGCAATGACGAATATGAAGAAATCAACTCTTGAAGAACCTCTTATCCACCTTAGCATTTGGATAAGAAACGACGTGATTATGAATGAAGAAGATGATGAAGCTGAAGACTCAAGAAGGAGTCTACCCTCGAAACAAATAAAGATAAGTATTCAATTGTAACATTTCATGATATTGTTTTGTTATGCATTTGTTTATATTCAGTTGATGTACCATGCATGATAGGATGTTTGCATTAATGACAGTATACTACTAATATGCATGTGATGGGTAAGTAGCTCATGGTGCTATACACATTCTCCATTGCTACTTATCTAGAATGAAACCTATTTGCTGACATATTGGATTAGTGCACAATCTCAATGTTGTCCTGGTAGAGATGGAAGACATCTAGAAAGTTTCAATGAGATATGGATGAATGTTGTATTGGCTAAAGTAGTTGCATGATCATATACATTTATGCATAAGTGTTTTCCAGTATAAATATTCCTTATGAAATGTTTCTAACCATACAACTGTATTTGACTTGTAGGAAACATCGCATACATAATCACCTACAAGCAAAGAAGAATGAAGAATTGTTCCAAAGAGAAAGTGACAACATTTCAAATTGAAGAATAATATGACAAGTGCAATGACATCATTGATGCAGAACCTTCCAGCCACCAAGAAGAAAGGGAAGACCAGTTCAAGAAGAATGATGTCTAGGATGCAATATCAATACATGAAGAGAAGTTCGTAGATGGAAACATCGTGGGATACAAAGCAAGATTCGTAGCACGAGGCTTCTCACGAAAAGAAGGCCTAGACTATGAAGAGGCATTTGCAGCCAGTAAGAGTTTAAACACATGAAGATCTTAACCTTTGCTACAAGGTTGAATATGCAAGTCTATACACTAGATGGTCACATAGAATATTGGTAGCATAGGAAGCTACTTGTCACTCTGATACAAAATGTTTTTTTAGTGCATAGAGCACAAAAGACAGAGGGAGTATGATGCTTCGCTTCAGATGGAGTGACTACAGAATATATTGAGGATCGACAAGGTACGACAGGATGGGAAGATTACTGATGAGTCTAGGCTTTACTGAGAGTAAAGTGGATTTCAACCTTTGCTTCAAGGTTGAAGGTGGAAGACCAGTGATGCTCCTGTTATGTGTCGATGCATTATTTTCTAGGCATGGAGGTGTGGACAAGGGAAGTATGTAGTAGAGATCCTGAATAGGTTCAGGATGATGGACTGCATGACCACACCTATGGCATCGAACATGAAGCTATTGAGTGATGCTTCATCAGAGTCGGTTGATGCCACTATGTATCGTTAGATGATTTGTTCCTTGATGTACCTGACGGATACGAGACCAGATACTTGCTTTGCTGTGAACACATTGAGACATGTTCACTTGATGGTTGCAAAGCATGCATTGAGGTACCTGAAGGGTACAGTTGAGTATGGTCTCAAGTACGATGCGAATCAAAAGATTACCCTGGAAGGTTATGTTGATTCAGATTGGGCAGGCAGTGCCATCGACAGGAAGAGTACTTCAGGATGTTGCTTCAGTATGGGATCAGGTGTGATCTCTTGGTTTAGTAGGAAGCAATCCTGTGTGGCACTGAGTACAGCTAAAGCAGAGTATGTCACAGCTTGTTCAGCTAGTTGTGAGGTAGTATGGCTGCGGAAGCTACTGTATGATATATTTGATCTCTAGTTGGATGCTACTTGTATACATTGTGACAACCAAAGTTGCGTGAAGTTGTCAGAGAATCCAGTGTTCCATGACAAGTCGAAGCATATCAAGATCAAGTATCACTATATCAGGGATATGGTGCAGAGAGGAGGAGTGAAGCTCCTGTATGTTGCGATGGAGGAACAGATAGCTGATGTAGTGATGAAGCCATTAGCTAGGCTGAAGTTTGAGTACTTCAGAGAGAGACTTGGTGTTCTCCAGATCGAGGCTTCCTCCCAGAGAAAGTGATGAGACCCATATCCATTCTGACATGGTGAGAGGATTGGTTCCTTCCATGGTCAGATGTAAGGGCTGAGCCATTATGTCATGGTGAAAGGATTGGTTCCTGCCATGTCAGATATAAGTGCTGGCCATTCTCTCGAGTAGGATAGATGTAAGGGAAATTGCCATTCTAGGAATGGAGGCACCTGGTCAGTTACCAAGAACACTCAGTGTAGGACTGAGTAGCCATTCTGATGTAATAGAGGGATGTGTTCCCACTTGATCAGATGTAAGGGCTGAACCATTCTGTTCATGTCTAAAGGATTTAGTTCCTTCCATGTCAAATGTGAGTGTTGGCCATTCCGACGAGCAGGTCGGATGTAAGGGAAACTACCATTCTCTAGGAGAATGGAGGCACTTGTTCAGTTACCAGGTAGCTCAGTCAAGGACTAGGGGCCATTCTGATATGACTGCTGGGATGTGTTCTCATAGGACCAGATGTGAGTGCAAGCCCTTCCATCACTGTGAGTAGGATGTGTTCCAACCTGTATGGATGTAAGTGTAGAGCCCTTCTGGAGCGACTGAGGGATGTGTTCCCACGTGCTCAGATATAAGTGCTGAAATATTTCATCATTGTGAGTAGGATGTGTTCCAACCTGGATGAAAGTGGGAAAATATTCCATCACTATGAGTAGGATGTGTTTCGACCTGGATGGAAGTCTTCCATCAGTGTGGCAGGATGTGTTCCCCTGGATGGTTGTGCCTTTCTGACGAGTAGGTCAGATGTAAGTGCTGAGCCTTTTCATAGATGTTAGTGATGTGATGTCCTATCATGCTGGTGAATGTGAGTGCTGGGCCTTTCTGATATGATTATAGGATTGGTTCTTATATGATCAGATGTGAGTGTTGTGCGTGCCTTTCTGAAGAGCAGGTCAGATGTAAGTGCTGGGCGAAGACCTACATGT
>LPNX010233989.1:47178-135432 GCA_001517045.1 Pseudotsuga menziesii | reverse complement strand
TCATGAGATAGCACCAGTGTTGATCCAGATCGAGTGATGATCCAGATCCAGTAATGATGATCTAGCAGTAATGATCCAGATCGAGTGATGATCCAGATCTAGTCCAGTGATGATGATCCAGATCGAGAGATGATCCAGATCCAGTGATGATGTTCGATGATGATCCAGATCGAGAGATGATACAGATGTGATGATGACTTGAAGATGAGGATGACCTGAAGATGAAGATGAATTGAATTCAAAGATGACTTGAAGACGAGATGATCCAGCTGATACAGAGAAGAAGACCAGTGCTGAAAATTGTGTCGAAAGAATACCTTCCTAGTTAAGAGGGAGTGTTGATGTATATGTAACTTCGGAATGTATTCTTCCATGTATCTTATGTATTGTAACCCGATGTTTATTCCGGGATGTTTCTATTTTGTATTTGAGTCATGTGGTCATGCCCTGATGTTTTGATCGGGAGAATTAATAATGTAAACAAGTCATGTCAAGTCATTAGTTAAGTCCCCACAGTTTCGGGGCACTCGAGTTATTATACACTCATTAAGGTGCAGGATCGAGTAAGTAATTGTTAAGTTGAGCCTACATGATTGAGTGCACTTCAAGTGAATGGAAGAATATAAATAGAGAGTGATACTCTCTATTTATCATACACATCATTCACTCTCTCAAGTGTGGCGCACTAGTGAAGAAGGAAATATACTAGGACTAGAAGACTACTGCTGCCGGGAGATCTCTTACTGTTTTGGTGCTTATTCTATCTCTAAGGAAGTTGCAGGGTTTTCTCCTTTATGGTTTCGCCGAGGAAAACTCTTTGTGTCTCTTGTCTCTTGTGACGTGCTTATGTTTTATTGCTGTGCTTGTTATTCTCTCAGTGAAAATATCCTAAGATCATAATGCTAGCTTATTTGATGAAAAACTAACAGTGACATCTTATCTGAGAACATCAAATGGAAATAGAAAAGATTTTAGATCTTACCAGGTTCAAGATGTTGGATCTGAAACTTGAGCTGAAATCCTACAGAGCTAGTTCAAGAGAAAATTAGGGTTTTTATTTTCCAGAGTTCTATCCACCCAAGTGCTTTGAATTTTGTCCCTAACTTCGATTTTAGGAGGAGATCAATCTAGGTTTGGGCTCACTGAAAAATTCCTCTTTTGTGAAAAGCCCTAATTTTCGACAGCAGTGTCGGGTCCAAAACTGAAAAACCTCATAATTGGATTCTGCTTCAACAGAAAGATGCATCCTAAGGAGGAGAGTTATTCCACCTTACTTTTGCTGAAAATCTGTGGAGGAAGATCCACATACTAGGAAGCCCTAGTTCCTGCAGCTGCACAATTTCTACTTCTTAAGTTAGCTTTGATACCATGTTAGTTTTTCAACATTCAAGCTAGCATTATCAGGATCTTTAACTGAGAGAATGACAAGTACAACAATTAAACACAAGATACAATGAACATAGTGTTTTTCTTTGGGGAAACCATAAAGGAGAAAACCCCGCAACTTCCTCAGAGATAGAATCAGCACCAAAACAGTAAGTGATCTCCCAACTGCAGTAATCTTCTTCTTGTCTAGCCTTAGTGTCTTCTCCTTCCTCAACTATGCACTACACTTGAGTGTGAATGAATTGTGTGATAAATAGAGACTCTAGTTCTCTATTTATACTAATCCCAATATGACTAAAACCCTACCAGGTCCGACCTCTACTAGGAGAGTCTAATAACCCTAGTGCCCCGGAACTGCAGGGACTTTAACCCTTAGACAATTGGAGGGTTACCCACTATGACTTGACATGACTTGTTTACATAATTGATCCTCCCGATTGGAACATCGAGGCATGACAATATGACTCAATTAAATTACAGATACATCCCGAAATAAACATAGGGTTACAATACATAAGATACATAGATGAATACATTCTGAAGTTACAAATACATCAACAGGATACATCATGGCCATCCTTCGACGAATCTATTCCTGTCGACTTCAAGACCTCATCCAGGAATTAGACTTAGAAGAAAAATTCAAGTACCTTGAAGCATGCATGCCTTAATGGCAAGTTTCAACTCTTTCAGTAGTATGTTTTCATCAATGACCTCTGACTGGAATATTCTACCAAGTGTTCGAATTCAAGTCCTTTATTCGCACTCGATGGTATGTACTGAGATACCTTGGGAATCATTGAATTTAATGGTTATTTCCCTTGCACTTGTTAACCATTTACATCAATGACTATAATCAAGTGGTATCTACCATGTTTGACATCAATACATCATAATAACATGGTTAGATTTGTATCATTGGGGGTTCGTCTTGAAGACCCTGGGTTATCTAATACCTTGCCCAGGTTACGATGGAGTTTGTTTGAGTCATATTACATGGATCCAATTTTTATTGTTCATTGATGTGTTATCATCTCATAATGGATCTACGCTTGTGTCTAGTAGCCATGATTATGTTCATTTGATCTCTACTATCATGGATCTGCATTGTATTGGTCGTCAGCCATGTTAAGAGTTATGTGACATTTGAGTCAATTGTACTGCAGCAACTTCCACTCAACATCCTTTCCTTCGATTTCTTCACTTCGAAAAGAATTCACCTATAACACTCCTCTAACTTGATCATGCTTTGGGGGGCATTCTGTTACACCAAAATCTTGTCATATATATCCATGTCTCAATCTTATGCCTAATCCCTAAAGTTTCCCTAGCTAAACTGGATTGAAATTGAGGTTGTTCCTACCCTTTTTACCCTCTCTAGGTAGGATGGCTTTTTTACTCCTAAGCAAAGGGGGGGTTTTGAACTGCTCCTGTAGGTACCTACAAGGGGGGTTTGTAATCGCCACCAAAGGTTTGTACTAAGAAATTTTGGAGGGTGGTTTGGAACCTCCCCCATAGGTGTCTATGAGGCAGGTTTAGAACTGCCCTTAAAATTCACTTTTGGGGGGGTTTTAGAACCGCCCCCAAAAGTAACTTTTGGGGGGAGAGGGGTTAGAACCGCCCCCAAAAGTAACTTTGGGGGAGGGGGGGGGGGGGGTTAGAACCACCCCTAAAAGTGAATTTTGGAGGCCGTTTTGATCTCTTCCAGAACAACCCATAAATTCAAAACTTTTTAGCATCGATACTATTAGAGGCGGTTTTGTAAATACCGCCTCCAAGTCCAAAACCGCCCCCAAAAGTGACTTTTAGAGGAGGAAGACAACTGCCCCTAAAAGTAAATTTTTTTGTAGTGATAGAAAACTTCAGAGCATGGAAGTATATGATTGGTCCCATTCTTAGAGAGAATTATCTTGACAAATACATCAAGGATGAATTTCCTGAACCAGAAGAAGTTGAAGCTAAGGAGAAGCATCAGAAGGACCTAATCAAGGAAATGATGATCATTGTTGATTCTATTGAAGATCATTTGATCCCTCAAGTGTCATAGAAAGAGAAACCAAAGAAAATGTATGATTCCCTTTCCAAAACTTGTTAGGGAATGAATATCAATAGAAAGATGAATTTGAGAGCTCAACTAAAGAGTACCAAGATGAGTAAAGGAGAATCCATTCATGATTACTTCAAAAAGGTCTCCCAGTTTAAGGAACAACTAGAATCCACTGGATACTCCCTGAATGAATATGAACTAGTTATGGCTACTCTCAATGGTATCACTAGACCCTGGGAGTCATTCATACAGACTACATGTGCCAGAAAAGAAATTATGAAGTTTGACATTGTATGGGAATACTAGATCGAAGTGGAAGCTAGAGTAGTTGTTGTAAAGGAAGGTTTCCCATGGCTAGGGTTTAAGAGGCCATCAATGTACTGGGGTTGAAAGAGAGATGCATAATGTTCAACAAGCATATATAAGCAATATTCATAGATTAGAATGGTTCATACCTTATCCAAATGAATGTTGATCCAAGCAGCCCTTTAATCCTCTTCTTTCTCCTCTCACTCCTCTTTCTCCAAGAGACTTGCAAAATGACTTATATCTTCCTCAAACCATTATGACCACATATAAAGCAATGATAATCAAATAAACCTGAAATAATAATCTAATTAACATCATAATATGATCATAAATGGATATTCAATCACACATTGAACAATGATTTGGGAAGAAGAAGGACATCACATCTTTATTAATATTGAAAACAAGTACAAGTATACCTTCTCTTCAAGTTCTACACCTCACGAAACCTTGATCTGGTTCTGCTGCTTCTCTTCTCCAAGGAACTCAGCCTCCAAGCTCTGCAACACAAGGAGAATGATTCTAGGGAAAAGGTGTGGGCAAAGAGAGATCTAAATTCTCTAGCATAACAATGCAAATATTCCAAGTCTCCTCTCATGGACCTCCCTACCTCTATTTATATGTTTTATGAAGAGTTAGGGTCGAATAAAAAGTAGTTACAACTAAAGGAGTCAGTTGCATAACTACCCAAACTACACAAATTTCAAAATACGTAATTTTTTGACATTTTTAGGAGGCGTACATGGGTTGCAGAGACAACAATCACGTACATGAGGAGGTATACGCAGATTGCAATTGAAAAATTTGCATATTTAAGGTATACATGAGTATTATATATAGCAACTTGCGTACATATGCGAGTTTCCTTGGGTTTCCTTAAGGAAACTCACATACACATAAAAAACGATCATTTTTAGGGTACTTTTGGGCATTTTCATACTTTGGTGTATTCTAGAAAGTTTTAGTTAACGGAAATATCTTTCCAACAGTGTAGAGACAAGGTCAAATTGAGTTACAAAACTAAATATATGGTTCCTCATGGTTAGGTGTTTTTTCAATGACTTTTAGTGACTTTCATGAAGTGTCGTCATGGAAGTCTCGACATGCGATGAAATCATGGGAAAGTGGTCACAGGAAGAGATGTGTCATTTTGAGCTATAACAGATGCCCCCTAATGTACAAGGTTAGAGGCGAAGATGATATCCAAAATGCATTATAAAGGAAACAACTGAGTATGGAGAGAGCAGAGAATCCAAGATCAAAACGTTCGAACAAAGGTACCCGAAAGAGAGATAAATGTCAGACAAAACTGATCTCTGGGACCTACAAGTCCATATACAAATCATCGCGATAAATATACAGGCAGATCCAACATATGTATAACTGATGAAACTATCGTGGTCGCTCAATATGAAAAAAGGTGCCATATCAAATCTAAAGGAGTCATGGCCACAAATGAACAAGGTGGATCCATGCTCAACAATCGATCATAGCCACAAGAATACAAGGTGGATCTATGTCTCCGAAAAATGTCATATAAAGTGTGACAAGTTCTTACGCAACTCAGGAAATAGAAAAAATGACGATGCTATTGTCAGCCCAAGGTCTTCAATCCAAAACACCCAAAAGGTATGAATCCTAACCCTGTGAATAAAGGAGTTGAAGTCGAACATAGAGGAAACCATTTGATTATCAGTCAATAACGAGAACCATTAACAAACGTGAGGGAAACCACCATTAATGAAAATGGTCCCCAAGGTACCTAGTACATTCTAACAAGTGTGAATACAAGGACTTGAAGTCAAACACTTGAAGAATCCATCGAGTAGGAGACATTAAGGTATTCCCATTACCCAATAGCGAGGTAAATTGCCACTACTGACTACAATCCCCAAGGTACTATCATAAAACTCTAAATGTCATTCCCAGAGTAAGATGTGTTGCAGTCAATAGGAAGAGATCCATTAGAAGGAAGGAATTAAGGAATCCTTCATCATCCAACATGAGGTAATTCAAATACTAATTGGATCTATAATTGGTACTAAATTTCACGACAAGGAACACCGAAGACATGGTGTAATGAATTGATACCAGGAAATGGCTGACACAAAAGGTCTAGGAGACTGTAGAATGACTGACAAAGGTTTAATCCTTAAACAATGAGCATGACACAAAAGTGACTTAGGCAGATTTTGACACAAAAGGACCAACGACACAAAAATGCAATGTAGGAGACAATGACAGATTCCCCATATAATTGGAAAAAAGACCAACTTGAGGAGTAAGAAACTCTGATTCGGGATAAGGTAAAAATACTAGGACCCAATTGTTGATAGACTCAAAACAGGTGCTTTGTTAAAAAAAAAAAGACTTGCTACCATGATGTAAAAAACATGTGAATGAACTTCCCTTCCCCTCTTTCTTATAATGGTTTAATGAGTCCAAGAAAGCAAACTCAGGACCATATTCAATTTTGGCAAGCTCGAACAAAAGATAGAAGAATTCTTGATAAAGCACTGATTCATGGATTTTACAAGCCCAAACTAGTACATGCTCGTTGGTGTTTTCATATTTTGAGAGTATGAGAACTTCTAAGAAGACTCCATGGGGGTCCTTTTTTGTCCAATTAAGTCTCCTAAGGCTGAAAAAGTGTAAAACATACCAAAGAAAAACTCTCTTAGCTTTTGAAGAAGTAAGGTACACCTTTTTCGTACTTAGTTAGAAAGGTTCGAAAAAGGTTAAATTACCACCTACCCAACGCTCCTTCAAAAGCAGCATATAGCCTGAAGGAAGGCAAGATCACTCGAAAAGATCCATTTGATTACGAGAAATGGGGCTTACAACAGTAAACTTGATGCTTTGTTCTTTAGGGTTTAATGATCATGACAAAGAAATAAAGTACACTTAGAATATTTTTCATGTTTTGGTCTAGAGCACAAAAAAAGATAAAACTAAGCTCATACTGGGGGTTCCTTTTCCGTAAGTTTAGTCCCTCAGGTCCATAAAAGTGATAAACTAATTCTTGAGAATACTCTTTATTATAGCTAATTTTACCACACCAGGTGAATCACACTTGTATGGCCTTCCCCTGTCCTGCTGCAGACTCGTTAGACCCCTTGGACTATTTTTTGTCCTTTGATGTTTCCTAGACCATTCCTAAAAACATGTGAAAATTCATATACATGACTTTTAAACCCCTAATCGCGTATATATGTGGGTTTGACCACTAAAAACATGTACAACAGGATGTATACAAAATCCAAATCATTTTGGAGTTTTCCTTGACATGGATCCAACTCACTTGACTCTTGGCCTTCCATATGCCTTGAGATCGCTCGGATTTGACCTTTCATTACCCCTTTGAAAATATATATAAGGAACTCTTTGATACATTGAAGGCATATAAGAGAATTGAGAGCAAAGAAACTATAGTCCATTGTTGCCGAAACTTGTGCTTGAGTCTATATCTTTTTGTCCCTTGGAGCACTTTTGTGTTCTTCCCAAGCTTTCCTTTTACTTGTGAGATTGCTATCGAGAGATGGAGGATTGAGGTGGTGGAAGCCCAAGTGGGGGATTTAATTTCTCCGATTTGCAGACGTGTCGACAGAGGTTGTATCCATTGTAATATCTGATTTTATATCAATAGATATATCTTTTCCTGTCCAATAATGTATGTTTGAATGAATATTTTATCCTTGGATGATTTCAAATGTTTATACATTATTGATTATATATGCTAGAATATATCTAACACCAATATATAGTATGCTTGTCTTGTTGACTTGTTGTTGAGGAAGTGATTCATCAATTCAAGCTAAAGTTGAAAATCTCAATGGGGATCTACTTCAACCATCCGAAATAAGGTACGAGGTCTGATCCTTTAGTGTTAGATATTTGATTTCCATTGCATATTGGAAAGGATTGATTTCTAGAGTCAAACTGTCTGTTGTGGTACCCCAAGCCATAGGAATTTCTCTTCGTAACAAAATTGGCGACTCCATTGGGGAGTTCCTAGTAGTTGTCCTTTGGGGATTTTCTATCGGCATTCAATGACTTTGAATTGCTCTTGTTTTCTTGTTTCTGTGTCGGGTCTGGGGCCATGTTTTCCTGGTAGTGTCTGATTGGTGTGAATTTTGTCTCAGCTTGTCTGCTTGCCTTTATTTTTATGCACCTTTCTTCATGTACGCGAGTTTTCAACTCATAGTCACGTATATACGCGGGTTTCACTGCTATTTCTGCGTACACATGTGGTTTTACTACAAATAGTCGCATATGCCCTTAGTTTTTCCTTCTAGAGGAAGATGGATTGTTCCTGGGTGAATTGTGATGATTGCTGAGTCTCCTTTGATACTGCTAGAGTCTGTATACACCTCTATTTCTGACTAGACACGTTTTTTTTAGGGTAAAATTTCTTTTTTGAAGAATGTTCTTGTCATTGCATTTTCGATTTTTTGTTTTTGGATTAGTGCATTAGATTTATTTTACCTTATTACTTTGTCGTTGAGTGTTGCTTGAGTGTGCTTGCAGAGTCTAGGGGTTGTAGAACCATTCTTTTGCTTTCGTATCTCATTTTTTCAAAAAATCCAAAAATATTTGCTTATCATTATGCATTGCATCTTGCATTTTGCATAGTACTTGCACTACATTTGCTTTGAAGTAGTAGTCAGGATTTCATATAGGAAAGTTTGCATTTATCATTTGAATAAAATTGTGCATTTCACGTAGTAGCATACCCTGCTTTTCATGGACACAATGCATTTGCATTGATTGTTAGGTGTGCATTTTACTTCATGTTGTGTCATGACGCCATTAGTTGCACGACCATATAAATCTTTTGAGTAATAAATCCGATTAAAATCAATGCTTAATTAAAATGAGCTACGCTATTTTATTTGATAGGGTTCACCAACAAGATTAGGTTTTAGGGTCTTGGAATAGTTCATTGTGAGTCAATTCTCCAAGACCACTAAACAACAACATGTATGTGTCTGTCCAGGTGAATGTGTGAAATTCCTTGGTATAACTAGTGTTTCTCAAGGTCCTCCTCTCAAAAGGGAGTTAAGCATGAGACAGTGTGAGCGGTTATTGATTGGGATGACCCCTAGTCATAACTGAGTAGCACCAGAGATATTTCTAGGATTGTATTCGTATCTGGGGGCTCTTTCGAGAGTTTCAGGCCTTGCTACCCTGCCCATATGGTCAATCCCTCCTGCTACTATCTGCCTGAGCATTGATTATATTGAGGTGACCTTAGTGGCCTTACCTAGGATATTGAGGGGGTACTTTGCAAGGGTTATTCTGCGGGCATCCCAACCAGGTTGGGGTCAGACAACAAATTTGCTTTACATGTTGAAGCTGAGGGCCACAATAATTGGTTATGTACCTCCGCTTGTTGTGTATGGGAGTCTCAAGCCTCTCCTAGGCGAGACATACCTGCTTCATTCAGGAGCTCACTTATCCTACCCTTGATTGCTTGTGTTTGGATTTATATTTTATTGGTGATTGCTCTGTGCATGTTAGCTTACCTAGGGTTTGCGTAGCTAGAGAGTCTTTTATATTTTTTGAGTCATTGTGGATTCGGGTGTGGCTCCTCGCCATTCTCGTCATTTAGCAGGACTTCCACCTTCTACATCTCCTCCTACTTTGGGAGAGAGAAATAGACAGTCCAGGTGGACCACTTAGCACATTGATTCACACATGATGGGAGACCATGTTGAAGGTATTCCTGAACCACCTTCTCCCATTCATGTGGAAGATGGGGAGTTTACTCCTAACTATGATCCTTCACTTGATTTGACTAAGTTAGGTCCTGTGATTTCTGAGATAGGTGCTTTTCATGATAGACCTACTTACTCTAGTGTTGATCCCCCATTGACGCATCGCCGGTATGGAATGCCGAAGGATGATGAGACTCATTTTGAACCCGCGAGCACTAGTTATGGTAGTTATGGTATGTCTGGTTTTCCCACACATGATTTGGCATTTCATGTCGAGTCAGAATTTGAGCCTAACACTATGCCTGGGGGCACTCTCATTGCTTACCATGCGGAGAGGTTTGGGAGCACAAGTCACATTGCACCTTCCATCTCGGTGGTGGAAGCTACATCACATATTCCTCCTAGGCCTAGGGCTAGCGATCCTATTAGGATACCAGATCCGAGACGAGTGACTATAGGGAACAACATGTACATAATTACACAGGTCCCTTCGTCCTCTGTCCCTATTTCTTCAAATGTTCACCCTCCACCTCATTCACGTGGTCCTTTGGGCCAGAACATTGCTACGAGTCATGTTCGTACTGCAGTTACTCAACCAATTGTGTCTTAGGTTCAAGTACTGCCCATTGTTTCGGGAGGTCATGTTCATACTTCTAGAGGTCATGTTACTACTTTCGAAGCGTATATTCCTACTTCCAGAATGTATATTCCTACTTCAGGAGTGTATATTCCTACTTATGGAGTGTCTGATGGGACATCGCATGTGATGACTTGTGGACCTTATTATGGGATGCAATATGGAAAAGGTTCTTCACCTTATGGGTACGGGTATCAACAACCTGCTTACTCTCCACATTACGGCTTTGTAGCTACAAATAGTCAAGGTACACCACACTATGGTGCTTCCATGCCACCTTATACGGGTCAAATGGAAGGAGGGCACTATGGCCAAGGCCATGGTGGTTATGGTAATAAGACCTATGTGAATCAGAACTATCAGGGAGCGGACCATAAACCTAATCATCCTAGGCTCCCTTTCCTCACAATGTTGAATCTTCCTGACTTGTCGAGATTGAAGAACGATCCTGTAGCTCATGACTTGACTTGGTTGGCTGTCCCTACTAAGCTTCCCTCAGACATACCCAAATTCAAGGGCAAGCCGGGAGAGGATCCGAGCGAACATGTTACTCCCTTTCACCTATGGTGCTCTTCGAATTCCTTACACCAGGACTCCATCCATTTAAGGCTATTTCAATGCACCCTTATAGGGCCTATCATGAAATGGTATATAGAGCTACCTAGGAGGGGCATTTGCTTTGTTCAATGACCTAGCGATGACTTTTCTTAACCACTTCTAGCTACCAGTGCGTTATGACGTTGGTACAAAAATCTTGTCGACATTTCGGTAGGATAAAGCCACACATATCTCGGATCATATCCAAGAGTGGCATAGATGGAATAGGTTGATTAAAGCCTTTATACTGTCGAAATTCCTCCTCGAATGGTTCCTTAAGTCGTTATTGCCTTATATAGTGAAGGATGTTTCTACATCCGGAGTGCAAAATGAGGAACAAGCCATTTTTAGGGCGCAAGAACTGGATTTGATTTATGCTCAATCCGGTTTGTTATATGAGATCATTCCTAATGCTCTGCGTTCTAGTTTCGACCCCAAAATTAAACCTGGATCACATGCCGATGGAATTGTTGGTTGTGCAAGTGCTAAACCTACATATTTGGTTGAAAAACAAGTTAGTCAATTGTCAATCAACCAATTTGCTTCAGGACAAGACACAGCTTCATCTCAACCCACCCAAACGGCGAGTATGCTTTCGGTGCAATCGTCGGACCAGAAGGGTAACCAGCAACCTGGACGGAATAAAAAGAAGGGTAAAAACAATTATAAGGGTGGGAATAGGAACAAAAATGCTAATAATAATGGAAAGAATGCCCGTGATGCTGGGGGGGAAAGCAAGCTAAATGTAAGGTTAAATTTCCTTGCAAGTTGTGTAAGGAAGATCACCTCACTTACTTGTGCCCTCATATCAATGAAGCCTCGAGATTCTTGGCACAGGGCCTAGCTGTGCTGACTAAACCTCTACCTCACAATCAAAACATGAATTTGAGGAACCATGATCAATATGGTGGTGATCAAGATCCACCGAAGGGTAGTGGTCGTGGTTGAATTAACATTGTGGTGTGTTGCGAAAGTTGTGACCCGTGCGAAGGACTATGGTTCATCACAACCCAGCCCAAGAAAGGAACCTGATCCACCAGGGACCCCTTTGCCTATTGAAAAACCTCTGGATAAACCTGAAGCTACACCTCGCATTCCTAAATGAGTCCTTAAGAATTTGAGGCACAATCCTAATGCTCGAGCCGCCCAGAACTATTCTATTATCGAGGATTTGGGCCACACTCCTTGTGTGATGTCTGCACTAGAAGTACTTCAGAGTTGTCCTTCGCAAAGGAAGGATTTGCTTTCTTCCCTTGGTGTGAATGATGATAATTCTTCCTCTGTGATTAAATTTGAAACCGTGGGACTTCAACCTCGCTTGCCTTACTATGTGTCTCTTTTGATTCATGTAGAATGTCTTAACATGACTGTCAAGCGCACTATGATTGACGAAGGTGTTGTTGCTTCTGTGATGTGTTTATTGTGTTGGAAGGGTTTAGGTTCCCTTGATTTTTCTAAGTCTGTGACCATGTTAACTGTGTTCAATGGGATATCATTTAGGCCACATGGGATCCTTCCTTCCCTTAAGGTCTATTTGGGAGGGAAGACCATTGCGATAGAGGTCGAGGTGGTTGATGCGCCCCTTGACTACAATCTCTTGTTGGGTAGGAATTGGATGTATAGTATACAAGCCATAGCTTCGTCCCTATTTCGCGTTGTATGCTTTCCATTTAACAGGAAGATAGTTACGATTGATCAAATGTCATTCAAGAATCCATCGGTTACTGCATCTTCTGGAGCTTCGATCCCGATTGTAGATCACTCTCAACCAGCAACTGGGAGTGTGGGTGTGGGCATGTATCCATCCATCAAGGGAAGTTTTAGTTGTCCTACACCTATCCTTATGATAGGGTCTAGTTTTGGTGAGGCTTAGACATCTGTGAGATTGGTGTCTTTTCGCACGAGTCATATGGAAGATCCTTGGAATCTTCCTACACCAAGTACTTCAAGTGAGCCCATCATGACAGACATGCCGTTTCCTGGAACTATGGTAGCTTATCAGGCTAATATTAAGTGTGTTACAGAGCCTAGTCCTTCCTCTTCATGGATGGAGGAAGAGGACCCGTATGTGCTGCCTACATGGGAAGTACAGTCTTCTCAAGTGCATGACTACCTTGATAGTGTTTTTCCTTCAGACAAAGCGATTAATGAGGCCATGTCGGGAGTTGAGCCACCATGGGAAGAGCTCCATCATAGAACTTATTTTCTTCCCAAGATTGATCGCTTGAAGCATGAGGACTTTAGGGAGGTTCTTAGTGAGAGAATTGGTAGTCCCATGGTTTCGTTAAGCTATCTTGGTCTGATGGCTGATGGGAATAGGGCAAATATATCTCCAACGATTCCTATCAATATCTCTCGTGATCCTAGAAGGATAGAGAATGTCTATATTGGGGTAGAATGTTCCCATGCTGAGATTCAAGAATACACCAAGCTGTTCAAAGAATTTCATGATATCTTTGCTTGGTCTTATGATGAAATGCCAGGTATTGACCCTCGCATTGTTGAACAAAAGATTAAGACTTATCCCAATGCTAATCCTGTTCGACAACGCTTGCGTGTGGTGAATCCTAGGAAAGCACCCGCGATTAAGGTAGAGATAGAGAAACTGTTGAAAGCCGGTTTTACTATCCCGTTCCCTTGAGGGAGTGGTTTTCAAACCCCATTCCAGTTTATAAGAAGCGATGAGCGATCCGCATATGTATTGATTTCCATGATTTGAATCATGCTTGTCCTAAGGACAATTTCCCCACACCATTTATTGATCAGATTTTGGATGAGTGTGTGGGTAGCGAGGTTTTTTCCTTTATGGACGACTTTTCTGGATATAATCAGATACAAATTAAACCTGAGGACCAACATAAGACTGCATTTATTTGTCCTTGGGGAACTTTTGCATATCAAAAAATGCCTTTTGGCCTTAAGAATTCTAGAGCTACTTTTCAGCGGGCTATGACCTTGATATTCCACGTTCTCAAATCGATTATCAAAGTGTTTTTGGATGACCTTGCTTCTCATTCTTGTATGTGAATGCGTCATTCCTATCATTTGAGATTGGTATTCGAAAGGTGCCACAATTATTTGGTCAGGTTAAATCCTCACAAGTGCATCTTTTGTGTGAAGTCAAGTCTCTTATTAGGATTCATTATTTCTAAAGAGTGTATAAGAGTCGACCCTTTGAAGGTTGAGGCAATACTTCAGTTGTCTCCCCCAAAGAATATTCATCATCTTCAATGTTTGCAAGGCATGGTAAACTTCTTAGGGAGATTTGTTGTCAATTTTGCCAATTTGACCAGAGGCTTCATGTGTCTTTTGAAGAAGGACACCACCTTTTGTTGGGATGAGTGAGCCCAGGAGTCCTTTGATGTGCTCAAGCGAGCCCTAGCATCGGCCTCGGTGATTAGTCCCCCAGACTATAGCCGTGATTTTTTACTTTATGTGGCCACATCCATGGAGATGATTGGTATGGTTTTGGTTCAAGAGGATGAGGATCTCCAAGATCATGTCATATACTATCTGAGCCGAAATCTTATTGACGTAGAGATTCATTATTCTCATGTTGAGAAGCTTGCCTTAGCTACCGTACATGCGGTTCAACGGTTGAGACATTATATTCTCCTTCACCAGACCTTGGTTGTAGCCCATGTCAATCCATTTCAATTTGTCCTCACTTGAAGGATGATTGGGGGAAAATATAATAAATGGATTTTCATCCTACAAAAATTCGACCTCGAGTTTGTTTCGGCAAAATCGAAGAAGTTGTTAATTTTTGTAGAGCTTATATCAGATTTCCCAAGCGAAGCCAAGGAGTTGGTATGTGAAGATACATTTATCAATGAGCACATCTTCTTAATCTCAACTTTAGACCCATGGTATGGGGATATCATTATATATCTACAAACATTGAAGGTCCCTAATCACCTCTCATGGGATGAATGACGACGATTATGTCATGTGTCTAAGAATTACCTCATAGTGGATAACACTTTGTACCGTCGTGGGCTAGATTCCATTTTATGTCGTTGTTTAACTCATGAAGAGGCTGAGGTAGTGCTGAATGATTGCCACGGAGGGGCGTGTGGTGGTCATTTATCTGGGCTTTCTACAACCCAAAAAATCTTGAGAGCGGGTTATTTTTGGCCGTCGATCTTTAAGTATTGTGTAGATGCGGTCAAGAGGTGCCACCCTTGCCAGGTGTTTGCATGTAATATGTGCTCAAAACCTACCCCGTTACATCCCATCATCACCGCCGGTCCCTTCACTAAGTGGGGGCTTGATTTTATAGATTGCAACCCAACTTTAGCTGGGGGGCATCATCATATCATAGTGGTTGTCGACTACTTCACGAAATGGGCTGAGGCTACGCCTACAATTAAATCCGATGGTGAGATAGCCACGCACTTCATATTCAACCAGATTATTACTTGGTTTGGGATTCCGAAAGAGCTTGTCACTGACCATGGCTTGCACTTTCAGAATCATATGATGGAAGAGTTGGCATCAAAGTTAGGGTACAAACAAGAGCATTCCTCCTCTTACTACCCTCAGGTGAATGGACAGGTAGAAGCAGTGAATAAATCACTCAAATCCATTCTCCAACGAACCATCGCACAAAGCAAGAATAATTGGCACATTGTGTTATATCCTGCTTTGTGGGCTTATAGAACCGCTGTTAAGACTGCCACAGGTTTTTATCCATATCAACTTGTACATGGAGTGGAGTCAGTGTTTCTAGTTGAATGCGAGATTCCTTCTTTGAAGCTAGCCATAGATCTCTTGCTAGACACTTCCCCATTGGAGGGGCATTTGGTCCACCTTGAGCAACTTAATGAGCCGCGTCGAGATGCCCTGGTCACTCTAGAAGTAAATAAACATCGCGTAAAGGTCCAGTACGATAAGTCTGTCCATCCAAGGAGGTTTAGTGAGGGAGACTTGGTCCTTTTGTGGGATCAACCGAAAGAACCCTTGGGGGTAGGAAAGTTTAACCCCATGTGTCATGGTCCTTATGTCATTAATCATGTATTAGAGAAGGGCACTTATGAGTTAGTGGACTATGAGGGAACGACCTTGGCAGAGCCTAGAAATGGGCTCTATCTCAAGAAGTACTATGCATGATTTTCAGCCAAGGCTAGTTATTATATATTAATTGTACAGTTTTGCATAGGTAGGTCTTTTCCTTATGGTCATCAGGTTTGTGATTAGTTTAAATTTCTTTTGGTAGATGTCAATGGAATCTTCCACCTTCATAGGATTCACGGATGGTGCGAGCTATCACACTCAACACTCAACCTCTACTGCTTTGGTGATTTATACTCCTATGGGTCAGGTATTGTCTTCAGGAGGTGTATGTCTATGGCCATCTTCCAACAATGTTGCTGAATATAGTGTCGTTATTGAGCTTCTACGAGATGCCATTTTACATGGCATTCTCTCTCTTGAGGTACATCTTGATTCGGAGTTAGTAGTGTCACAGCTTAATGGTTTGTACCATGTTAGAGATATGACATTATTAAGAAGATTCTTACGTGTGAGATTATTAGAATGACAATTTGACAATATAACATACATACATGTTGCAAGAATTAATAATCAAGTTGCTAACTCATATGCTAACTACGTGTTAGATTGGCATTTGTTTTATACACAATAAGCTCATCACAAACATAAATTTTTACACATGTAAATAAATAAGCCAATCATCATAAAAGTTTTTATAAACATCCAGAATGTGGTAATACATAGTGTCATAATACAAAAATGGGGCTCTCAAGCCACCAAAATATAATACATGGTAATACAAAATGTATCAGTCCCAGGTATCTAATCCTATGGAGGAGGAGGGTGGTTGTGATCATGGAATGTCACTACGGCTGTAGCTAGCCATCGAAATAACCACACCCATGCTCATGGTATGCCCATGACTTAGCGCTACATGGCCTCAGGCAAGTCCTCGACTTGCACCATGGGTACTCTGTGTGTCAGTCTCATGAAGTTGGTTTGAATGCTTTGGAGCGTCTGCTCCGCATCCACACCCATGATATCGTCTCCTCTTCCCCTTTGTCTATGACAAGGGAAGCCTTTAGGCCACCATGGTCCCACATCTGCATGCATATGGTAGATTTCACTATGTATTGTCACCCAAAAACATGTATTTTGATTCCACATAATAAAAAAATACAAAAAATTAAATAACTCAAATTTTTTAAAAAGAGGGTCGAGATTCGTTACCTATGTCACCATATGCCGATCCTAGTGGTAGCGGCATGTTCGGGTCCCCCCAGAAATCTATCCCCACATAGGGGTAGTCATCGATGGCAACTATATGTCATCACCACCACAAAAAGAAATCAGCTCGATAGGGGTTGGACACCCTACATCCACCTAGTCTACGCATCGCATCCGCCCAACGCCATTGGGCTAGATATCGAACCCCGTGTAGAGGAACATCAACTCTAGGGCTCAATCCTGGAACACGCTTGAAGAAAAATGTGCTCAGTATGTTGTTGAACCTGAAGTTTCGCACTCTTCCCATCTTGCACTCACTGAGCTGATGTTTCATGTTGCCCAGTAGCGTAGTGCTCCAATCATATATCATGGGTCTCATACACTCCACTGCATATAACATCAGAGGCCACGAGGCCTGGTGGATTGAATCCAAGCCTACTATCCTACCCAGTGTTAGTAGGATGGCCTTTAGGCCCAACACCTGTATGGAGTTAGTTGGAATCTGACTCCCCACCTTCTCTGTGTCCAGATAGCAGTACACCACAATGTACTCATCTATAGTTAGGCCACCTCTGGGCCCGCAAGAACATAGGTTCACCACTTCCCCCCATCGGGAAATTCCAGTAATAAAGTATATGTCCTCCATTTCTATGGTGAGGGACATCCCATCTATCTGGAATGACTCTGAGTTTGGATCCCAATAATCCACTAACATCTGCAATAGTCCTGGTTTGGCCCTTAAGCCACCAAGACACCAAAATTTGTATATCCCACATGCATGTAATGCTTGTTGAGCCATTAGATCTGCTCTTACTACCTCTTCTACATCACCATGTTCATGTTCTCTCCATTGCAGGACCATCCTACACAAAAAATTTGAATTTTTCCCATTAGAACACTTGAAAAACCTTGAGCATGGCCGCATACGCGAATGTTTGCCAAACAGCTGTGTATGTATGCGGATTTGGGGGAATTTTCCATGTATATCTAGCCCTATACGCGAAAAAACCCTTGATTTCCATGCAGGCCGTGGTGCCTATCTTATAATGGCCTAGAAAATCAAATACACCATGGAATTTAACAAATTTGCATCAAAATGAAAGAGTAGAGAATGCGTAAGTACCTGGAAAAAATGGTAGTGGATTCCATTGGTTGGATCTCTTGGAATTCGCTGTTGAAGTTCTAAGCTCAAATGGGTAAAAGTTTCAAATGTTTTATAATGTTTTGAATTATTTACTATTTATAGAAATTTTTCAAATTTTTGAAAATTTTTACCCCCTTTCCTATAGTTTGGACCGTTTTTGGACTAATTTATGATGTAAAAGACCTTTTTGAGTGTCGTTTCTGCCATTGGATTGACCCGTTTGAGTCGATTTCAGGTATCATGTCTAAACTGGCATATAGGTTAGGTTTCATCACCATTTTCATTTTGCATGACCTTATGACCGTTTCATTATAGCCTTAGGTACGAACCCACTCTATTATGTCACGGAACCTTCTTGTTGTTTTAGAAGTGGCATGATATGAGTGGTAGAGCTTGACCTTACATGGGCACCCTAGTTAGCACCTTATTTTCATTTGGTTCCCATGCTAACATTTTGTCCCTTAGGGTGTGGGAGTCCATTGTATAGTATTTCCATGACATTTTGGAAGAGCCTCATACTCCTCTTGATCTTTTACTAGCCTATTTCCCTCAGGACTCCCTTATGTCAAGTTGTAGTTGCATTATCATGAGCTTTGCTTGCCTTATTGAGCCTTACGTCGGCTTCCCTGAAATTGAGCTTCAGCCATATAGCTCGAGGTTGTCTCATGTCTAGCCATGCAGAGCCATTTTATATATCGTTTGCAGCTTGATGCCCTATTTTTACCGGGAGGGGACTTTCCCCCGAGTGTCGCTATCCTACACATGATTCCTTGCATTGAGCATAGGTATGTTCCACTGCTTGGAACTAGTTTGTTTTCCCATATGACACTCGTCTCCTATTTTCCCACTTGACACTTGTCTCCTCCTAGTCTGTAACTATAAATCCATTTTATTCTTTTTCAAGCTTTTTAAATATTTGAAAAAGTCCAAAAAAATAAAAAAACCAAAAAGCCGAACAAGGAAAGATGTTATCTTTTGGCAGCTGTCGAGTCATGTCGCCTTCGAATAGAGCACTGTATATCACATCCGTTGGTTTGGTTTATAGTTTGATTTTAGGAGCTGTACTTATTTATCTGAGTTTATCTCCACCGACTAGTTAAGCTTCCAGTCCCCATGGAGCCTCTGTCGATGCCTCCTTTGTCGCAGAGATGTCCTAGTTTTTTATATCAAGTCTATGCTACCTTTATTTAGTCACCATTCACTGTTATGCTCTTGTTCAAAGGAAATTGAAACCCGAGTCGGCCATTCCTCAGTTATCTTGACTTTGCATGTCGGCCATTCCCGATACAGTTACTGGTTCATGCACCTTATGATTGAGTCCTTCCACATTATACAACTTTGTTGAGTGTTAACACCCAAAAAGTGTTCACTACCTCATCTACCCCACTACATGGCTCATTCGTCTATTTTCCTACCATATTTCCCTTAAAAACCATGAAAATCCCACTAAAATGCCTCCAAAAGGCCATAAAACCATTAAAAAGCCTCCAAAAGGCCATAAAAACACCTTTTTCCTCCAAAATATCCAAAATTCCTCTAAAAATAGAAAAATCCCCTAAAAAGGGAAGAAAAAATAAAAAGGAGGAAAAAGGAGGAAAAAACCCTAAACAAGCTGCCCTAAACCACATGGTTTCCAAAAACCATGGGCCAGCACTTCACCACTAAAAAACTATAAATAAGTGATGGAGACCCATTATTTCACATCCACAGTCACAAGCATCCTTACTCTGCCAAAACTGCTCTTGAAACCCTAGCTCACCCTTTGAGCTACTTTCACCATTGAGAGTCCCTTTTGGCCCATTTCCACCACCGGAGAAAGAGAAGGAGCAGCTGGAGCTCGGAGCAACCTCACGGATCAGCGCAAAGAGCTTCACCAACCTCCACATCGGAGGTAATATTAATAAAAAACCATTCTTCATATTTTACTGTTTTGTTTCATGCGCGAGTTTTAGATTAGTTTTTATTCCTGTTTAGCATTTTTATTTCCATTTTATTGAATTGCTACTAAGGAGTCCATTCTCCTTAGTAGGTGCTCATTTGCACAAGCTAGGGGTAAAACCCTAGCCACAGTTTTGGCGACTCCACTGTGTTTTTTATTTCTGGTTTCAGTTTTTTGTTTTTTCCTTTCGGCTGTCCCTTTCGGCCGCCGTAAACCATGTTTTTTCCCTCTGCAGCCGCGTCCCGACCGCGTCTTTCAGGCCTTTACCTACGACTCGACCACGACTATCAGACCGCCTCCGGCGCCCTACCGGTGGATTCAAGTCTGTTACCTGCGATCCGACCACGGCTATTTAGCCTGTTTGCTGCGATCTGAACGCGCCTGTTGGCCATTTTTTCGTGTCCCGAGCACGAGTTTCCACCCCCTAGCTGCGACCCAACCACGCCTGTCGGCCATTTTCCCGTGTCCCGAGCGCGAGTTTCTACCCTTTAGCTGTGACCTGACCACGCCTGTCGTCTTTTTTCCTGCGCCCCGAGCGCGAGTTTCATCCCCTTAGCTGCGCCCCGACCGCGTCTGTTTCCCTCAAACCTGCAGTCCGACCGCCCGATTTCACCACCGACCCGCGGTCCTGTTTTTGCAAACCAGCCCCTTTGCTGCAATATTTTCTGCATCTGCACGACCATCTGTTCCACCTGCAGCCCTAATTCCTCACAGCCTTTTCTGCAACCCCATTTCTGTTCCCTTTTACACCATTTGTTTAATATTTCAGCAGTTTATTTCAGAAAAATTTTGCATGTTAAAGGTGTAAATTTGTTAGTTAGAAGGTTGCCCCCTTGTGTGGCACTTCTATTGCGGGTTCATCACCTCACGAGCACACACTCTGTCACCTAATTCAAGTGAGACCTAAAATAATACTTACCTCAACCAACATTCTAACCCCACTTGGGGAACACAAAAGAATTTTTGTAGTTAGGTAGGATCGGGGGCATAGGCTTCCAATAACACCCCTCGGTTATTTACACTTGAGACATAGCTGTTGTCCAAATAGGGAACCAAAATCCCCTAGTATTTTTTGGCACGGTCACAACCAGTTTACCAGAGGGCCTCTCCCCTAGGAGGGTTGAATTCGTGAGATTGGTTCCGGAGGCCTGAGTGGAATACCGCACTCCATTCAGTAACTGAAGGGATACCTTTCGTAGTTCTCAGGATATCCCTGTATAGGGGTATTGCGGTAAAAGGACCAAGCGGCAGATTCACCTTTCTGGACGTGTCATGAATGGGGTATCTTAGTTGCCATTCTTCTAGGATTTGACTACCCGGTGTCCCTCCCGGTAGGGTGATATCATAGCCACTTGGCTTTCCTATTCATATTGTCTGACTTGGATTTCATCACCTTGTAGAGGATATGTCTAATTGAGTCAGAATACTTTTAGTTAGGTGTTTGCATGCTCCCTTACCTCCTTTTGGTCTAGTGAGTCCACCGTTTTTTTATTTTTAGGAAACCTGCTGCTTGTTGGTATTCTGACCATTTCTGTTGACACTCCAACTATTGTAGCACAGCTGTTACATTGGGTGTTTTGAGTAGGTTGTTGGCCTGAGTGCCTTATTTTTCGAGCTCCCCTTCTGCACACTCGGTTGCATTCGGGTTTTCGAGCTGTTTTTTACTCACCTCAACCCACAGAAATTTGACACCATCTGTCACCATTGAGTCTCCGAGACATTCTCGGCGCCTCATGGGCGAGCCCCCACAACACGGTTCACTTGACACCACCCGTCATCGCCATCGATCATCCTCACTTGATACCACTTATCATAGATCTCGAGCCTTGTCACTTGACTCCACTCGTCAGCGGCATAGGACCCCATCACCGGATATTGACACCCCTTATTTTACCTCCGATTCTGAGCCAGAGTCTGAGAACCCCATTTATACTTCCCCCACTAGCCCCATGGCTGGCGTAACTTCCACTCCCATTTTGGTAGAGATTGCTGGTGGCACATCCACCACTACACCAGCCCCTATACCCATTACCACACCTGTTCTGGGTATGCCCTCCACGGGGCCCTCTACCGTTCCCCTCATGGCACCTATTCCCGCAGCGGGAATACCTATTCCCACTCCATCAGTGGCTCACACTACCCATGGCGGTGCGGGACCATCCCATACCACCTTAGTTCCCCCACTTGGGGGAAACCTCCCTACCACTACCCCTCCACTTGGGGGCATTGGCCTCAATTTGGTCCAACCCACTACTATGTCCCATCCTTCCTCCAGTTTGTCGTTCATGGCTAGCCTCAACCTGCCTGACCTAGCCAGATTGACTAATGAACCTATCCGACACGACCCGGCATGGCCTCACATGCCCACCAAGCTCCCCTCTGACATCCCCAAGTTTGATGGCAAGGCAGGTGAGGACCCACAGAACCATATTATGTCCTTCCATCTATGGTGTTCCTCCAACTCCATAGTAGACGACTCTATCCGCCTCCGTCTCTTACAGCGCACCTTCACTGGCTCTGCAGCTAAGTGGTATATCGAGCAACCCCATGGAACACATACCACCTTTGCTTCCCTTGCCTCCACCTTCCTGCAGTTCTTCCAGTTACCTGTCCGCTATGACGCAGAAGTTGAGATCCTCCTATCCTGTAGACAAAACACGGCTACCCACATCACGGACCACATTCATGAGTGGCGTCGGTGCCGTAGCTTATGCAAGATCAAATTGGACTACCGGATATTCCTAGATTGGTTTCTCAAATCCCTTCTTCCTATCATTGCTAAGGATGTGGCATCTGAAAGACCCCAGTCTGAAGAAGAGGCCATCCTTAAGGCCCAGCAATCCGACCTCATTTACGCCTAGTCGGGCTATCTTTATACCATTATCCCTGACGCCCCTCGCAGCGATTCCTCCCAACACGATGCGCCGGGGGCATTCCACGCTGCCGACGGCATCATTGGCCGTGTCTCTTCGCATCCTCAACCATTTTCCATAGCACGTCCTACCCCTGGCCGTGACCTCTCGTGGGCTACCTCACAGCCTGGAGCCACCAACTCGTATGCTCCCATGACACATCACCACCATACCCATGGACCCTCATGTCCACCTCAGTGTTTCGGTCATGCGACTCCTGCTTATGCCCCCCCGGTCGCACCTTAGCCCTACTACCACCAGTAGGCTGCAACAACTCCTGCGCCTTCCCAACCCACTTATTACCCGCCACAGGCCGCCCCTGCGGCAAACCCACAACCCGCTCCGCAGCCCTATCAGCAACCCCCTCAAGTTGCTGCCCCTGCGCAGTCTCCACCTACATATCAGCCACTGCAACCTGCTCCAGCGCCTGCGCAACCTCAGAATCCACCTGCTGCCCAAGGGCAAGTTTACGCCCAACAAAACCCGTAGCAAAACTAGAACAACCAACGTAACCAGGGCCAACCAAACCACGGCAGGGGCCAAAATCGTGGGAACAACCAACCAACAGACCAAGCTGGTCAACCCCCTAATTCGCCTGATAATAATAATGCGGCCCCTGCTAACCAAAACCTTGATCGCCCGCCCAAGCAGGATAAAAATCCCAATTTGCGAACAAACCATCCTTGTTCTATTTGCGGGGTCTATGGCCACTACATACACTTTTTCCCACACATGGAGCGAGTTCGGCAACTTTGGGCTGAAGATGCCCGCCGCCAAGGGCAGGCGGCTCCTCAAGCACCACCCAACCCTCCACAACCTCAGCAGCCACCTTTGGTGCTGCAAAACCCCTTACCAACCCAAGGCATCGTGAACACCCAACCATTGGCTCCCCCTCAAGCCAACGCCCCAACCCAACAACAAATCACTGCTCCTGATCAACCCATGCTTTACTCAGGTACCCACCACTTGTTGATGATGTCCTCCAATGAGGTCAACCTCCAGACCCGACGAAACCAATACGGCTCCACCCCTGAAGCCCCTTTCGTCGATAAACCCACTAACGCTCATCCCACTGATCAGGCGTTACGTATACCTCCACCTCCACTAGAAGGCGCTCCCAAAGCACCTCGTTTCCCACTTCGCCGTATTAACAACAACCCCAATGCGCACGCTGCGTCAAAATACAACATTGTTGATGACTTAGCCCAATCTACCGTAGCCATGTCTGCGTTAGAAGTCTTAAAAAACTGCCCTTTGCAGCGCAAGACATTACTCTCAGCCATTGGGGCTATCGATCCAAACGATTTGAATGTAATGGCGTTTGATTTGGACCAATCCGAACCCCGCATGCCTTCCACTTTAGCATTTCAAGTTTCCGGTTCCATCCAGAATTTTGTCGTCCATCGATGCATTATTGATGAAGGTGCCTCTACATGTGTCATGCCCACCTTCATCTGGCAGAAAATGGGATCCCCCACCCTCCATCAGTCCTCCACTGCGTTGCGTGCCTACGACGGTCGTTCGGCTCAACCACAAGGCCTCTTAACTAACGTCCCCGTCCAGCTGGCTGGAAAAACTGTCCTCATCAATATCGAGGTTATTAATGCACAGCTTGATTATAACCTTTTACTTGGCCGTAGCTACATGTATGCCATGCGGGTGGTTGCTTCTACCGTTTTTCATACCATGATGTTCCCTCATGAGGGACGCGTGGTCAAGGTTGACCAACTCACTTACCATGATCCCAATGCCCCCGCGACACCTGAAAATGTTCTCCCCATGATTGAACAACCTGTTTTGAGTGCCACCACTTCAGTTGTTTCCTCTACAGAGCCCGGAGTTTACTCAGATGCGCCCATGACCTCGACCTTCCAATCTATTCCACCCCTGTCACCCGCCACTGACATGTCTGACCTGTGTACACTGTCCCATAATATGCAAACTTATACTAATCAACCGCCCTTGTTGCCGAAACCCCCTTTGGTACCTAGCCATATTGGTGCTACCCCCATCCATACCATTCCTTTTCTTTTCCCTCCATCAGGAGTAGTTAGCGCCCCAGTCATGGCTACCCTCAGCCTCCCTGGGTTAACCTTAGGATTACCCGTTTGGTATCTTTCGCCTCCCGTTCCCCCACCGACACCAGATGTCGTCCTGCAATCAATGCAACCCATTGTCACTACTAGTCAACCACCTCCCGGTGTCACTACCCCGTCATCCTCCACGAACCCCCCCCCTCCGCTTACCAAACCCACTGGGGGCAGAGGCCCCCAACCTTACACTGCTGTCCCACCTCCCAAGACAGTCAAAAACCCCCCTGTGTTTTGTGCTCCTCCCAAATGCTCGTTGTGCAATGAGTTGGGCCATGCAACTCACCAATGTCCTCAGTTATCGACACTACAGAAACACATGCAAACGCTTGACGACGACCCCAGTATACCGGTTGTCCACCTTGATTCAACCCCTAAGCCTTGCGACAAATCCCTATGCACTAACCACCCCTGTGCCATATGCGGTGTTTACGGGCATTACACAAATCATTGTCCTGATCTCCCCGATTACAGAGCAACTCTCTTTGAGATGAACAATCTGGATCTGGAGACGGCACCACCCACCATTGAGGAGATCCACCCCCCGGTCTCTCCCCATTTTGAAGAGATTAATACCATTTATATGATCTCTTCCGCCACTACTTCCTCGTCAACCAATTTGACGACACAAACTTTCTGTACTGATGAGGAGATCCTCGAGGCTCTCACTGCCCTGAAATATCCCTGGGATGACATGCACCATCGTTCCTACTTCCTCCCAGATGAATCCTCCTCTAACACTGCTACCCAATTTGCAGTTGAATCCAAAGACTTCCTTTCCCCCAAGGTCGACTGGTTCAAGGACCCTATTCCTACTCCTGACGCCTTTGAGGAGGGTAACATGGCCAACATCTCACCTGTCCTCCAAATTGATATCGCTGCTCCAGGAAGCACCCCTGAACTCATCACTTTAGGAGCCTCTTGCAGTGAACAAGAAATTGAGGAATACAAGAAACTCTTCAGAGCATTCCGTGATGTCTTTGCCTAGTCCTATACCGAAATGCCTGGTCTTGACCCTGCCATTATAGAGAACCACATTGACACATGGCCTGATGTACCCCCCATTCGTTAGAAACATTGTCCCATTCATGTTGGCCCCCACTTACTATTTATAGTCCGTTGACCTTTTTCTTGTTTCGGCCATTCTGAACCCATGCGGAGTCCGTTTTTCGAACCGTTTCCACCATTGGAATCAGCACGACGAGATCGTCACGATGGTCACCTCATTGCATTATTTTTTCTATGTCATTTTTTACCCATTCTTTAGACACCGCTAGTCACCTCAGTTTACGTGCCACTTTGGCTGTTCTCCGTTTTTCACACTTTTTACATCGCTGGATTCATTTTTCCGAGCTCGTGATGATGCTTGAGATCATTTCTCGCTCTCACTTGGTACAATTTCAACATTGTGTCCTGACACCTTGCTGCCTCGATTTGTGCGCCACATCGGCCGCCATCAGATTGTTACACAATTTTTACATGAGCCATCCACTCCTGTCATACTGCAAATGTTCCGTTATTTTTCCACCATTCATTCACCCCACAAGGAGGCCCACCAGTGTTTCCCCCTCCACCCTCGTTCCTGGTCATCATAAATGTTCCTTGATTGAACACTTCCTCCTTGCCTGGCCCTCCATTACTTCAGAGTCTTCTTATTTTCTTTCAGACTCCTTAAAATTGAAAGCAACCACGAGCATGAACTGTCCTGGGCTCGTAAAATCCACACGACAGTACCATTCCATTACTTCAGAGTCTTCTTATTTGATTTTAGACTCCTTAAAATTGAAAGCACCCACGAGCATGAACTATCCTGGGCTCGTAAAATCCACATGACAGTACCTTTCCATTCCTTCAGAGTCTTCTTATTTTCTTTCAGAATCCTTAAAATTGAAAGCAACCACGAGCATGAACTGTCCTGGGCTCGTACAATCCACACGACAGTACCATTCCATTACTTCAGAGTCTTCTTATTTTCTTTCAGACTCCTTAAAATTGAAAGCAACCACGAGCATGAACTGTCATGGGTTCGTACAATCCACACGACAGTACCATTCCATTACTTCAGAGTCTTCTTATTTGCTTTCAGACTCCTGAAAATTGAAAGCAACCACGAGCACGAACTGTCCTGGGCTCGTATAAATCCACACGACAGTACCATTTTATATACGCACTTCTTCTAGTTCCCTAACCCATGAAGAAGTCCCCCCGTGCCTATTGGCACCATGATCGATCCTCTCGGCAACACCCCCAATTAGGTCGCCTTTGTTCAGAGTATTTTGCAGTCTCCTACCATTTTACCACAGCTTGAGTCTCCCTCAGCCCAGTCACCCTCCCAGATCCAATACAACTATGATCCCCTTACCACCAGTTAGTTTCATATGCTGCCCAATCATCCCCGCCATCATACTCTGAACAAAGGAAGTTTGAGTCCACCCACTCTACTTGCCCAGTTATTCCCCCCAGTTTATCAATCTTGCTATCAGCACTATCACATTTCGGTTTTCCACCTCGCGATCCTGTCAAGGAAACATCATTGCCTTGATAGTTGCAGGTCTCCCTCTGTCGACGACAGCCCCTCTATTCCAGAGGATAGACCCAGAGGCCCCTGCGCCTTGGACCCATCACCATCTGTGGTGAGTGCCTATGGACCATTTTGGGAGGAGTCATCATTGCCTCTTCGAATGGTTGTTTCTCACATGATCGACTTCAGCACCTTGATCGCATCGTTGAGAATCGCGCAGGGTTTTATATCCCTTCCATTATTTGTCGAAGACCCCGGATTTCCCCCGACTCTAGCACATTGGTGAGTCACTTTGGAACACCCAGTTATATGTTCCCGTGGATGTCCGGGCCGTGTTGGCGATTGTATTCGGAAGCCATCCAGTTCCATGCTTCCTTGAGTACCCATTTCAGTTCCAGTTTAGTGTACCATTGCGAGTATGACCCTTGTCACTCTGATCCAATAGCTCATTAGTTCCTTTGGTACCACATTCGGTAGCACTGCTGTCATTCCAGTGCATCAGTTTTTCAGCTCAGACATGATCAGCCTAGCAGTATGTCCCAGATTTGTGTCCCTTCTGGACCCTTATGATATACACAGTGGTTCTTTATGTATCCTACACGTCCCTCTTTTTGGGCCTCAGAGTTATGTTTATGTATCTTGATACGAGCATGGGTATGCCCGCCTCGTCCATATATTGAGATTCTTCCTCATTCAGTATTTGAGGCCATGTATATGACAGGTCCCTCTTTTTGGACCCCATTGTTATTATTATGTTATTTCCTGATACGAGCATGGGAATGTCCGCCTCATCCATATAATCAGATGATTCCTCATCCATTATTGAGGTTATGTACTTTTAGTTCTTGCAGTTGGTTCGGGATCGTTGTTCCAGGCTTCAGTTTGTTTTTTCTCATCTCCACACCCCAAGAAAACCATATATGACTTATGATGTCCATTGGCCATACGATGAGCTCCTGCCCTCGCACATCAGGGGGCAATCTGTTAACACCCAAAAAGTGTTCACTACCTCATCTACCCCACTACATAGCTCATTCGTCTATTTTCCTACCATATTTCCCTTAAAAACCATGAAAATCCCACTAAAATGCCTCCAAAAGGCCATAAAACCATTAAAAAGCCTCCAAAAGGCCATAAAAACACCTTTTTCCTCCAAAATATCCAAAATTCCTCTAAAAATAGCAAAATCCCTTAAAAAGGGAAGAAAAAATAAAAAGGAGGAAAAAGGAGGAAAAAACCCTAAACAAGCTGCCCTAAACCACATGGTTTCCAAAAACCATGGGCCAGCACTCCACCACTAAAAAACTATAAATAAGTGATGGAGACCCATTATTTCACATCCACAGTCACAAGCATCCTTACTTTGCCAAAATTGCTCTTGAAACCCTAGCTCACCCTTTGAGCTACTTTCACCATTGAGAGTCCCTTTTGGCCCATTTCCACCACCGAAGAAAGAGGAGCAGCTAGAGCTCGGAGCAACCTCACGGGTCAGCGCAAAGAGCTTCACCAACCTCCACATCGGAGGTAATATTAATAAAAAACCATTCTTCATATTTTACTATTTTGTTTCATGCATGAGTTTTAGATTAGTTTTTATTCCTGTTTAGCATTTTTATTTCCATTTTATTGAACTGCTACTAAGGAGTCCATTCTCCTTACTAGGTGCTCATTTGCACAAGCTAGGGGTAAAACCCTAGCCACATTGAGTACCTCATGTTGGATGATGGGGGATGCCTTAATGCCCTCCTTCTAGTAGATTTCATCCCATCGACATCAGATCATTTATTCTGGGATTGGAATCTAGAGTCATTTTTGAGTGCCTTGAGACTTCAGTCATCAGTGGTAGGTTCTCTTGCCATCGATATTTTTTGGTAATACATCAATGTCCCTTGATCGATGGATCCTCTCAAGTGTTTGACCTCAACACATTTATTCACACTTGTTATTTTGCACTCTAGTACCTTGATTCCTATTTTCATTATCGGTGGGTGATCTCGCGTCTGTTAACGGTATACATCAATGACTAGTAATCAGATGATGGACTACTATGTTCAACCTCGACACCTCTATTCACATAGTAGGACATGTACTCGTAGCAGTTTTTGTAGAAGCCCTTCCATATTGGTGGCATCTCTTATATGCTACCTCCTTGATCGTGCCAATGTTCATGAGATTTCAGCTCTCGTGACTTGATTCCAGTATATGTCATACATTTCTAGCTATTATGGAGATCTTGATCCAGTGTATATCTTCAGCCATTATGGAGATCATGATCCTTTGTATATCTTCATCATGGAGATTCTGATCTATGTATATTGTACATGGCAATGACCACTCATGTGATAGTTTGTATCATGCCTATTCATGGCCATTGTACTCTTATGTATTCGAGACTGCTATATGTATTTGCGGTTATGTGTAGAGTTGTATGATTGGAGTGTGTTGATTGGGTGGCTGGTCTTCCATTTGGGATCCTTCATTACTTCACTTTCGGGATGGACTTATAATGTATTTCAGCCATCGTATGACCCCTCTAACCTCACACATTAGGGGGCATCTTTTACAGCTGATTTTACCACACTAGGTGAATCACACTTGTATGGCCTTCTCCTATCCCGCTGCATACTTCTTAGACCCCTTGGACCATTTTTTGTCCTTTGATGTTTCCTAGACCATCCCTAAAAACATGTGAAAATTCATATACGTGACCTTTAAACCCCTAATCCCGTATATACACGGGTTTGACCACTAAAATCGTGTACATCAGGATGTGTACAAAATCCAAATCCTTTTGGAGCTTTCCTTGACATGGATCTGACTCACTTGACTCCTGGCCTTCCATATGCCTTGAGATCACTCATATTCGACCTTTCATTACCCCTTTGAAAAGATATATAAGGAACTCTTTGATACATTGAAGGCATATAAGAGAATTGAGAGCAAAGAAACTATAGTCCATTGTTGTTGAAACTTGTGCTTGAGTCTGCATCCCTTTTTCCCTTGGAGCACTTTTGTGTTCTTCCCAAGCTTGCCTTTTTCTTGTGAGCTTGCTATCGAGAGATGGAGGATTGAGGTGGTGGAGGCCTAAGTGGGGGATTCAGTTTCTCCGATTCATAGATGTGCCGACAGAGGTTGTATCCATTGTAATCTCTGATTTTATATCAATAGAAATATCTTTTCCTGTCCAATAATGTATGTTTGAATGAATATTTTATCCTTGGATGATTTCAAATGTTTATACACTATTGATTATATATGCTAGAATAGATCTAACACCAATATATAGTATGCTTATCATGTTGACTTATTGTTGAGGAAGTGATTCATCAATACAAGATAAAGTTGGAAAGCTCAATGGGGATCTACTTCAACCATCCGGAATAAGGTACGAGGTTTGATCCTTTAGTGTTAGATATTTGATTTCTATTGCATATTGGAAAGGATTGATTTCTGGAGTCAAGCTGTCTATTGTGGTACCCCAAGCCATAGGAATTTCTCTTTGTAGCACTGTTCTCAATTCCAAATAAAAGAGAGTGTTCCTTTATCGTATTAGTCCACATGGTCCAAGAAAGTGATAACCTACCACCAATGTGGATGCCCATTCACATATTCTTAATGAGCCTGAATGGAGAAGATTACTCGGCATTCAATTCTATTTTGAGGAGTTAGAATTGGGCCTAAAGAAACTCAATATCTTTCCCGTGAAGTTTTAACGAGTTCGAAAAAGTCAACTCATGGCCTCCTTGTTGTTTTTAATGAGATCGAAGGAGAGCAGAAAGAATGCTCTAAATGCGAGGAGACAAGTGTCATACGCAGGAGAAACTAGTTCCAAGTGCAAGGAACAAACCTATGCATAATGCAATGAACATGAGAAAGATAAAGACACTCGGGGAACGTCTTCTTAAGGTAAAAGGTGTCAAGTTTCAAAGGCAAAATGATATAAGGATTAGCGGCGATGAGAACAAATATGAGGGATTATACAATAAGCTAAAAGCATGGAATCCAGCATTAGGATCATAAGCGTGAGAAGGGCACATGCAATTGCAGTTACAGCTTGAACAACAAGACAAGGCCAGTAAACAATTGTGAATCCAAATAAAGATCCTGTCTCCAAGAAACAACAACATTAGGATCATATTCATAAGAAAATATATGATGCAGGTCACTTTGGTAGAAACACATGCAACTTTGTTGTCTTCTACAAAAGGGAAAGTCAAGGTAGAATTGATTGAAAGAGATTCTATAGCACCAAGGCTCAAGGGTTTATAATCAGTAAGATCAACCTCAGAAGGAGAGAAAATATCAACAAGGGAGATAGAGTCTACAGGAACAAGCTCAGTATCACAAGAGTTGAAAAATTCATAAGAAAAATCAAACTCATCAGGATCACTGACTTGTTGTTCGAAGGGAGAGTCCAAAATCTCAAAAAGTCCAACATAAGAAGACCGATCCATGGAAAGATCAGGATTACTAAGCAAATCAGTGTTAGACTTAGTCACAACTGAACCAAAATCCAAAAGAAGGCTAGACTGTATCAAAGACTCTAGGAAGACTTCATCTGAAGGAAGGAGATCATCCGAGATAGGACACATGTCTAAAATTTCAAATGGATTGACAAAGTGGAGAGCGGGCTCCACAGTCTGTATAGGATGAATCACCTGGTCAACTCCTGGGACCAAGTCCCGAGAAGGTAAGCATGAAAATGGAGGCTACTTCTCAGTAGCAATTGAACACAAAGGACATGAGGCGACATAGCTCACCTGTGGCGAGGTAGTGTCTATAGAAACACTAGGAATCGATAAGGGAAAGACCTGGTCTCTAGTTGGGTCAGGAGATGGATCAATAAAATCCAACTGATTGATAGTGACAATTTCTTCACCATGATTAAAGTACATCACACGAAATAATGTTGACACCATAGCTTGCATGGCATAGACATAATCATGTCCAAGGATCATATTGAAGTCTAAGGGGTCTTCTATCACCATGAAGTCAACTAAGATGGTCTTCCCACCCAAAGTAACAGGTGTTCGAGAAAGGCTATACAAGTTCTTCTATCAAATTCCAGTAACTGACTAGTAGTCGACACAAGGCTGGGATATCCCATGCCTCGCCAAGTACGAGCAGAAAAGATACTAATAGAGGCTCCTTCATCAACAATACAACAAGCAATTGTGTATGATTCAACTTTGACCTTTATCTGGAAAGGTGCATCAAAAGGAAGGCACGGCTCAACTAGGCTATCCCAATCAAAGGAAGCAATCCGAGAGCTTGGTGGGGGTTCATTCGAAGTGATTTCAGTGCCCCCTTGTTCAGTAACTTCTGAACTAGCAGCGAAGAAAATGTGACTAGTAGACACTTCACTCTCCAAAGGAAGAGTGGGATTGATCAACAATGGAACCGATTCAACTGCTTCGTGAAAGTCACTCTCCAAAGGGAGAGTGGGATTGACCAAAGGTTACATTGGTTCAATCACATCAGGATCACTCTCCAAAAGAAGAGTGGGATGGACCAAAGCTGAGATTGGTTCGACCACTTCATCAACCAAAGGTTGAGTAGGTTGTTGAGAAACTATAGGTTGTTCAGGAGAAGGAAATTCTTGAGTCTTGGACCACATTCTTCGCATCTCTATGATAGCAGGGCATTGGTGAGTTAGATGATCCCCCTCACATAGCTTACAAGGAAACTTAAGTTTGCACTTCGAATGGCCATTTTTATCAATGGTGTCAACATGACCAGCAGTAGATGACTATTTTCTCTCAGCATGACCTACAGAGGCTGATATTTTCCCCTAGAATGACCTACAGAGGTTGAGTGACTGGGTCCAACCTGACTAAGAGAGGATGGTTGTTGAGGGACTTCAAAATGATAAAAAATGGGATGACCATGAAACCAATATATTCGCACCTTCACGATAGAAGGGAATTTATAAGTAAGGTGGTCTCCCTCATAAAGCTTACAAGGAAACTTGGGCTTGTGTTTTGAATGGGTAGTCTTTTCAACAGTGTCAACATGACTCGTAGTGGCTAATTAATTGTCTTTAGCATGAACCATAGAGGCTAAGAGACTGCCTCCAGCATGACTTGCAGAGCCTGAGAGACTAGGTCCAACATGACTTGCAGAGGTTGGATGGGCACCACCAGCATGAACAAAAGAGGCTGAATGGTTAGGATCAACATGCTTTGTAGTAGTTGAGTGTGTGCCCCCAGCATGAACTACAGAGGCTTGGTGAATGGATCCAACATGACTTGCAGAGGTTGGATGATGAGGCTCAACTTGAACATCAGAGGTTGAACGGGTGCCTTCAGCATGAACTACAAAGGCTGAGTGACTAGATCCGACATGACCTAGAAAGGTTGGAAGGATCCCACCAGCATGATCAACAGAGGCTGGATGGTGAAGATCAACTTGAATTACAGAGGTTGAGTGCTTAGATCCAACATGACCTGTAGAGGTTTGATAGGTGCCCCCATCATGAACTACAAAGGCTGGGTGGTGAGGTTCAACTTGACCTGCAGAGGTTGAACAGGTGCCCCCGTTCTTATGTGCCTTCTTCCTATTCCTCCTTCTTTTACTCCTTTTAGACTGATGGTTACTAGTATCAGTACTTTCACCGCATGAGGTAGAAGGAGTACGAGAATCAACTACAGGTAAAGGGGTAGCAGTGTTTTTATTCCCTTGATATAAGGAGCTTACTTGAGAAGCACCAAGAGCATTCTGGACAGTTGGAGTGGAAAAAATCCACACTGGTATCCCTAGGGTGAATCCAGTTAAATTCAAGGTCTCCATCAAAGGAACACCAACATTCCCTGTGAGAGGAATAGTACAAGGATTTCCTGGCATGGGGATCTCTTGGTTGGTGTTCAAAGGGGTGTTATCCATAGTTTCAAACTAGGAGATGAAGTCTGAGGTTGATAGGAAACCAAAATTACAAAGAACACACATAAAGGCACACTAAGTACACACAAACCACACAACACTTACTAAAAATTCCTAAATCCAAATAGACAAACATGTATAAGATATGCTTTCTAGAAGAAAGTTGATAGATAGTTACTTGGCATCCCTATAGATGTTCTTAGGCACAAGTGGAGGAATCACCCACCGCCCTCCCACACCTTCTACTAGGGTTACCTTTTAAGCCCATCCAAGGTCAATCAGAAATAGCCTTTCGGTGTACCTGTGTATGAACCCTAGATGTCAAAGAGACTAAAGGGTACCTTAACTATATTGAAAGTCTGGGGGGACAGTCACAATCCTGGTTTGTACGCATGGGCAAGGTAGGAAAGCCCAAAACCATGTCTAAGATAGAATCCCTAGATGCGCAAAAACCTTGGTCTATGCTTTGACAAGGAATCAGAGGGTTATCTCCTCAGTCCAAGCCTCCACGTGGCCTTGTGCTTAACTCCCGTTTGAGAGGATCTTCCCATATACAATCAACATAGAAAAGGGTTTACCTAGTGATTGGCCAACTACGTCTGAAATTTTAACACTTGTGGGGAGTTTAAACTCCCTATCCCACAAGTCTATCTAGATCTAGTTGGTGTATGACCCTATAAAATAAAACTTACTACTAATTTTTAAATTATATCGTTTATTTTATGGGTTGCTTTTAGTCGGAGGGTAAATGGTGTGAAACTAATGTGGTATTTTGACTCAAAGTTGAAACAAAATGACTAAACAAAGAGAACTGAAATGTAAAAATAAAAAAACTATTCGCTTTTTCTTTTTCAAATAGAAACTTGAAAGCCATAAAAGAACAAATTCTTTTTATTTATTTTTTCAAAAACAATGATATGCCATGCAATCTAGACTAAAAAACTAATCTACATGCACATAAAGCAAACATGTGTTTTTTTCTTTTTCTTTTATAAATGCAAAAGAAAAACTACCTACAAACTAAATGTATGTAGATAACAAGAACAAAGCAAAAGGAACTTTGCTATACAACCACCAAACAGACTCTAGAATGCCCTAAAGTTAGTATAAACCCTACTGGGAAGGAAGGCTTGCATAAAATACAAGTCAACTATTTTGGCATGTTGAAGTTAACCAACAAAAGAAGAAATAAACAAACACCAACAAGCTTCTAAACTCAGACAAAGATCACTGACACAGGCTGACTAGAAACATAAGCCAAAAGAGAAACAAATCAAAGGGGGTAGGGGGAATGAGCAAAGAGAAACCCTAATGCTATAAGAAGGCTCACCACATAGATAAAGAACAACCAAAATAGATGGCACTAACTCCCTAGAGTCAGGCACCTACAAAGGACACCAAAATACCTACCAAACAACCCACAACAACAAAAAAAACCACAAAAAAGAGGAAAAAACACTGTTTTAGGGGCACACATGGGTTGTACTACTGACAGGTCGTGTGTCATATGTGGGGTGATAGTACAGCAAGTTGCATGTACAAGCACATGTAGTTTGTACCACTGACAAGTCATGTATCATACGCGGGTTGAAAATATAGAAAGTCGCGTGTACCAAAATAGACACACGTCTCTTCAGTCTGCAACTCACATATGGGTGGAAAAAATCCCACAAAAGGTCAAAAATTCCTTAGGAAAGCAGGGGAGATGTTCTATCAGACTGATAAAGTGTTCCTAAGTGGCAAGAAATACCTAAAACCTTGCAAAAGACTAAAAGAAATACAAAGAAACCCCAAACAGACAAGGCTCTCCCTAGCGGAGTCGCCAGTTCTATTATAAAGGAAAGTTTCCTATGGCTAGGGTGTAAGAGGACATCAACATACTGGGATTGAAAGAGAGATGCATAATGTTCAGCAAGCATATATAAGCAAGATTCATAGATTAGAATGGTTCATACCTTAGCCAAACGAAGGTTGATCCAAGCAGCCCTTCAATCCTCTTCTTGCTTCTCTCGCTCCTCTTTCTCCAAGAGACCTGCAAAACAAATTATACCTTCCTCAAACCATTATGACCACATATAAAGCAATGATAATCAAATAAACCTGAAATAATAATCTGATTAACATCATAATATGATCATAAAAAGAGATTCAATCACACATTGAACAATGATTTGGGAAGAAGAAGGACATCACATCTTTATTAATCTTGAAAACAAGTACAAGTATACATTTTATTCAAGTTCGGCACCTCATGAAACCTTGATCTGGTTTTGCTGCTTCTCTTCTCCAAGGAACTCAACCTCCAAGCTTTGCAACACAAGGATAATGCTTCTAGGGAAAAGGTGTGGGAAAAGAGAGATCCAAATACTCCAACATAACAATGCAAAGATTCCAAGTCTCCTCTAATGGACCTCCATACCTCTATTTATATGCTTTATGAAGAGTTAGGATCGAAGACAAAGTAGTTACAACTGAAGGAGTCAGTTGCATAACTACCCAAACTACCTAAATTTCAAAATACGTATTTTTTTTACATTTTCAGGAGGCGTACATGGGTTGGAGAGGCAACAGTCACATACATGAGGAGGTATACATGGGTTTCAATGCAAAAAGTCACGTATTTAAGGCATACATGAGTATTATATATAGCAACTCACGTACATATGTGGGTTTCCTTCAGGAAACTCGCGTACACATAAAAAAATCTCATTTTTAGGGTACTTCTGGGCATTTTCAGACTTTGGTGTCTTCTGGAAAGCTTTAGCTAACTGAAATATGTATCCAACTATGTAGATATGAGGTCAAACGAAGTTATATAACTCAAGATATGGTTCATCCAAGTTAGGTATTTTTTCAGTGACTTTCAACGTTTCATGAAGTGTCATCATGGAAGTGTCGAAATGTGATGGAATCATGGGAAAGTGGTCACAAGAAGAGATGTGTCATTTTGAGCTATAACAGTAGCTAATAGATAAGCTCTACTTAAAGAATATGATCAAGCTCTAGCTACCCATACAAGAAGAAGAAGATAATCAAACTTCAAGATGAGTAGTCACAAGGATTATAGAACTCTAGATAAGTTTCATAGGAAAAGAGAAAATAGTCAAAAGAAATACTACTCCAAATATCAAGGTTACAACTGTCATAAGATACAACACCTTGACAAATAGTGTCCATTGAAGAAGAATAACAACAAAATATGTCATGCTTATCTAGCTGAAGATGAGGATGAAGAAGAAAAAGAAAGTCCTTGAATGAGAAGAAAAATAAGAATATGTACTATTCTCTGCACTCTCTGGTTCTGTAATACCTAGAGAAGATACATGGCTTATTGATAGTGGTGCTTCAAAGCACATGACAGGGAAGAAGAAAACTCTATCAAGACTTGAAGAAAATAAATCTCCTTGCAAAGTATCATTAGGAGATGACTATCCATATCCCATCAAAGGCATTGGTGAATCAATATACCAGCTAGACTCTAGAACCTCCATGAATATGAAGGAAGTACTTTATGTACCAGGTTTGAAAAAAGAACCTACATTTCATCTCAGAACTAGATAAGAAAGGATACAGAGTTTTTTTATATATGGACAAGTACTAGTGAGGACCAAAGGAAAGACAATCGAAGATTATGTGGTCATTGGTGAATAATAAGGAGGACTGTACAAACTTAAGAGACATCCCAAAAATTCCCTTTTCCATGAGATCACTGGCTCAAGCAAACTATGGAATAGAAGGATTTCTCACATAAACTACAAATAACTACCCTATGTGAGCAAGGTGGTAACATATTTACCATATTTGAAGATTGATCATGAAGGTACCTGTAAAGGATGTGAAAGAGGAAAGAACATCAAGAATCCATTCATGAAAAGTGAAACAATGACTAAAGGTATGTTGGAATTAATTCATTCTAATGTATGTGGTCCTATGCCCTCCACATATTTAAGTGGTTATATATACTACATCACATTCATTGATGACTATTCAAGAAAGACATGGATATACTTCTTAAAGACAAAGAGTGAAGTGTTTAGGAAATTCAAGGAATTCAAATCCTTGATAGAGAACCATTCAAAAAGAAGAATCAAGACACTCATATCAGATAATGGTGGATAATATAGTTCAAAATAATTTGAAGCATTCGACAAAGAAGCTAGAATCAAGAGGGAACTATCCACTCCCTACAATCCCCAACACAATGGTGTTGCAGAAAGAAAGAATAGAACCATTATGGATGCAATGAAGACAATGATTCATGACGAAGGCCATCCCATGGATCTGTGGGATGAAGAAGGAAGAACATGTGTGTATGTGCATAATAGATTATCTCACAGTTTCCTTGGATTCAAGACTCTTGAAGAAAAATATACATGAAAGAAAAATGAAGTGAGCCATCTCAAGATATTTGGTTGTCCAGTATATGTTCATATTTAGAAAGAGAAGAGAACCAAGTTGGATCCTTTTGTAAATAAGGGAATATTTGTTGGATACTGTGAAGTATCCAAATCTTTTAGGATATACATATCAGGATTCCATCATATAGATATTAGTAGGGATGTAACATTTGACAAAGAAATAGCTATTAAGAAATCCAGAAGGTGTCATCTTGAAGAAGTACATGAAGAATGTGTACATCCTAGAAAGGTAGAAGCTAAACCCTCTCCTAAAATAATAGCATCAGAATATCATGATATGTTATATCCTCAAGAACCCCCTACTATGGATATATATCAAAAGAGAAAACATGCTTGCATAAGAGAAACCATATAAGAAGGAGAGAAGTATGTATCTTCAGAAGGATCCATAAGAACAAGCAAGGGATCAAATCCATTCTCCCTTTATGTAGGTTTGATGTGTGATATTGTAGATCAACAACCCACCAACTATGAGGAAGCTGCACACAATAAATAATGGGTGGAAGAAATGACAGAAGAATACTAGTCAATAATCAATAATGATGTTGGGGATATAGTACCCAAACTAGAAAACAAGAGTGTGGTATCTTTGAAGTGGATCTAAAAAGGTAAAACATGTTGTTTATGGAAGCATTGAAAAATACAAGGAAATATTTGTAGCCATAGGATTCTGTCAGAAAGAGGGAATTGATTATGAAGAGACATTTGCTCCAGTAGCAAGGTACACTTCCATCAAAACTATCATGGCACTTGCTTCCATGATGAAGTGGGATCTACACCAGATGGATGTAAAGGCGACCTTCCTGAATGGTGTGATTGAGGAAGAAGTATACATTGAACATACACAAGGATTTGAATTTGAAGAGAGACTGACTCATATATGTAAGTTGAAAAACGCTCTGTATAGAATAAAGAAATCTCCTTGAGCTTTGTATGGAAGAATAGATAGATTCTTGACAAGATTGGGATTTACCAAATGTAAAATTGATCCTAACATTTAGATGAAGGTTATGGATGATGAACCTATCATACTATTGTTGTGTGTGGATTATCTATTTATGATACGAAATGAGAAACATATTGCAGATTGCAAGAAGAAGCTAGCTGAAGAATTTGAAATGAAATATCTTGGATTGATGCACTATTTTCTCGAGTTGGAAGTGTGGCAGAGCCCAAAAGGAATATTTCGAAACCAAGAAAAGTATGAAATGGAAATCTTGAAAAGATTTGATATGTTGGATTGCAAATACATCGCCACACCAATGGATACCAAACTGAAGCTGTTACCTGATGAATCATCAGACTTAGTGGATATGACTCAGTATAAACAGATTATTGTGTCGTTGATGTATCTGACAAATACAAGGCCAGATATATTATTTGTTGTGAAAACCTTGAATTAGTATCTAGTTAAACCTAGTCGGGTTCACTTGATAGCTGCAAAGCATGTGATGAGGTACCTAAAAGGTACAATAGACTTTGGAATATACTATGATAGAGATCATGACTACAGATGGTATGGATACACGGATTCATATTGGCAGGAAGTGCCACAAAAAAAAGAGTACTTCATGTGGATCTTATTGTTTGGGATCCACCATGATCTCATGGTTTAGCAAGAAATAGTCCAATTCTTCTCTCAGCACGACTAAAGCACAGTACATAGCAGCTTTCTCCACTAGCTGTGAAGCGATATGGATTTGGAGGCTGATGTCATGTTAATTTGACATGGAGTTGGATACGATAATTAATCTATGTGATAACCAGGGTTGTAAAAATATGATAGAGAATCATTTTTCCATGATAAATCAAACCACATAGAAATATGATATTTTCACATAAGGGATATGGTACAGAAGGGAGCTATAAAACTCCAGTATGTGAGTATCGATGAGAAAGTTGCTGATGTGCTGACCAAATCTCTATCTCGAGTAAAATTTGAATACCTCCATGATAATATTGGTGTAGTCCAAAAAAACTCTCCTCACAAGGAGGAACATGGATGATATAGATCCTTCCTCGTAAGGAGGAACATTGATGATAATGATATAGAATTTCCTCGCAAGGAAGAATGATGAAGATATGGACCCTCCTAGGAAAGGTGGAATAGGTCGAATGATCCAGGAGGATATTTTTGGACACTTTCATATTCCACTTGGACCCCCACCATTGTTTCTTTCAGTTTTCTAGTTTCTTTAATTGTAGCACAAATTACTATTTTTGGCAGTTTTCGAGTCCTAAACTTCTGGATCCATTTTGAGGCCCTAAACGACATTTTTTTGGCATCGAACGGACTTAAGAATGTATGATTACATTATAGACTTAATATTTGTCATTTTTGGATGTAGTCCTTGAATATGTCTTTCTAACGATGTATCATGTGCGTCAAACAGAGGTAGTATGCCAAAGTTACGACCCCATAAAATTGATGTACCAAGTTACCCAACAGGTTAGGTTTTTGGATGTGTAGGGTTTCCATTGTTTCTTGATAATATATATTCCTTCAAGTCTCATTATAACACATATTTCAGAGGCATGTAGTTGCTGCAACTATTCTCAGAGATAAGCGACCAGCACTCTAGCTAGTTTATTTCCATTATGTATCTAAACAAGTTTCAGTTCTTTGATTAATGAAATGAAGTGTTATTTCCACTGCACATTTGTTATTTGTATATGTTAGAATAATCAACCCATAGTATTAACCACTTAGAAATTAATTCATTTATTTTTGTCTTATTTGCCTAGTTCATGAGTCCCACCATGTGCAAGTTGCTAATTGCCTATCCATAGAGGTCAAAATTGCCATATCTGACTCATGTAGCACTTGGGAAAGCCTTAGGAATCAAATCTGCTTTAGTCCTAGCCTCCTAGGCACCTATCTGCTTTTTTTGCTTTACTGCCTGCTTTTTCAGTGTTTTAAGGCACATAGGAAAGCTAGACTAGGTGAGGTGAACTAGTTTTTTGTCCTCTTCATCCTCCACTCTTTTTTCCATGAAAAAGAATGTATGAGCTGCCATTCCACCACTCTTTAGCTTTCCCAGGTGCCCTTGCCAATTCGTGAGCTCCATGACAGATTTGGGATCAGCCTTTTACACCTATGGGGGATTTGCCTATTTTGGGTAAGCCTGCTTTATGCTATATTTGGATGCTTCCTCATGCATTCGATTTCCTCATGTATTCTATATATTCAAAAGCCTATGTTATTACAGGGTTGGATATTGTACACTCAGTTAATATAATTTTGTGTTACAGCTCCATATTCAGTCTCTATTGTTAGCAATTTTGCATGATCAATTGATAATTGTTGTGAGTGAAATCAATCTATTGCTGGTCAGTATTTATACATGGTATCAGATCCATTGTAGGTTGTTACTCTCCTTCAAAAATTGTTTTGCAGGTTCGACATCAAGATTGGGAGCCTTCTACTGACAGCCGGGACGGATTTTCTGAAGCTATGGATTCACAGAAAACTATCTTGACTCCCTTCAACTATTTTGAATGGAAAGCAGAGATGTAGATCTTGTTGGGAGAGAAAGGCCTCTACAGGGTGACTATGGCTATAGAAGCAGATCCCAATGCTGCTGCAGAGAAGATCAAATGGCACAATCGGAGAGATGAGGCCTATGGCCTCCTATGTATCAGTATTTCCCGAGACCTCCTTTTCCATCTCGATGGATTAACTTCACCGGATCAACTATGGGAGAATATTTTTGATCTTTTTGGAAATACATATGAGATGAGGGGACATCAGATCGAGAATGAGCTGATTTCTCTGAGTCCCAGTAGCTTTGAATCCCTGCAGCTATATTTCTCCAAGTTTAAAGCACTAGTTTTGCAGCTGAAGTAGTGTGGTATCGAAAAGAAAGATGATCAGCTCGTATTGGCCATCCTCTCGAAGCTAGGACCTGACTACTCAGTCTTTGTTTCGACCTTCTATGCCACAAAACTCACAGCTCGAGCCTGGAAGATGCCTAGCCTTGCAGATTTCATGGAATCTCTCACACAAGAACAAGACAAGCTGGTGATAATGGGCACCATCAAAACTTCCAAAGACCAAGCTCTGGTTGCTGGAGATTCGAGGGTGGATTCAAAAAGCAAAAAGAAAGATAAAAATCCACCTGAGCAAAGAAGAGACAAGAAGCAGTCTCCAGAGGATCAACAAGGTCCCAAGAAAAATACCCAGAAGAAGAAAAACAAAGGTGATATGAACAAGTGCTCATACTGCAATAAGGGCAATCATACTGAAATCTCTTGTATGAAAAAGCAGATTGATATGCTGACCCAAATCCTGGATAAGAATGGCATCTCCCTTCCAGAAAGCTCAAAGAAGAGAGAAGGATGATCAAGTTCAGATGACAGAGAGAGAGTTCATGCATTGGTTACTGGCACATCAAGCTCACCCAGTTTTATCATTGATTCTGGAGCTTCAAGACACATGGTTTCAACTAAGGAGGCCTTCTCCTCACTGGAAAAGTCGAAAGGACCATCTATTGTACTGGGAGATGATTCTCTCACTGAAATTTTAGGCAAAGAAAGAATAGATCTTGATCATGGTCAGTTCAGCAATGTGCTGTATGTGCTTGGTCTCGCCTCCAACCTTCTATCAGTGTATCAGATGACTCACACTGCGTCTCCTAAGAAAGTCATATTCTCCCCTGATGAAGTTGAGATCACAGAAATCTCAAGTGGAAGAATCATTGCAAAAGGAGTTGCGAATCATGCTCAAAAGGTATACATGTTTTCACACTTCCTACCTTACTCAAACCCCTCTGCTCTTCTTATCCATGCTAATGAAGCTAGCAAGCTATGGCATGAAATATTTGGCCACCTTAATTACAAGTATCTGTCTAATCTTAGTGAGAAAGAAATGGTCATAGGGTTTCCCAAGATAAAATTTTCCAAAGGAGTCTGCCAAGGTTGTATCCTAGGAAAATACCCAGAGCATAAATTTGAGAAAACTAGTCATGAGAGAACCTCTGCACCCCTCGAGCTGATTCACAGTGATGTTGCTGGCCCATTCCCTCATATGTCCATGAGTCAGGACAAATATGCATTGACCTTTATTGATGATTTTTCCAGGTATTGTTGGGTTCACTTCATGAAACACAAGTCTGAAGTTTTTGGCCTATTCAAAGTCTTTAAGGCTTTGGTTGAAAACCAGTGTGGAAGGAAACTCAAGGTCCTTAGATCTGAAAATGGTGGTGAGTATGTCAAGTCTGAGTTTATTAACTATTGTGCAGATGCAGGTATTCAGATGCAGCATTCTATCCCCTACACACCACAGTAAAATGGTGTTGCAGAGAGGAAGAACAGATCACTGAAGGAGATGGCAACATGCATGATGGAGGCCAAAACTTTGCCACCAAAGTACTGGGCAGAAGCTATCAAATCTGCATCCTATATTCAGAATAGGGTGCCTCACAAACAGCTTGATGGCATGACTCCCTTTGAAGCATGGAGTGGGCATAAGCCAGAAGTGACCCATTTCAGGATTTTTGGCTCAAAGGCTTGGGCTAGGATTCCAACAGAGAAGAGGAAGGCTTTGCAGCCCCAAAGCCAAGAGTGTCTTTTTGTTGGATACTCTGAATATTCAAAAGGGTACAAGTTGATAAATTTGGGCACAAACAAAGCCTTCATTGAAAGGTGTGTTCAGTTTGAAGAAGAACCCCTTGCAGAAGTGGAAGTTGGTGAAGCCTCTTCACCACCTGAACCTCAAGAAGTAAGTAAAGAATTTGTTGAACATGCTGATTCTGATTTGTCTGATGGAGATGAGTTTATTGCAGACCCAAACAGCCCCACAAGGCCTAAATGGGAAGCTAAGATACTACATGCAGCAGGGAAGTTAGTTGGGGATCCCAATGACCCAAGGAGGACTAGATCTCAATTTGAGAGTGGTCTGTGCATGAAGGATCCTATGTTTGATGAAAAATTCTATTTGATGGTGGATTCTAATCCTCAAACATATGAAGAAGTAGCAATAGATACAAGATGGCAAGCTTCCATGAAGGAGGAGTTCAGCTCACTCCAGAAGAGCAACACATGGGAGCTAGTGGATCTTCCTCCAGGAATAAAGTTAGTCTAGTGTAAGTGGGTCTATAAGACCAAATTTGCTGCTGATGGTTCATCACTGAAGTACAAGGCTATATTGGTATCTAAAGGCTACTCATAGGTTGATGGCATCGATTATAATGAGACCTTTGCCCCAGTGGCAAAGATGGATTCCATCAGGCTAGCTCTAGCCATTGCAGCCTCAAGGCAATGGGAGGTACATCATATGGATGTAAAGTGTGCCTTCCTGAATGGAGATATCACTGAGGAGATATATATGCAGCAGCCTAAAGGTTTTTCTACTAACCCTTCTCTTTTGTGCAGGTTGAGAAAGTCATTGTATGGGCTAAAGCAAGTCCCCAGAGCTTGGTATGCCAAGATAGATAGCTTCTTGCTATCTCTGAATTTTGTTCGGTGCAAACCAGATCCTAATGTCTATTTGAAGTCTGTTAATGGTTCATTAATGATCATTGTGTTATATGTTGATGACCTCCTCATTACAGGAAGCTCACAGGCTGAGATTGCTTCCTTAAAAGGAGCTATGAACCAAGCCTTCTCCATGACAGATTTGGGGCTCTTAAGTCAATTTCTGGGGCTTGAGATTGCTCAAACCAAAGCTGGAATAAAGATGCACCAGTCCAAGTATGCCTTGGATTTGCTGAACAAATTTAAAATGAAGGATTACAAAGCAAGCAAGACTCCTTTCCTTTCAGGAGTGAAGCTGGAAGAAGCTGATTCTTCACCTATGGTAAACTGTTCATCTTCAGAACAAGTAGCTGATATCTTCACCAAAGCATTTTGTGAGAAGACCTTAAAAAATCTCAAATCACTGCCGGGGATTGCTGATCATGCTGTAAAGGCATGAGTGGAGACAATATTCTACAATTTTGTTTTACAGTCCATGTTTAAGGGAGGATTTTCCCAAGTTGGTTTTGCCTCTTTCCTTGGTTGTATGGACTTGCAGTATGTAAAAGGGTGATTAATTCTTGTTGCTAGGCCCTATATTTTTGATTTATTACTCATATATTCAGGCTTAAGGGGGTGTGTTAGAATAATCAAGCCATAGTATTACCCACTTAGACATTAATTCATTTATTTTTGTCTTATTTGCCTAGTTCATGAGTCCCACCATGTGCAAGTTGCTAATTGCCTATCCATAGAGTTCAAACTTGCCATATCTGAGTCATGTAGTGCTTGGGAAAGCCTTATGAATCAAATCTGCTTTATTCCTAGCCTCCTAGGCGCCTATCTGCTTTTTCTGCTTTACTGCCTGCTTTTTCAGTGTTTTAAGGCACATAGGAAAGCTAGACTAGGTGAGGTGAACTAGTTTTTTTGTCCTCTTCATCCTTCACTCTTTTATCCATACAAAAGCATGTATGAGCTTCCATTCCACCACTCTTTAGCTTTCCCATGTGCCCTTGCCAATTCGTGAGCTCCATGACAGATTTGAGATCAGCTTTTAACACCTATGGGGGATTTGCCTATTTTGGGTAAGCCTGCTTTATGCTAGATTTGGATGCTTCCTCATGCATTTGATTTCCTCATGTATTCTATATATTCAGCAGCCTATGTTATTATAGGGTTGGCTATTGTACACTCAATTAATATAATTTTGTGTTACAGCTCCATATTCAGTCTCTCTTGTTAGCAATTTTGCATGATCAATTGATAATTGTTGTGAGTAAAATCAATCTATTGCTGGTCAGAATTTCTACAGTATATTCTATTGAATTCCTACATAAATATGGATCAGTGGTATCAGAGCAATCTGCTCTTTCTCGATCCTTCTTTTCATGTCCCTAATGAGGGCGGGGTATAAGGAGTTAGGGATCGATTTGGTTGAACATTTGCAAGATCAGCCTCGCAAATCCTGATGGCTGCCGATGGGGGACGAAAAGAAAGAAGAGGGAACAGAATATCCTATTAAAATTTTTATTGAGGAGGCCCTTGAAAAACAAAGGAATGCGATGATGGATAAATTCTCCCAGATCCTTCAACGACTTCCCACTGGCGACGCATTTGCATCTAGCATCCACTCTGGAGGCGCAACCCCTTTTAAGGTACAAGTAAAGTTCAAAATTCCCATATTTGATGGCCAAATTGATGCAGACGCCATAGATAGATGGTTGAATCTATTATAAGGATATTTATCGATTCATGAATTTTTCGACCGAGAAAAGATTACTTTTTCACTACTCAAATTCACCCCCATGTCAAGGACTGGTGGGAAACCTACTGTTAGAGAAAGGATGAGGAGGAACCCTCTCTATTCTTGGCCATACCCACTTGGAATTATTTTTGAGATGCCATAAAGGGACAATATTATCCCATGGGGAGCTATGAGGACAAGTACATACAATGGACTACGCTATGGCAGCAAAGAGATCAAGATGTGCATGAGCTAATGAATATGTTCCATACCCTGCGCACCAAGTTGGGTATCAAATATTCAGAGAAACAATTGGTGCTGAAGTACCACAGTTGTATGCATAGATACATTCTGGAGGAAATGGAGTTCCTCGACATCTCCTCACTTGGTACGACATACCGTTATGCTGCCAAAGTTGAGCAAAAATTCCAACAGAAAAAGTGAGACTTTGGATCTGCAAATCAGAAGCAAGCGAAAGGTGCCCCCAACTCACCAAACCAAGGACACAGCCAAGGCATGGTGAATCAAGACAACTGCCAAATCTGCAAGCAAAGAGAAACACTATGAAGTCGAAGAAAGAAGCGGGAAAGTGGTGAGAGTTCCATAAGAGCCCCACTCACAACACAAGTGAGTGTCAGGCCAAGCAGTCACTGGTGGCCAAGACAAAGGATTCCGAATAAAATTAATACTCTGACACTAAATCAAGACACAAGAAGGGGAATGACAGAGGGAAGAAGATTATCGATGTGGAGCCCAACACCACTGTTGCCACCATGAATATCCAAAAGGAAGAACCAGAATATTCAGAGGAGGAGGAGCGTCTTTTCCTCTCCCAGATGTGGGTAAAGGACTCCCTAATATAGTTAATTGTCGACATTGGGAGAAAAAACAACCTCATTTCAGCAGAGGTCATGAAGTGGTTTTGCTTTTCGACCACATCATACCCACATCCGTACACCATCGGGTGGATTTACCAATGACAGGATCTCCGCTTCAGCCAGCAGTGTCACCTTTCCTACAGCATCAAGCCCTTCACCGATGAGGTATTATGTGATATTGCTCCTCTTGATGTTTGTGATGTATTATTAGGTCAACCATACTTATGGAAGCGACATGCTGTGTATGAGTCCTGGCCTTGCATTGTTATTATTACGTTGGGAAATAAGTTGTATAGTATACCATAGGTACCACCTCATGCTGCTATCTCTTTGGTTACTGCAAAAAAATGCAGTAAGCTCATTTCCAAAACTGGGAAATTTGTTTTCTTGATGATCCACCCTCAGGGAAAGAAGAAGATCATGGCCACAACCTCCAGATAGGGCTCCTTCGCACAACAACAAAAAACGGACAAGGTCATGGAGAAGTACTAAGACATATTCACCTCACCCACAGGGGTGCCTTTGTACTATCAGGTTAAGCACCCCATCGATCTGAACCAAAGTGCACTGCTACCCAATGGAATGGTCTATCGATGCTCTATTCTAGAGAACGAGGAAATCAAGAGGCAGATTTAGGAGTTGCTGTAGAAGGGTCACATCCGTCCAAGTTCATCACCCTATGGGAACCTGATTGTGTTGGTACAGAAGAAGGATGGGACTTGGAGACTTTGTATTGACTATCGAGTGTTGAATAAGATCACTATCTAGAATAGGTACTTGATCCCATATATTAATGAACTTTTGGGCCAACTTAAAGGGGAGAAATATTTTAGCAAGATAGACTTAAATTCTGGGTATCACCAGGTACCGATCAAACCAACCGATGTGTGGAATCCTCCCTTCAAAGCCAAGGAGGGCCTTTTCAAATGGTTGGTCATGTCTTTCAGGCTATCGAATACTCCCGCAACCTTCATGATACTGATGGATGACATCTTGCATCCATTCACCAACTCATTTGTAGTAGTGTACTTGGATGACATCTTGATATTCAGCCAGACTTGGGAAGAGCACCTCCACCACATCCGACAAGTCCTCCGAACACTGTGGAAGCTCAAGTTGTGTGCTAATTTATAAAAGTGCACTTTTGGCATGACCTAGGTTCAATATCTGGGATACATTATCGATGAGTGTGGGGTACATGTGGATCCAACCAAGATCCAAGTCATTCAGTATTGGCTAGCCTCATCTACTCTAATAGAGATTCACAGATTTCTGGGTCCTGCTAATTTCTATCGCAGTTTCATGTTGGGATTTTATCATATCACTTATCCCTTGATTCAAGTCACCAAGGGAGGCATGAAAGAAAAATTATTCTGCTTAGAAAATCAACAGAAGGCATTTGCAGAATTGAAACATCACCTCTGCTGTGCCCCAGTTCTCACATTACCAGACTTGCAACAACCATTTGAGATTGGGACAGATGCCTCTGACTATGCTATTAGGGAATTCCTTACTCAACAAGGGCATCCAGTGGCATATCATAGTGAGACACTTCCCGACACAGTCCGCAAATATCCTACTTATGACAAAGAGATGTATTCCATTGTACAGGCTTGTCGACAATGGAAGCATTACATTTTGGGGAAGGAAATGATCATCCACATAGACCATCGACCCCTGCAGTTCATACTGACACAAGGGAAGTTATAGAATGATCACCATTAGAAGTGGTCCACATATCTACAACAATTTCATTTAAACATCAAGTACAAGAAGGGAAGCACCAATAATGTTGCAGACTGACTTAGCCGACCATCGATCATGGCGATAACCACCATGCTCAACTCTTGTGGGAATGAGACTTCTGATTGGCCTCTTCTCTACAAGAGAAATCCAGAATTCAACCACACATATAGGATGCTCGTGGACAGAAACCATGTTCCAAATTTTCACCTCCAGGATGCACTACTATGTCACATGGGACACCTTTGTGTTCCTTCAAGCGAGCGTGCCAAGATGATTTGGGAAGCGCACTACAGTCGGGTCGTTGGGAATTTTGGGGTTGATAAAATAGTGGTAGTACTACAGAAGTATTTCTATTGGCAAAAACTTTGATAGGACGTTGGGAAGTACACTCGATCCTGCACTTCCTGCACCATTGCCAAACCATCCATCAAGAAGCAAGGCCTCTATACTCCGTTGCCTACCCCTAGTTGACCTTGGGAATCCATCTCAATGGATTACATGTCAAGCCTTCCTTCTACTAAGCACGGCAACGACTGTGTGTTCGTGGTCATTGACAAATTCTCAAATATGGCAATAATGGCAGCTTGCAAGAAGAATGTCATAGCAGAAGCCACTGGTAAACTCTTCTTTGAACGAGTGTGGGTACACTTTGGTATTTCACAGTCTATAATCTAGATCAGGACAGTAGGTTCCTTAGTACAATCTGTTCTAGAATATGATCAATGCTAGACACCAAGATCACAAATTCCACATCTTTCCATCCCCAAACTGATGGCTAGACAGAGGTCATCAACAGGATGATCGTACACATTTTGCGCATGTACAATTCAAAGCATCTATGCACATGGGATGAAAGCCTCCCCTATATGATATGTCCCATTGAGGTAGCCATTCCATTTCAACTACTCAGGCCGATTCGGCTCATGTCCAGTCTGAATTTTCCAAGGCGAATAGCTTCATTGAGTGTATTCAACACATTCTCCAATAGGTTCATGAAATATTGGATAGATCCAATGCTAAGTACAAGTAGTGGCATGATCAGCATCGGGTGCAACACAACTTATAGGTGGGCGATACGCTGACAAAGTGTGGCTACATTTGTAGAAGGAGTGCCTTGTTGGACCCCACCGCAAGCTTAGCCTGCTCCAATATGGGTCATACACCATCACCAAGGATGTCGAGGACAATTAATTAGAGCTCAGTATTCCACCATTCCTTGGTCTGTACCCAGTGTTCAATGTGGACTGCCTTTGGCCCTACTTTCCACCTTTACTGGACACATCAGACATGGCAGAACAACTCACTCCAACAGATTTAAACCCATACTGCATGGAACAAGCCACCACTGATCGAATTATGGACACATAGATCAAGAACACCCTCCAGTAGAAGATCCTGCTATATCAAGTTGTCAAAGCAGGACAACTCCTTCACCAGGGAAAGTAGCTCACCAGGGACCAAGTTCAGCAGAAGTTTCCTCATCTCAAGGAGGAACTCAACGCAATGGGGAATATTTCTTCCTAAGGGGGGAGGAATGATCCAGGAGGATATTGGTGGCCACCCATGTATTCCACTTGGATCCCCACCATTGTTTCTTTGAGTTTTCCAGTTTCCTTAATTGTAGCACAATTTACTATTTTTGGCAGTTTTCGGGTCCTAAACTTCCGGAGCCGTTTTGGGGCCCTAAACGACGTTTTTTCGGCATCTAATGAACTCAAGCAAATATGAGTCCATTTTGGACTTAATATTTTCCCTTTTTGGATGTATTCCTTGAATATCTCTTTCTAACAATGTATCCTGTGCGTCAAACGGAGGTAGTATGTCAAAGTTACAACCCCGGGAACTTGATGTACCAAGTTACCCAACGGGGCCCATATTCTGGCGTTTCACCTCCTAGGGTTAGGTTTTTGGATGTGTAGGGTTTCCATTGTTTCTTAATAATATATAGGCCTTTGAGCCTCATTATAACACATATTTCAGAGGCATGTAGCCGCCACATCTCTTCTCAAAGATAAGCTACCATCACTCTAGCTAGTTTATTTCCATTATGTATGTAAACAAGTTTCAGTTCTTTGATTAATGAAATGAAGTGTTATTTCAGCTGCATCTTTGTTATTTGTGTATTCTATTGCATTCATGCATAAATCCGAATCATCAAGGATATGAACCCTCCTCAAATTAAGGGGCGAGCAAGTTGATGATCTGGATCCTCCATGGAAAGGAGGAATGACGATAAGTCTATCATTGATGATGGGATGGTAGTTATGCTCTATTAGAAAAGAGGCCAAGTGTACCTGTAGATGATGATAAGGTTTGGCATTCACTTGTGGATGGTAGTATCATCTTTTGAGGATGGTATTACAGATGATATTGTTCTTATCTCTTACCAGCTAAGGATGATATTGCAGACAATACTCTCACATGGACAATGTACCTACATTCATTTGTAAATGTTGTATAATAACACTTTCTTGGGAGTGGTACTAGATTCAAAGATGAGGATGCTATGTGATGAGTCCTTATGGATGACATGCCACTGCATTCAGTTGCAAACAAGATATGCACTTGTAGACGATACTCTCTCATGGAGAGTGTTCCTACATTCATATGTAGATGCCGTAGTATAACACTCACTTGGAGTGGTCCTATAATTAACAAGATGAGGATGGTCTAAGTTGACTCTTGCATTCAGTTGTAAATGATAGGTCCTGGATTCATGTGTGCATGAGATCTATAGTCATTTGTGTTACACACATTTCTTTTCATCATCATGTTATGAGAACCAAACATCAAAACTTGCCTCCAATCCCCAAGTTATGAAGTTGAATTTGGACTTGGATCAGTGATTTCATGCCTTTGTCTGCCACCGCACTTTCCTTGTGGACAATGTGTGTTACCCCAATGCGTAACACATGTTTTCCATGAAAAAAAGCGATGCCACCACTACATGCCTTTATACAATGAGCGATGCACTATGGGTAACACTCTATCTTAGTTGACAAAGAGAGGTGCTCGAGTTTTAAAGCTAAAAATAGAATATTCACAAAGCTTCTTGAACCTTAGCTTCATGGAAACCTCATCCCTAGACTCATGGACCACCTAGACTCTATATACATCCTTTTAGGATATCCCCTCCACCTCATCCATAATAATATCAACTATCCCTATCCTTCCACGACTATAAATATTGGCTCATCCCCCATGGGTAAGGGGAGGAAGATTATGCTACAACATCAAAACTCTGGCCAAATCTAGAAAATGAAAGTGAGCACTAGGTGGACAAGTTTGAATATTTGGAGGCAATATCTTGCTTAAGAAGATACTTCTCAACACTAAGGCTCTTGGTTGTAATTTCTCTTTCTTATTCTATTAATGCAATTAAAGTCCATTTCCCATGAATCATATTATGTACTAATCACTTGATTCATTATTAAATTCCTTATTCATCAACATATGATTGTAGATTGTACTTAGTGCTTTGATCTTGTATGATTTTGTTGTGTGCTTCTTGCAGGTGAATTTGTGAAGATCCAACATTCCAAAGGACTGATGCATTATATTATATGGCAAGTGAAAGATCCCATTCCAAGCATCTATAAATATTAGGAGAAGTGCTCCTCATTGTTGTTACTCATTTTTGCTAGCTTAGAGTATTTTGGGCTAGGGAAACAACCTATGTCCGTAGAAGGTGAGTATTTCTGATGACAAATCTAGAGACCATATTGCGGAGAGTGTTTATAACTTTTGGTCCTTTTTAGTTCTCAGTTCTTTCCTTTGCTTCAAACTTTAATTTCTTCATTGATCAGATATACTAGTTTTTTAGTTATATTTGGTTTGAAATTGATTAGATCTACTTTAGATATGTTTAAATCTCCCTTATATGGTTTATTTCTTGTCCTTTTATTATCATTTGACTCTAGTGAATTGAAAATTAATATTCTCCTTTTCTCCTTGTGTCTTGTTTTGAAACTTGCAAGCACCACCGCACCTAGGTAGTGTACCAAGAGTGGACGACACACTTTCTGCAGAGGAAACAAACAATTTGATTACCCAGATCCAGTGGAAAAAGAGCATTACTAGCGCTCTGTTCCTATTGGCAGTATGCGTTACCAGACTAGTAATTCTCTGTACTACACCTTCAAGTAGCAGTTCCAGGTAGGTTTTCAATCCCAATGCATTTTTCAAGATTGGCATTTGTATTTTTGATTTCTAAATTGTTCTGGCTTGTTGTTGTTAGCTTCATTTCTGAATTAAAATCTGGAAACTGAGTTAGGATTGGTTAGGTTAGATCTCCAAGAACTAGGTTTAATTGGCTTGTGATATTTTTACAGTTTGGACTTTGGTTGAATAATAATTCTGAAATAGAAGTGTAGATCCATATCTCTAAATTTTGTTTGAATTAATTTGAAAGAAACTATATTTTCTTTTAGTGTTTAGTAGTTTGATTTGAGGTTGTTTTCATTCTTTGATTTTGGAAAATTAAGAGAAAGGTCTAGGTCAAGCTTAGGGTTGAGTTTGTAGAGACTTGATTGGTCTTGTAGACTCTCAAGTGTTTACTTTTTGATTGATTCTTAGGTGTTCTTCCTCTCAGACAAAAATAAAAGTTTGTTGCGTGCATCTTAGTTTTATTTTTGAATGATTTTGAAAATATGGTGCATTGAGTAGTCATAATAGTATTTCTTTCGAAAATAGATCTTTCCATTTCCCTTTTTAATTTCTTGTTTTGAATTCATGATGTGCTTGCACTATGGTTTAAATGTATATTTTCTTATTTGTTTTCTTGAGATTTATTCGTTTTGGATAAGTAGGAACTGAACCTCCATCTCTTCCTTAAGTATGAGCATTTTGCAAAAAGTGAAAGAAAATATTTGTATGAGAAGTTTGCATGGTTTTAATTTTATGTACTCATATCATGCATTCACCTAACTGCAAAAGATAAAATCAAATGTTATACTTAGTTTAAAATTTTATAGAAAGGTGTGATAGGTTAGAGTCATGTTTTGACGTCTTTAAGTGTAGGAGTTGTCGTTGTTTTCCTGCACTCCATCCCAAATATCGAATGGTTCTTCCACGTACCGTTGGTATATAGAACGTCCTTTCATATACCCTTGAGGTACATAGAGATGTACTTCATGTACTTAGTTATATATCAGAATGCCCCTTTTGAATTGCTGTGCATTAGATAGTGCTACTACGGAGTGGAGCTCCCATGTACCTTGTGTATATAGGAAGACACTTTTAGGGATCGTAAGACCATATGAGCATAGCCCTTTGATCGTCCTATCACCACAATACACTGAGAACAACACTCGAGAAGATTACTATGCACATGTCATCTAGGTAGTCAGGTGTTCAAGAAATGGTATGGTCCCAATCCTCCTTGTCCTGTTTCACTATTGGACCCTGCAGTATATCGCTAGCTGTGGTGGTTTGAGAATCCTTTGAGGATCCTAAATTTTTACCACTCCTATCACAAGTTCTGATTGTTTCTTTAACCTAAGTAGGGTTTGTTTTCCTTATTTAGATAGATATTTTTACCTTTGAGATCAGTTTGATGTTTGCAAACTGGATGATTTCCAGTGAAGGAGGTCTCCTCGATTACAAGGATTGTCACGAGAAAATATTTTGAATCCTCTAGCTCAACCTCCCATGGAAGGAGACATGGAGAACAATTCTAAGGCTAGTAGTACTTCTATGCCTCAACTGGAAGGAATTCCAGTTGAAGAGGAAGTAGTTGAGTCTCCTCTAGGGTATTTTTTAAGGGTTATAATATTATACTTAAGTATAGTATTCTAGGCGATTATTTTGGATTGAAAAAAAAACATATTTATAGATAGGTAGGGGAATTTTAAATGTGAAACATAAAATTAACACTGAAATGTGTAAATTTTGGCGAATATTATGATAAAAAAACATATTTTATGTAAATATAGGCGATATTAGACACTAAAAATGACCAAATAACAAATTTATGTTTTGGAAAAAACCCAAAAAATATCCAATGGGATAAATTTCACAATCCTCATGTGGTGGACCTATCTGGACCACCAGTAGTGGAACAACCCTCCTCTCGGAACACATCCTTTGCCATCCCAACTCCTTCCGGAGCTGGTATTAATCAATTTCATCCTGATGAAAGGGTAGCTCCTATATTTCATCCTAATGCTCCATTTTGGGAGACTTCCCTTGGCCAAGCCATATCTTAGTTCGGTACTACTACTACCATGAATGTGTCAGCCATGGATTTGACCCCAAATTCTAGAAGACCCTTTCCCTACCTTTTACCTAGTGATATTTTAGGTAGATATTTAAATATTCCTTCTAGTGTTGTTCCAACTAATCCTCCATCTACATGCATAGTGTTTAGACTTTCCACTCCTTCTAGAGTGCCATAGTCAGCTCAAAATCCTTTGTCAAATTCACATATGGGATGTGTTTATATGCCTCCCATAGATTTTCCCAATGTTGGAAGTCATTTTGTCCCTCCTATGTCCCAAACAGATAGAGGATCTTACGAGTATGTTTTACATAACATTTCACATCCTATCCCTTCACCTGCTAGAACAAGTGGTCATGTTGGTCTCGGTCCTATTGGTCCTGCTTCCCAGCCTCCTACATCAGCTTGGGTCACTAGTACAAAATCAGGAATTAGCTACTAGGTGACTAAAAGTTCTAGTCACCACAGGTTTCTCAAGTGATTTACTACTAAATATGATAAAGTTTGATTGACCCAACTATAAATGACTAATTTAGTCACCAATTAAAAAATATGACTAGATAATAAGTGACAGAGTTAAAAATGACTAATTTAGTAACGGCATAAAAAATGACTAGCTAGAAGAATATGAATTAGTCATTTTTAATTGTGTCATGGAAAGTTGCAAATTTGACAATGAAGTGTAAATTTTGTAAATTGTCTACCTTCTATTAGTAATATTGGTTCCATGCACCTCGATCTTCAGAGGTCCAATAAAGAAATTGCACAAATTTTCTCTTAACCATCTTTATCCCTGCTGCACCATTGAAGCAAACCCAGTTAAGCGTGTGCCAAAGGAAAATTAGTTTCCTACGTCAATTATGAAATAGGTACTAGAAGTAGTACCATATGGATACCTAGATAGAAGCATCATATCTAGTTGTTGATCCTTCAACAATGTAAGAGTCCCTACAAGTCCCATACGTCTAAGGTGCGTTTCTAACATCAATATAACTAAATTCATGATCTGTGACGGTTGAACATCTAGATGCACTAGTTGACGTAGCTTCATCAGGATGAGTTCCTTTAAATGTCGTAGCAATTGATCCGATATCTAATAATTGAACCAATGGAAGCTCCAAGAGCAATATTTTAACCAATCAAAGACTCAATTTTAATTAAATTTGGGTGTTGACCTAGAACCAGTCTCAGATCCATATGCAGTATAAAGGTAGAGGCCTAACCCCATATCAAAGTTTCAGGTAAATATTTGGATTCCTTGACCCCTTAATACATGCCTCATGACCTCATAGAATATGATACGTATAATGCAGTGATGACCTATCCTTATCACTATCAAGTTAAACCTCCTTTATGCATTAGTGGCGAGGTAAATTTTGCATATGATGTCATGAACACCCACCTGATTCACGATGTGCACAACTCTTCTCGGCCAACATACTCGATCCAAGTTTATTATATATACTTATACCATAACAAAAGATACCATTAAAACTAAAATTATATTTATATAAAACACAAATTATTATATTTATATAAAACACAAATTAATTAAATTTTATATTAATCTTAATTTATAAGACTAAACAATTTATATGATAGTTATTAAAAAAATATAATATATAACCAATTAACATAATTTATATAATTAAATAATTAAAATAAAACAAAAATTATATAAGAAAAACAAAAAAATCTTTATTTATATAATAAAATAATACAAATATAACAAAAACAAAAATAATCTATTATGCAAATGTCGTTGTCGACCCAACAGCTCTCCACCCACCTCTATTACGACATTTATGGTCGATGGCCAATTTTCTTGAACCCATGGAGATTTCATCTGCCAATTCCATCAATGATTACTCAACCAGCTTGTTGGTGCCAAATAGCCTATCCAAACAGACTATTGGCACCAACACTACAACAAAACCCTGTGATTAGCGTCTCTTTTTGCTTCCTTTTTGTGTCTAGTCCATCTTTCAATGTATTTTTCTTCATTTTTTAGACAAAATGGTGCAATTTCATGACTTGGTTCTATTTAGGAATTTTCTGTGTCCTTTTACTAAATATGGCACAAATTATGGCATAATTTGCGCTAGGTTTTGCACCTTTTATGCGCTAGGTTTTGAGTCAAGTTTTACGCCTAGTTTTGTGCCTAGTTTGTACATATACTCTTGTTCTTCCCCCTTTTACAGCCATATTTTCCTCCACTTTTATGCCCATGCTTTCATCAACTTTTGCATCCTTTTTTACATCCTCTTTTGCATCCACTTCTGCTTCTTATTTTGCATCCCTTTTTGCCTCCCCTCATGTGCCAAGTTTTGCATCAAAGTTTACATCCTGTTTTGAATCTAGTTTTGTTTCACCCACTTTTGCATCTTTTTTTTTCCACTTTTTCACCCACATTTTCATCCCTTTTGTCATCCCCTTTTGCATCCATGTTTACATATTTTTTTGCATCTACTATTGCATCCACTTTTTCCGCGTCCCAATTCACACCCATTTTTGCGTCTAATTTTCCACCCGCTTTTGCTTCAACTTTTGCATCCACATTTGCATATTTTTTGCATTCAAGTTTACATTAGTTATTGCATCCCTTTATGCATCCATTTTTGCATCCACTTTTGCATCAGGTTTAGCATTGGGTGTTACGTCTAATTTTGCATCTAGTTTTTCATCCACTTTCGCATCCAAATTTGCATCCATGGTTGCATCCATTTTTGTGGCAATTTTTTCATCATGTTTTGCTTCCATCATTGGGTAATTTTTTGTATCCACTCTTGCATCCACGTTTGCATCCACTTTTAGTGCACCCCATTATGCGCCCACTTTTGCGCCTACTTTTGTTGCATCCATGTTTTTATCAACTTTTGCATCCAGTTTTGCACCCAGGTGTTGAAGATGACAATGAGGATAATGCTTATGATATTAACGATGGCTATGATGATGATGATAATGTTGTTGATAATGAGGATAATGATGACAATGATGATGATGATGACAAATATGATTATGATGATAGCAATGATCACAATGACAACGTTGACGATGATTATGATGGGAATGAAATGAATGATGATTATGGTGATGATGGAAATGAGAATGATGATGAATACAATGAGAATGATGATGTTTATCATATTAAAAAATAAAGTTTTTATTTCTAATGCATAACTCGTATGTGTCCTCCATGAACCTTTTCCACTAATCACGTATTTTGGCTAGATGATATTTCGTATGACAAAGGTAATGATGAATAGGTGATTACAATGTCAATAATCAAGATGATGATGATGTCAAGGACAATGGAGAGGATGATGACATGAATGATGATTATGACGATGATGATGACTATTGTGATAATCATGATGACAATGATGATGATGATGATCATCATCATTTACATCTTCAACATCATGAAAAACACCATCACTATCATTTTCATCTAGTTCATCATCGTCATCATTTAAAGCATATGGGATATGGTTAAAATTTAAAGAATGCATAACAAGTGGGATATGGTTACTACTTAAAGCATGCATAACAAGCAGGATATGGTTACAATATTAACCATGCATAACTTATAACTATGATTGAGCACATTTTAATATTTTAGCTTGTAGTGAAATTGGGTTTATTTACCTCTACCAACACTTTTTATAAGGATCATGATGACATTGACAATGATGATGATGACGAAAATGAAAATAACTATGAATATTTCAATGCCAATGACCTTGGAGAATCTTCCAAATTCATAAAATGCCATCATTGTAATCATCATAATCATTATCTTTGTCATTGTCATCTAGGTCATCATCATCAACAATGACATGATTGATGACAACGACAATGATGATGCCATTAATGATGATGATGATGATGATATGATGTCCATGATGATGATAATGACAATGAAAATTCTATTGATGATGATGGCAATGCCAATGATGTGATTACATGAATATGATGACAACAATTGCTATTCTGATGATGATGATAATGACGGAAATGATGATGACAATGATTATTGTGTTGTTGTTGTTAATGATGATGATGATGATCATCATCATGACCTTGATGATGCTGATAATCATCGTCATCATTGATGATTATGACATGGAAATCATATGGATGAGGATGATGATGATGAAAACAATGATGATGATGACGATGACAAAGTCAATGTGGATGATGATGATGTGATTAAATTTAGGTGATGATGACAATGAGGATGAGGATGATGATGAAGATGATAATGGTGATGACAATGATAGTGATGATGATGATGATAATGAAGGTGATGAAAATATCAATGATGATGATGATGTCAACAAATATGAAGAGAATGACGATTCTATGACTATGTGGTGATGGTGATGACATTGATGATGACAATGAAAATTATGATATAGACAATGACAGTGGAAATGCCATGAATGGTGATGTTGTTCATGATGATAACAATGAAGATGTTGATGATGAAAATGATGATGATGTGATTATATGATATTGGTAGTGATTATAATGGCAATGATGATGATGGTGATGATGATGACGACGACAATGATGATGATGATGGTTGTGATGATGATGACAACAACAATGATGATGATGATGACAATGATAATGGCAATGTTGATGGTGATGACAATTATGATGACACTAATAATGAGGGAATTATGTGGGGGGGAAATTGAATGTCTTAGGACAAGTTATCTATTTATGAGGCTCATGGACCATGTCTGGGTCCCAGGTCTACCAAACATGGCATATGAAGTATCTTATAGAATTTTCACAGCCTAAACCACATAGCCCAAGTTCGGGATGAATCTTGACAGCATAATGGTCTAATTTCCATCGAGAGAAAGCTTCACTTAAGATAAATATCGATGGTCTAATTTCCATCGAGAGAAAGCTTCACTTACGATAATTGATTTTGAATCTAACAAGAAATTTGAGGGAGTTTTATTAATGGTTGATATATCACCTATTCCTATGAGGTGAAAAATGAGTAAAGTGCTGTTTGTGGAGACACATCTAAATTAGGTCGTGATAGTATGATGCAGGAGGTAAAATTAATTACTTACAAAGAGGAAATTGGGGATTCATATATTTATGTAAATGCTCTCGATATTTATATTTTCTAGAAGCTTTTGGACATAATGATATAAAAGGATTTCCAACCCACTGTAGATACTTATAGTGCACTAATAGTTGGACTATGCAAAGGAGGCATGTAATTGCATGAGATAGAATAGTTAGTGAGAGGCTTGCTTCCTCATAAAGAAATATGCAACTCTCTTACTATGGGGTATTGTAAACAAGAAAAATATGAGCATGCCCTAGGTATTTTTCAATTAATGAGTGAAAATGGATCTGAACCTACACTTATTTATTATTGAAGGTAATATTTATTGGAAGGATCCAATTGGCCCCATTCCACTCAAAAGTTTTATGGAATAAATTGGTCCTTTAATAGTAGATAATCATAATGAAATGTATGGAGGCCATTATGCATGATGATATTGCAAATAATATTTTGAGAAGTGGTTTTTACTGGTCACCTCTTTCACCTCAGTGAATAAGATGGTCACAACATATGATGAATGTCAATTAGTTGTAGGAAAACAAAAGATTTCTTCTCTACCTTTAAAACTTATTAACGTTCAAGCTCCATTTAAATAATAGTGGCTATATTTTATTTGTGAAATGCATCCTCCTTCAAGTGGGAAACATAAATGTATATTGATAGCAACTGATTGTTTTACCAAGTGGGTTGAAGTAGTTCTTATAAGAAATGATACTGATGTTGTAGTGATAAAGCTTATGCAATAAAACATTTTGTGTTGATTTATCTATATATATAAATTTATCATTAATAATGCAAACTAATTTACTTTTATTGCAATAATTGTAATATTCTAGAGGTATAATATAAGTCTGAGGAATTCAACTACTTATTATCCATAAAGAAATGGCTTTGATGAATCTTTCAACAATAATTTAATGAGTATCATAAGGAAAATCCTATATGAGAAAAATAGGTCTTGGAATTCACAGTTGAGATATGCTTTATGGGTAGATATAGTAAGCACTAAATGATCTACTAGAACATCACCTTTATGATTATTATATGGATTCGATGTCATTATTATCATTAATCTTGGAATCCTAGTAATGAATATGCTCTAGGATAAACAAGAAGAACATAATGATATGAAATGAAGAATTAATGAAGTTATTCATGTACGATAGACACAAGAACAATTCAATGACAAATTACAAGCATACCAAGAGAAATGAAAGTATTATTTGATACAAAGTCTAAATACATGACGTTTTCCCTAGGAGACTTGTCCTAAAATAAGATAGGAGGAAGGACAACCAAACGAAACATGGTAAGTTTGATAACATTTGCTGCAACCATTTGTTGTAGAACTAGTTGAAGGACATAACTCTTACTCTCTTAATAAATTGCAAGGAGACAGTCTTGGGTCACCCATTAATGGGTTTTTTGTTAAACACTTCTTGTTTTATTAAGCATACTAAGTTACTGGTCATTGTAAATATTCAAGCCCTTGAAAGTTTTGGTTTTTTAATTTAATTTAATTTAATTTTTTTATTAATGAGCTAAGGTTTTATAAATTGTTTGATTTTGAACAATAGTTTAAATTCTATAAAAAATATTTTTCATTGATTAGCATAAATAATTAGTGTTAAAGTATAGAATCCCATTTTCTTTCTCTTTTGTTCTATATCACTTGTTTCTCTACTCTCTATAATTTGAATATACTTAGCTAAGCTTTGCATTTTCAACCTATAACATCTTTACTAAAGATGAGATAAATTAGGTTTGGAAATATTACTTTTGATACTTAGAAACATTGACAACAATATAAATTCCCTCTCTTTCTAATTAAATCTTTTTAATTAGCTCATGTGAGATCGATTTTTTTCTAAAATGACTAAATTTTGTTTGACATAATAAGGTATCAATCTCCTCCAAGTCTAAAAGAAGAATCATAAATTATATAAAAAATATGCTTCTTGATATAATTACAAGTATGCTCAAAATAGTTACCGTTTCCATCATCAATTGTTTTTGAAAGAATTACAAAAACTGAAAAAAAAAATGAGAAAGGAAATCCAACTAATCTCTAAATATTTAAGGTTCAAGCCACTAAAAGAGGTGAAAGCACTCTGGCCATTGGGTAAACGATTACAACAAGGTTCAAGCCACTAAGGGAGGTGAAATCGTTATGGCCATTGGGTTAAATATTATATGATCTAATGTATGGGCTCGATTTTCCACCCAGGGAGGTGAAAGCGCTATGGCCATTGGGTAAACGATTATATGATCTAATGTATGGAATGAGTTGAAAGGTTCAATTTCTAAAGAATACAATTGACATAATAAAGGGATAGTGTCTCTTATGAGTGCCATCGTTGGTACCATAAGCCTTCTTGTATTTTTACTTTAACTTATTGTTGTACAAATCTTGTGGTACAATAGATCTTCTTGTATTTTTAATTTAGCCTCTTGGTCTTCCTCATGGACCAAGGCTTAGGGAAAGAAGGTTGTTCAAGTGTTTTTTGGTCAAAGAAAGTTGTGATCAGGGTCCTTCATTCCCACTCAAATTACATAATCATAAATAGGGATAATTACTAATGCTTTTAACTTGAACTCCATGTGCCACCAAGATCAGGTACTGGGTGTCTTAACCAGGGGTAGCTGATCCCTAGAGAATGTCACACAACCTATAAATCAAGGACAAGAGTGCATCACATGCCCAGACCCAATCTAGGGCTTATAGTGATAACTTGGTAACTTATGAAGTGCCTCATCCCTAAGATGCATCAATTGACTCAGTGTCAAATACTTGGTAACTGATGAAGAACCTCTATTATCCCATAGAATGGCCCTCAAACCTAGGCTGAGTCCCCCAATCCTAAAGTGCTTCAATTTTTTGGTAACTGACTAGGTGCCTCCATTCAAAGAATGGCCATTGGCCCCTCAGCCCTAGGCTGAGTCCCTGAGTCTATACTGGTTCAAATTCCTGGTAACTGACTAATTTCCTCCATTCAAAGAATGGCCACTCAGCCCTAGGTCAAGTCCCCCATTCCTAGACTGTTTCAACTTCCTAGAAACTGACCAAGTTCCTCCATTCAAAGAATTACCACTCAACTCTAGGGTGAGTCCCCCAGTACTAGATTGGTGCAAGTTCCTGGTAACTAACCAGGTGCCTCCATTCTCCAAGAGAATGCCACTCGATGTTGCTTAGGAAAAATCAACATCCCTCTCAGGGAGAGAGGTATTCTCGGACATATCAAGCTTGTCACGAAAGTAAACACACTTTGCTGATGTAAGAGGCTTGGTCAAAATATTTGCAATATGTTCATCTGTATGGATGTATTGTAGCTTCAGAGTGCCTCTATGTACTAGGTCTTTGATGAAATGGTACTTCATTTCAATGTGTTTCAATCTATCATGAAATACTGGATTTTCGGAAAGCTTAATGCAACTCTGATTATCACAGTGAATAATCGTTGAGTCAAGATTTCCATCGAACAGATTAGAGAGAAGTTTCCTAAGCCAAACAACTTATTTGTAGGCATCACTAGCAGCAATATGCTCAGGTTCACCTGTACTCTGAGCTATGGAACCTTATTTCCTACTAGACCAAGAGATCATTGTAGCTCCCATACTGAAGAAGTAACCTAAAGTACTTTTTTGGTCTATTGCACTACCAGCTCAATCGGATTCAACATATCCAACTAACATTACTCCAGTGCTGGAAGTATACATGATCCCATAGGTGATAGTACCTCACACATATCTGAATGCATGTTTAGCAGCTACCTAGTGTATGTGCTTCGGTTCGGACATGAATTGACTCAGATCATTTTCTATGTAATAGATATCTAGTCTCATGTGCATGAGATACATCATGGATCTAATGAGTTTTTGGTACATAGTAGAGTCTATGTCTTGTGAACTAGTGGTTGAGTCACACAACTTCTTCAAGTCTGTTGTCATGGGTACGCTCATGGACTTATAGTCCTACATCCCAAATCTCTGCAAGATATCAACTACATACTTCCCTTATGTTAGGAAGATATTGCTTGGATTTTACCAGACCTCCAAGCCAAGAAAATAGTGCATCAAACCAAGATCCTTCATTTCAAATTTAGAGGTAATATCCCTCTTACAATGAGCTATCAACTGTTCCTCTCCAGTAAGGAACAATTCATCCACATACAATACTAGGATCAAGATATGGTTATGAACAACCTTAAAGTACATATTGGAGTCAACAGTTCTTTTGGAGAACCGCAAGATGTGAAGGTAGCCATCAATCCTTGCATACCAAACTCTCGGGGCCTGTTTGATCCCATACAAGGATTTATTCAGTTTACACACATCGGACTTATCCCCATGAGTCACAAAGCCGTATAGTTGTTCAATGTAGCAAGAGAGATGATGGTTCCATCCGAACATAGCAGTAAGAGAGATGATGGTTCTGATAGTGGTATATCTGGTGACTAGAGCAAAAGTCTCATCATAGTCTATGCCTTCCTTTTGAGTGAAGCCACAAGCTACAAATCTGGCCTTGTACTTCTCAATGCTTTCATTAGAAGCATGCTTGATTTTGTAGATCCATCTTGATTTTACCACTGACTTTCTTGTTGGTCTGGGAACAACTTCCCACACATCATTTTTCACGATTGAACTGTATTCTTCAATCATAGCATCATTCAATACATGTTGGCTTGTTGCTTCTTTCCATGTGGAGGGTTCTACATTTATGATCTTTCTCATAAGGCCCGAGTACTTATGTGGAATTATGCTTTCTCTAAAATTTTTGGGAGAAGCTTTATGCTTTTCAGTTTCTTGCATCATTTCTCAATACCAGGAAGGTCTCCTTTTGGAAGGAGGGACCTGAAGTAGTTCTTCATTTGGACTTTCAGATTCTTCAGGCACATCTGGAATGTGAGGCTCAAATTCTTCTTCCCCCCTCTAAACTTCTGAATTTGGGATCTCAGAAATGGATTCTTCAACATCTTTTGGAAGCTCTTTTGTTTGACGAAACACAAATTCCTCATGGAATATTACATCTCTATTGACTTCAATGTACCTTTGTCCAGGGACATATATTCGATAATTTTTTTAGTTTTCATTGTAACCAACAAATATTCCTTTCTTTCCAGAAGGCTCTAGCTTAGCCCTCTTTTATTTTGGTACATGAATATACACAGGAGTGCCAAAAATCATCATATGGTCAATTGCAGGTTTCTTTCCAATAAATACTTCTTCTAGAGTCTTTTCCCCCAAGATGGAATGAGGGATTTTGTTTTGGATGTATACATAAACACATGCAGCTTCCACCCACAGATATAAAGGAAGATCAAGGTCTGTTAGCATATATTTAGTAGCTTCACAGATCGTTATATTCTTCCTTTCTGCAACCCCATTCAGTTGAGGGTTGTAAGGCACTGTCAGCTCCCTCTTGATTATTGCTTCTCGGAAAAACTCATCAAACTCATTAGACTCATATTCACCTTTGTTATCTAACCTTAGGATATAGATGTGTCTTCCTGTCTAGTTTTCAATCTGAGCCATGAACTCTTTGAACTTGTCAAAAGTTTCACTCTTAACATTGAGAAAGTAAATCCAGGACTTTCGAGAGTGATCATCTATGAGCAAAACACAATATAAGCACCCACTTAAGGAGGGTTAAGACATAGGCCCACATATGTCAGAATGAATCAAATCCAATATTCTTTTATAACTATTCTTGCTTCTAGAGAAGGATTTCTTAGTTCCTTTACCTAGAGTACAACCCTTGCAAACACCATCCTATTTAAGAGAAAACTACGACATACCTTTAACCATATTTTGAAGTCTTGGAAGAGTTGTATAGTGAAGGTGTCCAAACCTCTAATGCCACAACCCACATGGGTCAACTGTGTTGTGAACCAAAGCTTGTGTGGAATTATTGAAAGCTTTGTAAAGACCTTTCTGTTGGACTCCAATTGTTACAATGAAGCTTAGCTTCTCTTTCTTTTCCCATAGTAGGACCTTCTTGTCCATGTAGAGGACCCTATAGACCTTGTCTTCTAAGCCAACAATAGAGAGGGTGTTTTTCCTCAAACCAAATACATATAATATGTCTTCAATATGAAAATATTGTTCTTGATTCAAGTTAAAGTGAGGTTGATCCAACTCCTTCAATCTTGTAAGTGGTGTCATCCCCAAGTTCTACTTGAGTAGTCAACATCTTCTTTTTGTAGCTGGTAAGTGCTTCATGGAAACCTATCATATGCTTGGAAGCACCACTATCTACTAACCAAGAGTTAACATTGTTAGTGATGGATCCAAAAAGAGAAGAGATTAGGTAATATTCCCTTCTAGGTTCATCTTCTTTGGTGGACTTAGAATTATTCTTCTTCTTGGGTTCTTCTTCTTCTACTGCAGAATATTGAAACCTTCTTTTTAACTTTCTCTTTGGTTTCCTACAGTCCTTTGCAAAATGTCCAATCTTATGACAATTAAAGCATTCTAAACTTAGAGAATTTGACTGTTTACATATTTCTTTTACTTCTTTTTCTAACTGAAGGGATTTTTTAACTTCCTTTTCTTCTGCCTCTATTAGGATTCTCACAAAAAGAAAACTGTTTTGTGTGGACTGCTTATCTTCGTGCTAGGTTGTTGAGTAGCTTGCACATTTAGGCCTATTTTGATCTAACATACTTGATGTAAGTAATATCACCAAGCATTTCATTGATATTTATGGCATACAATTTTTTAAATATTTTTTGTAATGTTTGAAGGAGACACACAAAATTTATAACTATGCAAAAAAAAAATATTCAGTGAAGAAAATTTTATCGATATCCCTAAAAACAAAATTAAAATGGAGGCAAAAACTATTCATATGCACTCATCTGTATTTATGATAGAAAACAAACTATTCCTTTACTGTTAACTACAAGTATTTTAATATATCGATAGCATGAAGCTATGTTCTATAGAAAGTAACAAGAATATGTTGTGACTCTATTCAAACATAGGCAAACCCTAAGCCACATGTTAAATCCATGTTCGTAGAAATGGAAATGCCAATATCAAGTATATGATACTTGTAGTTATGGAGCATCATTTTTATTCACAAGAAAATTTATAGGTATACTAGTTATGGGGAATAAAAGAATATTGGAAAATGCTCTAATATATACAATTTAAAAATTCCTAGGACGTAGATAAGATAAGATCATTTTATTAATTTCCAATGAATGACCACAAAATTAGTGTGGCCAATAGGACTCAGAAGTACAAGTCAATGCAAGGACATATTGGGAGGGAAAAAACAACTCCTATCACAAATATACACAAAAAAGAAAAGTAAAATAGCTAAACAATTGACCATAGTAACAAGAATCAATACAATGGAAATGTCATTGGCATCCATAAAGTGAGGATGCCAATGCATAATGGTCCTATTTCCATGTTTGGGCACATAAACATCACCTGTAGCCATCTGGAAGTAATAATTTATAAACTTGGGCATGTGTTCAACATCAAACAATAGTAAGATCAAGTCTGGGCAGTTTTTGGATATTATGACGATGTGAAACCCCCTAAAACATTATACTGGGCACATGTAAAATTTATTATAGCATGGAGAATCAATTTTGGGCATGAACAACAAACCTAAGAAGACCTAGTTATGGTCTAAAACAATCATCTTTGATGTACTTCATGTGGTTTTCAGTGCTTTGGAGCTAGTCTTAGCCCCATAACAGTATCACCTTGAAATTTGGGCATAAGAAGGTCAAATATGGGCATGATTTCAACATTGAAACAACATTCTAGGTATATCTTAGACCTCCAAGCAACACTAGTAAGCATAATTTCATTTCATGTGCTTCCTAGAAGCCATGCTCAGCAAGTTATTGAGCATTATTGAGACACAACAACAACGAAAGGAACTCCTATGCGTAAAAGACAATAGTACAAGACAAATAGGAGAAAATAATGGACTTGGTGTAATATTTTTTTGTTGACTAGGGGAATCGAAACCTGGGGTTGGGCTGGTACTTGTGTGACATGGGGTCTAGGGATACATTCCTACTACCACTATACCCCTAGGTTCCCCACACCCACTAGCAATACATGGGACATAGGTAAACCCAGGTGGGATTTGATCTCGTGACCTCATTTACGACAAGTGAATTCATATCAAGTGACGCCAATGAGCCACACCCGTTTGGGCTAAAATATTGGTCCTATCACTCAATTGAACCCAACCTCCAAGGTAAGCTAAGTTGACACCACCACATAATCTATTGGTGTCATATTGGACTTATTGACAAATTTTATGCCAAATAACGTGATGAGAAATTTTTTTAGTTCTTAAGCAGGTAACTACTCTTACTTCTTATACTTGACCATATGGTGCAATAAAAATTCCAACTTAGTCCATATGCTCAAAATATTATTTCTATGGGATGAAATTCACTTATGTCCAGGTCTGAATATACAACTTTACCAGTTTAGGTGTTGTGGACAATGACAAAAAGTATTACTTGGATGAAAATATCAAAGATTATATTCCAGTCATGAATGTTTTAGGAAAGTCATTGGGTTTATATGAACAACATACAGTAATGAATATTTATTGAAAATATTTTCAACTACACCTTCCTGTAGTTACAATACATGTGGTTCTTTATTTGTGTTCTAGGCCAATAAAATTACATTCCATGGCAATGCAGTTTCTTGAGAGAGGTGGATTGTCTTCCCTTTTGAGCCCTTCCTAGAAGTTTTTTTTAATAGTGTGGAAATTGCTTATATATGACATATTGTTTAGGATACTAAAATGGAAATGATAAATTTTGGCACCTTAAGTTGAGGTTCATGGTACATTTAAAATTATTTTGATTGCTTTTGAAGCAATGGGCCATTACTTGTGGATAACGCTGTTTATGTCACAATGAGGAACAAAAACTAAAAATGACAAAGGGAGTGAAAATATCAAGCTAGAGAATGCCCGTTGGTTGTTAAAACATTACAAAGCCATTATAGGATTTTGTAGTACCTTGTGAATTCTTCTTTGTAGTTAACTATGGCCTTTGTATCACAGTTGTTAGTGAAAATAGTAGCTGGCGGCGGACGTGTCTTCGTTCAAAGGAAGCAATAGAAATAGGTATTAACAACACATAATTCATCTGTGGTAATTGAGAGTAGAGAGTAGAATATTAGGGATAATGTAATAATTGATATAATACATCAAAAGGAAGTTATCATTGTTTACCACTACTTTGAACACAAAACTGATGGTAAGTCCTAACTAGAGATGGTCATGATCAATCAATGGATGATTACATGAACGTGTTTTTAACACTCATGGCTCATTTTGACATTAGGGATATAGAAACAAATATTGCTCTCAAGTAGTACCAACAAAAATACACTAGTATTCTGGATACACTTAGGACTATATGCAGGTTTGTGTAGAATAACGTGTAGAAGTATGTGCTAAAAAGTGTGTTAACATTTTTGGTGACCAATGTGAAAATTAATATAATGCCAATGAACAAAAATTTAAAAAACTAGTCAAAGAAAAAGAACTATAAATATGATTAGGACAACATTGTGTAGTCTAACAAAAAACCTCTCTAGGTAAAAGAAGTTCACATCTTGATGCCAACAAAAAAGAAAAAATGACTTTGGTAAGAGGCTAAAATGTATAATAACTCTAACCATGACAACAATATATCATGTATTCCAACCCCTTGATTATATTGTTGTGTATGATCCATTGTTACATCCATTCATCTATGGTGCATAATCTCTACTTTTTTCTACAGGTCATAGTTTGTTCGATATTTGGAACAAGAGGAAATAAATAAAGTACGAGTAGAAGAAGGTGTATGTTTTACCCAAGCATGTATATTAGAATTTCATTGTGTTAAAACTTAAAGGATCAGATCTAATAAATTTGGAGATAGAGGACTTCCCCACCCAGGAAATATGCAGACCATTACACAGCTAAAGAAGGATATACCCTTCTCCACAATAAAAGGACCCTGGAAACTGCCTTTGGTCCCAAATGGAGCAAAACATGGTCATTAGTATACATTCAAAATACTGATTTTTTCTTCTAGTTAATGGCTCATCAAAAAGTTCTAATTGCATAAAATATCCTCAAGAAAGGCATCTTAGGTATGTCTTGGTCTCTACTTTGCAAAGAAAATGAAGAGAGTTCATCTCATTTCTTCCATTAATGCCCCCTTTTGATTTGATTCATTGAATAAGAAATGAAATATCTTATCCTTTCCTTGACACACCATGGTACTAGCTTGAAATGAAGTCTTTTCTTATAGTATGTATATATTCTAGTACTACCATTTGAATGTGAATATTTTTTATAGTAAGTTTTATTGTCTTTGCAGAGAATGAGACATATGCTTTAAGGAAGGTATTGACTAAAACTGATGAGCAATTACAGTCAATAAAATAAGAGATACATGTCCCATCTATTTTCAATTATCCCATTCTGCTTCCTCTTATTGACCACTCTATTATTGCAGTGAATGTAGTGTTTTCACTGTGTCAATACTTGTTTTATTAAGTTGTTGTTGAACCTAATTACTGTGCAATTTTTATGGAAATCTACATAGCTGAACTCTTGTAGGCAACAAACTTTGCAATTTTTTGCCTCAAATAGTGGCCGAAAATAAGTTGCATTGAGATATGCATACCACATGATATCAAAATTCAGACTGATCATCATGAACACCACTGACATGTTAACTCTTTCTTAGTATAAGTAAATTTTGTATGCATAGTTCAATCATGATATTTGTAGAGTTCTTGTGTAATCGTCATAGAGCTTTATTGTTTTGTAATGTATGTTTCTTACATTACATGCTACATAGATTTATTTGGCTATTTGACAGATTAGGGTTATAACTTATGTGGTGGACTGTTTTGAGGGAACCAAGGATTGCAAACATATACCTCTGCCATATTATTCTATGTTTATCAAGGGATAAGTATTCAATATCCCAATTAAGGATTCATTTTATTTTGGTCTATAAAGGAGAAATTTTTCATTGATAATACAAAATGTTTAGTCTTGGTGGTGGTTGTTTAGTCTTGGTAGCCTCGGTGGTTGTTTTTGTTGTTTACATGCCAGTCCAAGGTTACATCGAATACAATCTTTCACCAACACATTCATTTGAAGCATGGATCTATTAAATACCGAGGGATAAATAACAATCTATGTGCAAACCTCTCAATGCTTAAATAATTTTTGGCTAAGATGGATCTTGGCTAGTTTATTTTTATTTTTATTTATATCTGTTGACTTTGATTTTCTTGTTTTTTTGTTTTCGATTTGATATTGGACTTTAATTTTTTCACATTTTAGTTTTATTCCCATTACAAACATTACACATCTCATCCATACTGGGTTGTAGAATGCACTTTTCTCTTCTCAGTGAAGTAATTTAGGAAATGGGCATACTTTTGATGATTCCCCCATATTGGATATTTTATTGGCATTTATCCCAAGCTGATCCAATTGACCTAATTTAGCAGTCATTTGTTAGACATCAATAATTATCTTATGTACAAAATTCTCTTTACTTAAAGGCTTTATTTATTTGGTATTAAGTGTTACATGGGTTCAATCTCTTTCTTTTAGACTTTCTCCTGGATGAAATGATAATAGAATTCAATATGATTTTCCCTTGCATGGAAGGCTGGAATTATAATAAAATTAATGACACTTTTATTGTCACAGAGTAATGGTGTTGTTTTTTCTTAATGAAGATACAATTCAACAAAACTCCTCACCTAAATACACTACTTTCTATTAAGCCTCTGCAGAGGATAGAGTGACTATAGACTGTGTTGTACTACATGAAATGACAGATGAACCTATGCTGAAATAAACCTACCCTATTTGAGTTAGTGAAGCAAACTAATCTAAAATATCCAATTTGACTATTGAAATTCAAAACTTGATGCATATTTGATGTTTATCTTTCGACATTTGTTGCTTTTTAATGTATGATTATGGGACTAATCATAAATATATAAAGCACGTGGACTTAAAAACTTAAATCTAATCTAGCTTCAGTGAGAAATATCAAGCTTCCTACCAATCTATACAAAGTTGCATTAATGGCTCGAGTCTTTTTCAAAGCTGAAAATTTGATTCCTTTTCTATTGGTGTAGTTGATGTTTTGCAATAATTCATCATAAAACTTTTGAGCATTTTACTAGCATACTTATGAGACATGAAATGCAATCACTTGCTTAGCATATCTCCATACATAGGAAACAATGTAGATCTCTTGATCCCACCATTTCAAAAGTCTTTTTAAGATTAACTTTCATATCTTTAGTTCAATTTGTATTGTTAGATGTAAGAATTTTATCATCAATATACAATACAATGATAATGATCCTATCGTTTCAGATATTCAAACACATGTTAGGATCTGGAATTTCTTGTGAATCTACTTGTCCTAAAGTACTCATGTATTTTTTAATACCATCTTGCTTAAGAGTGTAAAGTGTCTTGGTTTACAAATCAAATTTTCTTTTACCAGTTTAGTGAAATGTTCAGTCTATTCCAAGAATAATTATCCTATGTTTTACCATTTAGAAATGTATTTTTACAATGATAGGTATTTATATCTTAGAATATGGGGTGGACTAGTACCTATTTTTTTCTTAGATTACATAAGGATGAGACAAGTGTATTGTCCATATTGATTTTATGGCGGTCATTCCAATTCAAAATAAACAATTATAAAAAATAAAAAAAATAACTGAAAGATATGCATGGATAACAGGGAACTAATGCATGAATAACTCATAGCTTATGCACATGGAGAACAATTAACTTGTTACTAGAACTTAGTATGGGACCTATTGGTGTCCACCAGCCAAAAGTTATGTGAATGTGCTAGTTTACACCAATCTGGAAAACTTTCCATGCACATTGAGTTGCCAATGAAAGTGCAAGTAACATGGTGATCATGTTGGAAACTAGTGCAAATATCTCATCATAGTCTATGTCCTATGTTTTCTCAATCGTTTTCGTAACTCTTACCTACTTTTATACTTATATACTACCATCAGATTTATAGCCCATTTACAGCCAATTGTTTATTGTATTTTTGCAACTCAATACATTTCCATGTATCATTTGTTTTGTAATTTTAGTTTTCCTTTCATGATATCCTCCCACTCTGAAGGTCTGAAACCATTTCTCATGTAATGGAAATTGTTTCTTAGGGATGCTTTTGAATTTTCAAGTGCCAAAATTAATTTTCATGGGATTTATGTCATCCTGTGTCAAAGAAACTTTACCTTTTGATTTATTAAGTTGGTTTATGGTTTGAATCCAAATTGGAATAATCATTGATTCCTTCAAAGTGTAGAAGTTATGGGGGAATATGTTAGGCTTGGGGAAGTTCCTATCCTAAGGGGAATAACGACACATAACTTATCTATTACCTTCCTCTGACAATGGATGCCGTAGGTTTCTGTCAAGAAACAATATTCTTACGTTGGTTGTTGGGGGATGGATATTTTTGTCCTGAATTCTATTCCTAACATTTTTTCAAGCTCTACATAGTTGAGGGAACCCTGTCTATAGGCCATGAGAACCTGGAATAAAAGAGTTTCCTGAGAGTGATGGATATTATTGTTGTGGTTTTGAAAGTGTGGGGTTCAATCCATGTTAACCAGTTTGCCATCTTCTCCACCATTTCAAGTGCTAGAAGTTCAATTCTATAGGAAATTGAAATTCACTTCAATCCTGGCTCTATTCCATACCCACAACACAAATTGCAATTGAAGGTACAGATGACCATATTTTTGTGTAATTTCATGATAAATTTTCATTTTTTTCTATGTTATATTGGCATTTGATTAGCCTCTTCCTAGTTCCATTTTAATTCATTTGTATTTGTTGTATCCATGATTTAGGTCTCAGTCCTTCTTTGTTGATCATTGATCATCCATTGTAGTTTGTGAAGTGGTTCTCAGCTTCCATATTTCTTTGTGTAAAGTAGTGGGAATTCTATAATTTGTTTACGTTGGATTTCATGTTGGATGTATAGTATATTTTTAGCAAAACACATCCTTGTAATGCTTGCAAGGTTGGGGAATCCCACATTGCCTCCATATCTTCATGCTCCCTCTCCCTCCACTCTAGGACCATTTTTTGTCTGTCAATTGAACATTTTCAACAATTAGAATCCATCAAAAATATTTATTTTGGGTCCATTTTTAAGTTTTTAGAGGTCACGCAGTATTCGCGATTGTGCTTTCAGCACACCATGAACCATACGCAGGATGCAGTGCAGCAACCTGTGAATAGAACGTGTATTCATGAATGCTATTAAGGTGACTCGTGAATGTTGCATAGAGCTCTTAGGGCACGCATAAAATCATAAATTTTGTCACCAAAAATAAAAATTGAATGGATGCAAAGGAGGAGAAAAGAGAGATAACCAAACTGCAACTTGCGGAATCAGAATTGCTCCAATGCTTTGTCCACAGTTATCACCTGAAGTTTGAAGGTAAATTTGCCAAATATAGTAATTTTTCCAAATGGTATGTCTATTTTGAGTTTTTGAACTATTTATAATAAAAATTTCAAACTTTTACTCATTGTCTATAGTTTAAAATCAATTTTTAATGGATGGAATAATACCATGGTCTTTTTGCTAGCTACAACACATGTTGGATCATCGAAATGTTGTTTTCTATCAAATATAGGGTAGGATTTGGTCCTCATCACATATTTTGCACTTATACCATATTCGTCATTAAACCCTAGGATCACTTTTTTCATCCATGGACTATGGTGTAAAACCACTTTTACCTTGTACACATCACTGTTCTTCCGTGGATAGGGACTCCTTATCATGCGTACCCTAGTTTAGAAAACTTTATTGTCTTTTTGGTACCCATGCCGTTGGTTTGTGGGAGCCTTCTTAGTTGTTTTTCATGACAAAATCAGCCTCATTTCGCATATTTTTACAATCTATACCCGTTTATAAGGCTCCTCGCACTTATGGAGTTTTCTTTAGGACCTGGTCTAACTCCCCAAAATAGACTAGACTGTCGAGTATACTTGTTTGTTCAGACTCATTAATAATAAGTGAATGATCATCTACATTGGTGGTAAGCCTTATCTCTTTCTCAGACCATGTAGATTATTTATGTGAAAGGAATACTCTCTTTTCTGTAGAATTGAGAAGAGTATCTTCAGGCATAGGTTTATCACTTTTCTGCAACCAAGGGACTAAATTTACAAAAAAGGAACACCCGGTATGAGCTTAGTTTTCTCTTTTTTGTTCTTTGGACCTAAACATGAAAACGATTTTGACCGTACTTTATGTCTTTGTCATGCTCAAAAAACCTAAAGAACAAAGCATTGATTTTAACATTGTAAGCCCCATTTCTCATAATAAAATGGTTCTGTTTGAGTGATATTTCCTTCCTTCAAACTCATCAAACTGAGGCTACATTCTTCTTCTGAAGGTGCATCGGTCTGGTATTAGTTTACCCCTTTTTTGGAACTTGCCAACTAAGTACGAAAAAGGTATACCTTAGTCATTCGGAAGCTAAGAGAGTTCTTTTGTGGATTGTTTTATATTTTTCCAGCCTCATGAGACTAAATTGTATGAAAAAGCACCCCCCTAGAGTCTTCTTCAGAGTTTTTCGACTCTCAAAAATATGAAAACACCAACGCGCATCTACTAGTTTGGGCTCATAAAATCCAGGAATCAGAGAATATCAAGCATTATTCTCTCCCCTCTTCAAGCTTGTCAAAAATGAAGACATACTTGAGTTGAATTTCTTGGACTTGTTAAAACTTAACAAGAAATATAAAGAATAATTTCTCTCTTTGGGTATAAATAGTGGCAGCATGTCATCCTTGAACAAAGCACTCTGAACTTTCCAATACTCATGTCTCAGTTTACACTTCCAGCTCATCTATTAATTTGACTTTTTACTCCACTTGTCCTTTATACATGGAGAATCTGATCATGTATCTTACATGATAGATAAGTCTAGTTGTCATATCTACAAGTCAAAATATGCCTTGGGTCATCTCTGTGTCATCCTCACTATTCAAGAATCAGTACCTTTATCTGATTATCCTGATTCCCATCATTATCATCTCTGAGTACTCCTTGTGTATACCTTTCCCTCATCTAGTTTCCTAGTCACTTTTGTGATGTGTTTAAGGATTGATTTCCTTCCTCCTCACTTCATAGTTTCTCATCAGCACCTCCTGAAGACAAAGGCATAAAGTTTTGACGTTGGCACCTTAGGATTCACTACCCTTATTGGTGAACTCCTTTGCTTCAGTTGTTAGAATCACTCATTTACTAACATTCTATTGAGTTCCTTCCATGTTCTACTTCATCTCATCTATTCACATGGTAGGGATTGTACTGGTTACTTGGGATTTGCATGAAGACCCATGGTTCATACCTCTATAACCTAAGTTGCGCAAGATTATGTTATGTTCAACAACACTACTTCCATATTTTGAGGACTCATCATTTTATAATATGGCTTCGATCCACCTTTGCAATATATGAGGTCTTGTTACCTGTATCATATGATGTAATCAGATATTGTAAAGGAGCTAGTGTTCCACTTTATTAAACATGGAATCCTTAGATATGATTTTTTATATGACTTTGATATGTATTGTTTCAGGTACCTCCCTTCAACCTTGGTAGTTGTGTTATCCAAGAATAAAGTTTGCAATGTATTTCGGACATTGCTTCCCTCTAACCTCACACATTAGGGGGCATATGTTATCTTATAAAATGGCACTTCTCCATCCAAGTACTAACACTCAATGTGTCGGCACAGAAAAGGACAAAATGGATAGAAGTAGCTAAAACACTATAGATGGGCATGACCTTTGATACATCATCCTCTTACCAAAATGACCTGTGTTTTATAAGGTAATTAGGGTGAATTCGCAACTATTTCCATTGCAACCTACAAATCATTCATGAGTATTGACATTTAAACCCGCATATACATTACTAGGGTTGGAATTCGAGATTTTCCTTTATGCAAGTTGTGTATCATACGCAAAATGTTAGTATTAATAGTTGTGAATTCCTTAATACAAAGTTAAAAAATATAAACATGTTTAGTCTAGGATAGTTGGGCTCTTAATCATAAATATCCCAACTTCCTCAACTATCTCAACCTTTGTAACCTCTCTCTTTCCTCACGTATAAATAGAGGGTAGGAGTTGAGGCTAAACATCATTCAATTCTAGAGAAAATTTATGCTGGTGGATTTCCTTTAGAGATCTTGGAGCAACATAACTCAGTGTCCTTGGCTAGCAGAGGAGCACTTGTTTCAAATACTGGTTGTAATCTTACCTCACTTGTTCATCAATAAAGAGAGTCTTTCTTCCATTGTTGTGCCTTTGTTGTCTTATGTATTATGATTTATGAATTGTCTTGTTATTTCATTACAAGCATATTGTTTCATTGACCATATATATAATATATAAGATATTGTAGGAAACATATTTCTCTTTCAAGGTGTTGGAAATTCCCTAGAAGCAGTGGAAGCAATTTGAAGTGAAGAAAATATAGGATCAACCAGAGTAAACAAGGTATGCCTAATTTCTTCCATATTTCTCTATCAAATTCTGAAATGGTTAAATGTATGCAAGTTTATTTAGTACATTGGTAACCCAAGAGAACCTAGGTTATCAGGTTGTATTCTCCTGAACAACAGAACTGGCGACTCCGTTGGGGGGTCCAACCTATTGTGGGTCCTTTCTTTTGGATTCCTTACCAGTCTTGCTCTGTTTGATCCTGCGAGTGATTTGTTTTGATTTTACCTTTAATTTTCAGTATTTTATGTTCAAAACCTTCTTGTCATCCATTTTTCTCTCTAAAAATTTTTGACAGCATTCGCGGGTTGCTTCGGTAACAATCGCATATTTCTTGTTGTATTGACGAGTTTCTTCGGTGATAGTCACCAATGGTACACGACCTGCCTTGATGACAATCATGAATTTCCTGTAGGTTTTTGTTGGTCCATAAGGTTTTTGGTTGTCCTTGTTTTAATGATTCTTTAGATACTTTTTAAGGTTCTTATTTAGCATGATACTGAATTTTTAGGTGTGTACATTTCACTGGTTGCTTGATTAGTCAAGTATTTTGAGTGATTTCGATTTGAATTCTTCATTTGTGAATGAGTTGGGTCCCTTCTGCTTGGTTTTTGGTCTAAGTTCTTGTGTTTTTAGGTCATTGATCAGTCCTTTAAGACACTGGTATACTTGGTACTTCTTTAATAGTAGTTTGATTATGTCATGCTTTCCATCTTTTAGATCTATAAGTCCTTGTGATTCAATAGTTCCCCCAAGTCTAGGGTTTGAGTCATTTTTGCTTGTTTGGTTGAAGTGTGTTACTATGGGGTCTGACTATTATCATTTAGAATTATATGATCAGATTGTTTATTTCACTCAAATTACATTTAGTTGCATCTAGTTTTCGATTTTTTTTTTGAAATAGGAAAGAAGAAAAATAATTTTTGCATTTTTGCATTAGGTCGCATTAATTGTTCTTTCCACTAATTTTTCAGAAAAAAATAAATTTTTTTAATTCTTGTAGTTTCTCATGTTGATTAAAATTTCATTAGCTTTTATTTATAAAGAAAAAGAAAGGAAATTTTGCATTGTTAGTTGCATTCACTTTGAAAAAAAATTATAAATAATTTGCTTTCATTCTGCTGAGTCTATAATGCCATTCAATTTCATTCCACTACCTTTGACTAATACTACCCATTAAAAAGAATGTTTAATTAAAAATTATTAGTAAATTTCTTTTTATAGGTTCATACATCAACTAAATTATGCTAGGTTTTTGGACTAGGATTTTAAACTGTCCAAAAGCATTTGATTTCAAACGTAGTGGCATTTCATTAGGTAAATCATATTCTACAAGATACAATACAGAAAGATCCTTTCACACAAGATTTAAGCACAAGGCCACTTGAGAGCACGGTTGAGGATATAACCCTCCACTTCCTTATTCGATCATTTACCGGGATTTTTATGCGTTTTGGGATCTTGTCAATACCACCTCTTGGGCTCCATGTGGTGCTTGTGTTGAAAGGGTTTCAAGCTTAGCTACCCTGCCCATGCATAAGGATCAGGCTTATGACTGTTCCATTAGACTCTCGGTGCATATTTGGTATCTTGAGTCTCCAGACACTAGGATCATACACAAGTGGTATTGGAAGGCTATTTCTAGTACACCTAGGACGGACTTAGAAGGTAACCTCAGTAGACAATTTGGAAGGTATTTTGGGGGATTTCAGCGCTTGCACCCATAAACATATTCATGAGATGCCAAGTAACCATCCTTCGATCTTCACTGGTTGACTTGGGCCCTAATCATCCTAGGATTTCCTTTGGAAGGTGTATCTTATAACTGTTGTGTCTGTGTTAAGAAATTTTTAGTGAGTTTTATTTTGCTTGTTTGCGTTTAGTTGGCATTTAGGTGTGTGAGTGAAATTTATAGATGTGGAGTACCAACCTCTTCATAGGTCAAGAAGTTTGCAACACCTTCCTCCATGTGTTGCAGTGAACCCTCCACCACCACCCCAAAGGAGAAGACTAGATACTGATAGTTCTTTTGAACCAGTAGGTGTTAGTGAAGTTCCAGGTGAACCATAACTTATGATTAACCAGGAAGAAACATCAACAGTAGAGATAGAAGACTTGTAGGCTGATGAGTTTGCAAGAAATTGTAATACACCTCTAACTAATATGAGCGATCTTGTTGTGATTGTACATGTTATCCCTTTTAGTTCACGTCTTATTGGTGTTCCTTTGAGTAGAGTTATGTCTAACTTAGGAGAAGGTATTTCTACCCCAACTTCATCCATATTGACTGGTTGAGTCCCACCTCCCCAGGTAGGTTCTCCAAGATGTAGTGCATATACTGCACCTCTTTGACCAAGTGCTCGAGTGGATCAACCGTCAACAACCTCTAATGTAGTAGATCTGTCTAGTGGGGTGGTAGTTGGGATTCCTAGTCCACCTTTTGCTTATCCTTCCTTTATGCAAAGTGATCAGAGCAGTCCAAGTGGATCCTCCTCATTCATCCAGGGTTTTCCATGGAATGGAGGACATATTCTCCATCCACTCCCTATATAGGTCCTTCACCTGCATATGTGGGCATGTTGTCTGGAAACACAAATTCTTTTGGTCATAATTTTCAGACACCGGTCTTGGCCCCTTTCAAGAACTCTCCCTTTTCACTTTTTAGTGGAGGGATACCTGCTCTTTTGTTTCAAACTCCAGCTTCATCTGGAGTGGCTCAAACCACATATCATGCACCAAAAACAAGTAATCCACTAGATTTAGGGTGGAATCCTTTTCAGAGTAGTCCAACTACATCACAACTGGTGGTTTTAGAAACCTCGCCTTTTCATTTAGGAGCCAAGAGGTAGGCCCTTCTACATCCCAAACTCCTTATTATAAAACCCCAGCTAGGCCAAATCTTCCTTTATTGGAAACGTTAAACTTGACAGATTTGTCAAAGTTAATGAATGACCTCACATGGCATAGTGTGGCATGGACTCATGTACCTATTAAAATTCCCTCAAACATTCCTAAGTTTGAAGGAAAAGATGGTGAATATCCACGAGCGAACATTACCACTTTCCACCTTTGGTTCTCTTCAAACTCACTGAACAATGACTCCATTCGGTTGAGGCTCTTTCAAAGAACATTGACTCATGTAGAAAAAAAATGGTACATATAACTTCCCTCTGCAGCATATTATAGTTTTCTATATTTAGCGACCATGTTCCTTAACCACTTTCATCTTCCTGTTCGGTATGATGACAGCACAAACTTGTTGTCGACTTTTCGATAGAACAAGGCCACACATATTTCCGATCACATGCAAGAGTGGAGAAGACGAAAGCGGCTTCTAAAAGCCACTATACCTCCTTATTTTTTATTAGAGTGGTTCTTAAAAATTTTATTTCCTTATATCTCTAAGGAAGTATCCACTACGGGGGTGACCATGGAAGAATAAGCAATCCTCAAGGAGTAGCAGTTAGACTTGATATATGTTTAGTGTGGGATTTTGTATGAAATCATCCCTGAGGCATTGAGGTACACAAAAAACACTAAGAAACCCAATCCTGGACCCCATGCCGATGGTGTGGTTGGTTCAATTAGTTCTCCTACTATAGAATCACTGGCTAAGCAATTCCATGAGTTTTCAGTGAATCAATCTCCAGCTAAGGCTACCAACCCCTCACCACAAAATTCAAATAAAAAATTATAGTCTTCTCAAAAGGGAAATCAGCATCCCATTGGGAAAAAGAAGAAAAGGAAGAAGGGTGACAGTAATTAAAACAAGAAAAATCCCACAAACAGTGTTGATGGGGGTAAAAAAGACAAGAAAAAGGTCAAGTTTCATCGTAAGTTGTGCTAGGGTTACCACCTTACTTATCAATTCCCTTTTATGGAACGAGCTCAGAAGTTGTTGAAGAATAAACAACTGGTTGTCCTGAGGATCGATTTCCCCAAGGGTAGAATTCAGCTTCTATTTTGAATGCTATCATTAGAGGAAATTTCAACTCAAAATGGTCCTCCTAAATAAAATAATAAAATAATATTTATTAATTTTGGAGGAAAAAAAAGAAAAAAACTACTTTTTCATTTGTATTTTCAACATATCTCCTTGTGTTTTTACTCAAATTTTGATTAGGAGAGCTCATTGGATGCGGAATTAAATTCCGCATCCAACGAGTAGCCATACTAGACACTTTTGACAGAGCTTTTTCCCCAAAAAACAAGAAATACCTGAAATCGTGATGATGGTGTCATCATCACGTTTTTCCGGTATTTCTTATTTTTTGGGGGAGCAGGGTCCATTAAAAGTATGCAATGTGGCTACTCATTGGATGCGTAATTTAATTCAGCATCCAACCATATCTCTCGATTGAAATTTGAGTAAAAACATAGGGAGATATGTCGAAAATACGAACTAAAAAGTAGTTTTTTATGATACCTATCCCCAAATTTATATTAAAAAAATGTTTAAGACCTATACAGTATTTCAAATTTAAATAAATTTCATTGGCTAACACATGATGACATGGAATTTGAATTATGGTTGAAACACCCATCAGAGGCCTGAGAGAAGGGTAAGCCTACTGGTGAAACTTCAAACCCTCTCATTAGTGAAAAAACAGTTGATCCAATTCCTAAGATATAGAAAGGTTTCTTTAAGAAATTATTTCACAAACCTAACTATAGGCTTGCTTCCCATTACTCTGTAGTTGAATATTTATCTCAAAATCCTTATGCAATGTCAACATTGGAGTTTTTACATAGTTGTCCTACTAAACTGGATGCCCTCTTAGCAACCATAGGTAGCATGGACTCATCGATCCTACTGGAAAATTTTAATCTTTAAGATGCTAAAATATGTCTTCCGTACCATGTTGATTTATAAATTGATGTTGTCCATGTAGGTAAAACCATTGGACGCACAGTGGTTGATAAAGGTGCTTCCACGTGTGTAATGTCCATGTCTTGTTGGAAAGACTTAGGATCGCCAGAGCTAGTTCCAATGAACACTCTACCTACTGCTTTCGATGGAAGATATTTTCTCCCACATGGTATCCTACCAGCTTTTGAAATAAAGTAGCCAGGGAAAGTAGTGACTATTGAGGTGGAAGTGATCAATTCCCTATTGGATCATAATTTGTTGTTGGGGAGAAGTTAGGATTATGCTCTGTGTGCAATCGCCTAGATCTTTTTTTGAGTTGTAGTGTTTCCACATGAAGGGAATTTGGTTACAGTTGACCAACTCAATTTTACTCGGAAGGTTCGTTTGGAGACTAATGAGTACATAGTACCTTTGATAGATCATACCAAATTGGTTAATGAGATATTTGGGGTTGGAATGTATGCATATTTGATGGGCACATTTGATATCCCATTCCCTATTAATTAGTTAGGTTCTACGATTGTAGGGAATTCTATCGCAATGGTTGTCAATAGAACCGATCCTTGGGTCCTTCCTTCCCATCATGAACCTCAAGTTCCCTTATCTCCAGTGGTAGTGGCTTATCAACTTTTGTTGTTAATGCCACTGCTAATTCCATCACGACTCCTTCTACTATCTTAGAGGAGTCAGATAAAGCTTATCTGCCCACCAGGGAAGAGAAATATTTGTATTCATATGATTGCTTATATATGGTTTTTCCTTCATATGAATCCATTTTAGAAGCAATGAGTGGATGAGATAATATTTGTGAATACCTTCACCATAAGTCCTACTTTCTTCCAGAGTTGAGCAGAATTGAGAATCAAGAGTTCCATGTGAGACTAGAAGAGGGTGTTGATTCTCTGATTAATCCTTTACCAAAGGAGGGAGTTTTTACTGAGGGGAATATAACAAATATCTATTCTACCATTCCAATCAACATATTTATAAACCCCAACATCATTGAAAATGTGCATATTGGTGTAAACTTCTCTCCGAAGGAGATTGCCATATATACTTCCTTGATTAAAGAATTTTGCGATGTATTTGCTTGGTCATATGAGGAGATGTCAGGCATATATCCATCTATCGTTGAACATTAAATCCATACTTATCTTGATGCTAAACTTATTTGACAATAACATTAACCTGTCCATTTGGGGAAAGTGGCAGCCGATAAGGATGAAGTGGAGAAACTGTTGGAAGCAGGGTTCATTTACCCAATTTCTCTAATGGAATGGGTATCCAATCCCATTCCTGTTGATAAAAAACAAGGGACCATATGATTTCTGTAACTTAAATAAAGTGTGTCCTAAGGAAAAATATGCCATTCCCTTCATTGATCAGATTATTGATGCTTGTGCGGGTAGCGAAGTATTCCCATTTATGGATGGTTTTTTCGGGTATAATCAAAATCAAATTAATATGGAAGACCAGCATAAAATAGCCTTCATATGTCCTTGGGGTACCTTCACATACAAGAAGATTCCCTTCAGTTTGAAAAATTTCAGAGCTACCTTTCAGCAGGAAATAAATTTTTCCTTCCACGATATCAAAAATATTGTCGAACCTTACTTGGATGGTATTCCTTTCCATTTTTGCAAGAGAAAGGAACATCCATATCATATTCATATGATATTTGAATGACGTAGACATTATAATATCGCTTTTTGCATCAATTCGGGGAGGTTACTAGGGTTTATTGTGTCAAACAGAGGAATATAGGTGGATCCTTTTGTTAGAATATAATCCGTAGGGATTATTGTAAAATAAATAAATAGTAAGAAGCCGAAAGGGCTGGGCGGAAGGTGAAACCCAAACGTCCCATAATTTGTATAAATATAGGCATTTGCATTAGAATAATAATTGAATCGAGATTTATTACCAACAAGTGGTATCAGAGCAGGGCTATCTGCCATAACTCCTGGCTGTCATTTTGCTTGGCAGTCCATTGCCAGACTGCTCCATCAGTCTGCCAGTCGAGTCGCATGCATTGTCTGCATTACAATTCCTTCTTGATTGAGTTTGTGTGCTGCGAAACCCTAATCCGGATGCGTTTTGTATAGCATGGGCGTAAAACTTCTGTGTTATACCTAAACCCTAATTTTCTGTGTTGGAGTCTGCCCTCCAGGCATGCGTTTCTATTCCTCCAAGTGAAACCCTAATTTATGAATTGAGAATTGAGCAATTAGTTGGATTTTTCATTTTCACCAAGCTATATAACAAATTACCACTGTGCATTCTGTCATTCCAGTGAGCTCGAATTTTCCCAGGTCGGTTATTATCCTTCGTCCGTGCCCGACGTCGTCTATTTGGATCTTGTCCATCTTGGCATCCTGCATGCACTTCTCCACTAGATCCATACTCCTCATTGGTAATAGATTGACGAGTCTGCAAATCGTTAGGTTACCTAACAAGCCTATTGAGCGAAGACTGGTGTTTGAAGACTGCGCCCTCTTGTAGCGTCCTTCACATTGCCAGAGAGATGCGATTTCAAATCTTTCTCTTCCGTGAATATACTGCTGAGTAAGAGCCTGCGTTGGAGACTACTCTTAGTGAATGCATGCTGATATACTGAATACGTTGAAGACTGAGCCCGTGAATGCTGAGCGTGGAGCCTGCGTGAAGGAACTGCTACGTGGAGACTTGTCACTGCTGGGTAGCGTCTTCTATGCTAAAATTCCACTCAGCCAATGCCTGAACAACTCCAGCGTATATAACTGTCATAAAATATATATTATTTGTCCATCGCAGGGCCATTCTATCTGGTCGGGACGCCATATCTGATTAATTTCATCATCAGAGTTTTGATCTTGCCCTGATTCAATGGGAGCTGCAGAGGATATGAAAATGTGCTTATCATCCTTGCTATACTGTGTGTAGCCTTGCTGAAGACTCAATGAGCTGCGTGGAGCTGACTGTGTTGTATGAACTGCAACCGCTTTGAAGACATTTCTCCATTATTCTGCGCGAGGTGCTAAAATTGAGTAGAGCTGCATCGTTTCTACCTCTTGCAGTCTTAATAGACCAAGCAAGACTTTAAAGAGGGGTTGGAGTTTAACATACTTCAGCTATCACTGCCATTCATTTTCACAAATATTTTGAGGATGCTATCGATCATGAGGCGTCCAGAAGTTAAAAGTTAGATTCACAGTAATTTAGCTATTGTGCTATGAACAAGCTTAAGGGTTTGGGGATCGACGTGAAACCTCTATCTCCTCATATAAAGACGCACCATAAATGAGAAGCTGAGATATACTTTGCAGCTACTTCAAAGTTCAAAGTCAGATTTCTTTCTTAATCTATTAGACTGCGTTGGGCTGCTTGTGAGAAGACCGCTGCGACTTGAAGACTTGAAGACTGTGACTTGAAGCCTTCATTCTTCATTGGAGAATTAAGAGTACTGCCTTGAATTCAAGAAGCTGCGTGAAGACTTGATTGAAGAATGCTTGGTTGAAGACAATTGCTGCTGTGATTGCTCCTCATTGGTGAGTCGTGCAATTTTAAATATAAGCTGCGACATCTAAAAGGAAATTTTTTGCTGCAAAGGAATGTGAAGAGACATAGACTTGCATAGTAAATAGAGCTTGTCGAAGACATTGTGCAGCTGTAATTCTACATAGATTGTATTGTAAAAAAGAGCAGAGACTTAGACCTGCTTCTTTCATATAGCTGAGATCGTTGACTGGTGCTAAAAATTTACTTATGAACTTCTTGACAGCATATTAAGATTGTAAATCACCTTGGCAGAGGCTGTAGACCTGCAAGGTTTTGTTTTACTATTATCTCATTCTCTTTAAGTTCATTATTGTAAATTACACTAACAGTTGTAAAGATGCACTCTTTGGCATCTATTATTGGTGCTGCCCTAGCTGGCAAAGACCAATCCAAAGACCCTTCCAAGGGAGATTGCAGCAAGAGAGGACGAGGAAGAAGAAATTTCAGAGGCAGAGGGGGCAAAAGAAAAAGATCAAAGTTGCAGTGCAAGCGTTGCGGAAAGACTGGGCACACATTAGATCAGTGTTGGGCTTCATGGGACTCCATCAAAGACAAGCACAACCAGAAGAAAGATGACCAAAATGCTAGTAAATCTTCTGATTCTTGTATTGTTGCACATTGTAATCTTGGATTTAATAAAATGACTTCTCTCTCATCTTATAAAGATTGTTGGCTGCTTGATACTGGTGCAACATCACACATGAAATTTAGAAAAGACTGTTTTGAAGAACTGAATGAATCAATAGATGGCATAGTGTACTTTGCAGATAAGTCTAGTATTAAACCAAAGGGAATGGGCACCATTCGACTGAAGATGCTTGGATTCCCTGATTTCTTGTTGAAGAACGTTCTCTATCTTCCAGAGTTGCAGAGAAGCCTGCTGTCCTTGGTGGAGATTCGACAGCAAGGCCATTCCATCCACATGTTTGATGGAATCATTGAAATAAGAAAGTCCTCTGACAACCAAGTCATCATGACTGGATATGAAGATGGAAATCTGCTGAAGCTCAAGGGTTCATCCACAAGATTTCAGAACTATGCCTACCTCTCTCAGCATGGAGAAGGTAATATGTCATCTAGTTCATTGTGGCATTCAAGATTTGGCCATCTAAATTATAACAGTCTTCGTTTGTTGAGAAAGAATGGTGTATTTGGCTTGCCCACCATTCCTAAAGAGAAGAATACATGTGATGCATGTATTTTAGGGAAACATAGTAAGCTGCCATTCCATGAATCTAGTTTCAGAGCAAGTAGGAAATTAGAGTTGGTACATTCTGATTTGTGTGGA
>LPNX010233989.1:6166-45647 GCA_001517045.1 Pseudotsuga menziesii | reverse complement strand
GAGTCTTGGATCAGCAGCTGTTTCATGGAGATCATGCAAACAGTCAGTTCCAGCAGATTCAACAACAGAAGCAGAATATGTGGCTGCAGCTGAAGCAACTAAAGAAATAGTATGGCTCAGGAAGATACTTGAATATTTGCAAGAAAAACAAGAGAACTCCACTCCATTGTTGGTCGACAATACTTCTGCAATCAATCTAGCTAAGAATCCCAGATTCCATGATCGAACCAAACACATCAACACAAAGTATCATTTGATTCGACATCATGTAGAGGCCAAGACAGTCCATCTTCGACATTGTTCCACAAATGATCAAATTGCAGACATATTCACCAAAGCGCTTGGACGAGAAAAGTTTGAAAGATTCAGAAACATGCTCGGACTTACGAACACCCCTTCGGATTAAGAGGGGGATTGTTAGAATATAATCCGTAGGGATTATTGTAAAATAAATAAATAGTAAGAAGCCGAAAGGGCTGGGCGGAAGGTGAAACCCAACCGTCCCATAATTTGTATAAATATAGGCATTTGCATTAGAATAATAATTGAATCGGGAGTTATTACCAACACCTTTGAAAGTTGAGGCTATTGTAAATCTTCCTCCTCCTCGTTCCATCAGGAAACTTCAGAGACTGCAAGGGAAATCCAATTTATTTCGGCATTTCATAGTCAATTATTCCAAGATAAATAAGGTTTTCATGCTCTTGCTTAAGTTGGACACCCCATTTCTGTGATATGAAGCCGCGCAACTCGCATTCGAGGCATTAATAAAGGCTTTGTTGTCGACTCCTTTACTATGTCCACCAAATTACACCAAAGATTTTATATTGTATCTAGTTGCATCAGAGTCGACTATAGGAGTAGTTTTAGTTCAAGAGGATGATAAGATCCAAGATCATGTCATCTATTATCTCAGTCATTCATTAGCTAGACCTAAACTAAGGTAATCTCATGTTGAGAAGTTGGCTTTGGAGGTTGTTTATGTCATTCAAAGACTCAGACACTATATCTTACTGAGGACCACCACAGTGGTGGTAGATGTAAATCCTTTCCAGTACATTTTATCATGACGTATAATTGGGGGGGAATTCAATAAGTGGATAGTCATTCAAGAGTTTGACTTGGATTTTCAATCTGCTAAGTCAAAAAATTCCTTGGATTTCATAGAACCGATTGTCGAATTCCCTACAGAAGAGACCATAGTGGGATTTCATAGAACCGATTGTCGAATTCCCTACAGAAGAGACCATAGTGGCAGAAGAAGACTCATTCCCATATGAGTATATTTTTCTGATTTCAACAACTAATCCCTGGTATGAATATATTTTAGTATATCTCTAGACTCTAAAGTGTCATGCGTCCTTCTCGTGGGAATATCAATGCAAGTTGTGAATCGAAGAGAGGAAGATTCTATTTTACGTCAATTCCTCACACACGAGGAGGAAAAGCTTGTCCTAAATGATTCCCATAGCAGAGCATGTGGGGGTCATTTATCTGGGTTAGCAACTTCCCATAAAATTCTGCGTGCTAGCTATTTATGACCCACTATATTCAAATATTGTGTGGAAGTTGTAAAGCGTTCTCATCCTTGTTAGCTCTATACCAGAAATATGTGTTTGCAATCTGCTCCTTTATTTCCCATCATCGTGGTGGGGCCCTTCACTGAGTGGGGGGTAGATTACATGATGTGCAATCGGTTTCTACTGGGGGGCAAAAATATATCATTGTCGTTGTAGACTACTTCACAAAGTGGGTAGAGGCAATGCTTACCTTCAAAGATGATGGAAAAATAGTAGCATACTTTTTATTCAACCAAATGATTGGTCATTTCGGTATACCAAACTAGATTGTCACTGACTATGGCAGTCACTTTCAGAATAGCATGATGACAGAGTTGACCACTATGATAGGGCTTAGGAAGGATCATTCATCTTCCTTTTACCCTTAGGAGAATGGGAAAGTAGAAGCAGTTAACAAAACCTTGAAAACCATTCTAAAGTGCACCATTAATGTGAGCCGGTGAAATTGGCACATTATGTTGTACCCTACACTTTGGGCATACCAGACTATTGTCAATACTGCTACTAGTTTTTCACCATTCCAACTAGTCCAAAGAGTGCAGGAAGTCACCCTAGTTGAGTGTGATATTCCATCCCTTAAAATATATATTCATGTGCTTCCTGATACTACAGATTTAGAAGAACGTTTGATTCACTTAGAACAGCTAGATGAGTAGTGTGGAGATGTGTTGACTGCAAATGAAGATCATAAGAATAGGTTCAAGAACCAATATGAAAAAGCAGTTAAGTTGAGATTTTTCTTTGAAGGAGAACTTGTTTTTCTCTAGGATCAAGACAAGGAACCCCTAGGGGCAGGAAAATTGAAGTCAATGTGGTTAGTTCCCTACGTAGTGTCGAAGGTTTTGAAAAAAGATCTTATGAGTTAACTGATTATGATGGAAATAAGTTGTCGAAGCCTACAAATGGTTAGAAGAGACCATAGTGGCAGAAGAAGACTCATTCCCATATGAGTATATTTTTTTGATTTCAACAACTGATCCCTGTTATGAAGATATTTTAGTATATTTCTAGACTCTGAAGTGTCATGCGTCCTTCTCGTAGGAATATCAACGCAAGTTGCGAGTTTAAGAGGGGTATATTCTATTTTACGTCAGTTCCTCACACACGAGGAGGCAAAGCTTGTCCTAAATGATTCCCACAGCGGAGCATGTGGGGGTCATTTATCTGGGTTAGCAACGTCCCATAAAATTCTGAGTGCTGGATATTTCTAGCCCATTATCTTCAAATATTGTTTGGAAGTTGTAAAGCGTTCTCATCCTTGTTAGCTCTATACTAGAAATATGTGGTCGCAACCTGCTCCTTTATTTCCCCTCATCACAGTGGGGCCCTTCACCGAGTGGGGGGTAGATTACATGAGGTCCAACCAGTTTCTGCTGGGGGGCACAAATATATCATTGTCATTGTAGACTACTTCAAAAAGTTGGCAGAGGCAATTCTTACCTTCAAAGATGATGGAAAAATAGCAGCATACTGTGTATTCAACCAAATGATTGCTCATTTCGGTATACCAAAGCAGATTGTCACTGAATATGGTATTCATTTTCAAAATAGCATGCTGATAGAGTTGACCACCATGCTGGGGTTTAGGTAGGATGATTTAGCTTCCTTTTACCCTTAGGCAAATGGGTAAGTAGAATCAGTTAACAAAACCTTGAAAACCATTCTGAAGTGCACCCTTAATGCGAATTGGTGAAATTGGCACATTATGTTGTACCCTACACTTTGGGCATATCGGACTATTGTCAAGACTGCTACTGGTTTTTCACCATTCCAACTCATCCAAAGAGTGGAGGAAGTCACCCCAGTTGAGTGCAATATTCCATCCCTTAAAATATCTATTCATGTGCTTCCCGATACTACAAATTTAGAAGAATGTTTGCTTCACTTAGAACAGCTAGATGAGCAGCGTGAAGATGTGTTGACTGCAAACGACGCTCGCAAGAATAGGGTCAAGAACCAATATGACAAAGCAATTAAGCTGAGATTTTTCTTGGAAGGAGAACTTGTTTTTCTCTAGGATCAAGACAAGGAACCCCTGGGGGTAGGAAAATTGAAGTCGATGTGGTTAGTTCCCTACGTAGTGTCGAAGGTTTTGAAAAATGGATCTTATGAGTCAACTGATTATGATGGAAATAAGTTGTCGAATCCTACAAATGGGTAGAAGAAGACTCATTCCCATATGGGTATAATTTTCTAATTTCCACAACTGATCCCTAGTATGAATATATTTTAGTATATATGTAGACTCTAAAGTGCCATGCTTCCTTCTCACAGGAATATCAATGCAAGTTGCGATTCAAATGGGGGTAGATTCTATTTTACATCATTTCCTCACACATGAGGAGGCTGAGCTTGTCCTAAATGATTCCCACAGCAGAACATGTAGGGGTCATTTATTTGGGTTAGCAATGTCCCATAAAATTCTGCGTGTTGGCTATCTCTGGCCCACTATATTCAAATATGGTGTGGAAGTTGTAAAGTGTTCTCATCCTTGTTAGCTCTATACCAAAAATATGTGGTCGCAACCTGCTCTTTTATTTCCCATCATCGCAGTGGGGCCATTCACCAAGTGGCGGGTAGATTACATGATCTGCAACCAGTTTCTGGTGGGGGGCACAAATATATCATTGTCGTTGTAAACTACTTCACAAAGTGGGCAGAGGCAATGCTTACCTTCAAAGATGATGGAAAAATAGCAGCATACTTTGTATTCAACCAAATGATTGCTCATTTTGGTATACCAAAGCATATTGTAAATAACCATGGCAGTCATTTTTAGAATAGCATGATGACTGATTTGACCACCATGATAGGGTTTAGGCAGGATCATCCATATTCCTTTTACCCTCAGGTGAATGGGCAAGTAGAAGCAGTTAAAAAAACCTTGAAAACCATTCTGAAGTGCACCATTAAAGCGAGCCGATGAAATTGACACATTATGTTGTACCCTACACTTTGGGAATACCAGACTATTGTCAATATCGCTACTAGTTTTTCACCATTCCAACTCGCCCAAAGAGTGGAGGAATTCGCCCTGGTTGAGTGCAAGATTCCAACCCTTAAAATAGCTATTCATGTGCTTCCTAATACTATGGATTTAGAAGAATGTTTGCTTCACTTAAAACAACTATATGAGCAATGCAGAGATGTGTTGACTGCAAACAAAGCTCACAAGAATAGGGTTTAGAACCAATATGACAAAGCAATTAGGCCTAGATTTTTCTATGAAGGAGAACTTGTTTTTATCTAGGAGCAATACAAGGAACCCATGGGGGCAAGAAAATTGAAGTCGATGTGGTTAGTTCCCTATGTAGTGTCGAAGGTTTTGAAAAAGGGATATTATGAGTTAACTGATTATGATGGAAATAAGTTGTCAGAGCCTACAAATGGGATATACCTGAAGAATTACTACGCCTAGCCATGGTACTTTTTCTTGTATTTTTATTTGTATGTATTTTTATGTACAATAGGTTGTTAGTTGGTTAGTGTTTCTTATACATTTTGTTCATTATTTCAGATGTCACCCAAGTGTTTCATAGGTTTTACGGATGGCACTAGCCACATACTTGTAATCTGGCTTCAATTTCCTAGGTTATCTTGTACACTCATAAGGTCACCACCCCTTCCATTGCCCTCAAGTTTCATAGGTATGCCTTTGCGAGAAAGCCCTGTGATGACAGAAATTTCCTCTATTGTAAGTTCCAGTGTCTCTCCTTGAAGGTCAAAGAAACATATCTCATGGTCACAATAATATACTAGAGTCTCTAGTAAACAGACTTGCACTCTCATGTTGGACGTACAATAGAATTTTAGCAATCCACTTTGTTGTAATGCTTACAAGTTTGGAGCATCTTGCATTGCCTCTTGATCCATATATTCATGCTTCCTCTCCCTCCACTATAGGACCATTTTGTGCCTGCCAGCTAAACATTTTCAACCATTAGAATCCATCAAAAATATTTATTTTGGGTGATTTTTTTAAGTTTATAGAGGTCATGTAGTGTTCGTGACTATGCTTTCAGCACAACACGAACCATATGAAAATTTTTCACTTATACCTTATCCATCATTAAACCCTAGCTGGATCACTTTTTCCATCCATGGACTATGGTGTAAAACCACTTTTACCTTGTACACATCATTGTTCCTTCGTGGATAGGGCCTCCTTCTCATGGGTACCCTACTTTAGAACACTTTATTGTATTTCTGGTACCCATGCCATAGTTGTGCTAGGTTTTCAGGAGCCTTCTTAATTTTTTTCATGAGAAAATGAATCTCATTTTTCATCTTTTTCTGAGCTATACCCGTTTATAAGGCTCTCTTCAGTTATGGAGTTTTCTTTAGGCCCTATTTTGACTCCCCAAAATAGACTAGACTGTCGAGTAAAATTGTTCATTTAGAATCATTAAGAATAAGTGAATGATCATCTACATTGGTGGTAAATTAAATCTTCCTTGGACCATGTAGATTATTTACGCAAAAGGAATACTCTCTTTTCTGCGGGACCGAGAGGAGTATCTTTAGGAATAGGTTTATCTCTCTGTATTCTTGTTGTTATGTGTTTCTAATGATATATTTAAAAGTGGTTAAAATAGTAAAAATTTAACAATACTGATTCACCCCCCCTCTCAGTATTGACCAATAAACCAACAAAAATAACACTCTCTTTTCTTTGGAAATGAGAAGATTACTCTCAAGTATAGGTTTATCACTTTTCCGGACCTGAGGGACTAAATTTATGGAATTGGAACACTCAGTACGTGATTAGTTTTCTCTTTTTTGTTCTATGGACCTAAACATGAAAAAGATTCTCAGCGTACTTTATGTCTTTGTCATGCTCACAAAACCTAAATAATAAAGCATCGAGTTTACTATTGTAAGACCCATATCTTGTAATCAAATTGATCTTTCTAAGTGATCTTTCCTTCCTTCACACTCGTTAAAATCAGGCTACATGTCGTTTCTAAAGGTGCGTCGATCTGGTATTAGTTTACCCATTTTTCGAACCTTGTCGACTAAGTACCAAAAAGGTATACCTTAGTCCTCTAGGAGCTAAGAGATTTCTTCTATGGATTGTTTTATACTTTTTCGGCCTCAAAATACTAAATTGTATGAAAACACACCCCATAGAGTCTTCTTCAGATTTTTCAGACTCTCAAAACTATGAAGACAACAACAAGAATCTACTAGTTCGGGCTTGTCAAATCCATGAATCAGTGAATATCAAGCATTATTCTCTCCCCTCTTTAAGCTTGTCAAAAATGAAGAGGGACTCGATTTGAATTTCTTGGAATCGTTAAAACTTAACAAGAAATATAAAAAATAATTTCTCTCTTTGGGTATAAACAGTGGCAGCATGTCATCCTTGAACAAAGCACTCTGAACTTTCCAATACTCATGTCTTAGCTTAGACTTCCAGCTCAGCTATTACTTTGATTTTTTACTCCTCCACTTGTACTTTATACATGGTGAATTTGATCATTTCTCTTACATGACAGATAAGTCTAGTTGTCATATCTACTAGTCAAAATATGTTGTCGATCATCTATGTGTCATGCTCACTGTTCAAGGATCACTACCTTTATTTGATTATGTTGATTCTCATCATTATCATCTCTAAGTAATCCTTGTGTCTACCTTTCCCTCATCCAGTTTCGTATTCACTTTTGTGATCCGTTGAAGGATTCATTTCCTTCCTTCTCACATCACGCTTTCTCATCAGCACCTCCTTAAGACAAATACCTAAAGTTTTGATGATGGTACCTTAGGATTCACTACCCTTATTGGTGAAATCCTTTGATTTAGTTGTCAGCATCACCCATTTACTGACATTTTGTTGATTTCCTTCCATGTTTGACTTCATCTCATCTATTCAGATGGTCTGGATTGTACTGGTTACTTGGTATTTGGATGAAAACCTTAGGTTCATACCTCTATAACCTAAGTTGCAGAAGATTGTGTTATGCTTAACAACACTGCTTCCAGATTTTGAACACTCATCATTATATACTATGGCTTTGATCCACCTTTGCAATACACGTGGTCTTATTACCCTTATCATATGATGTAATCAAATATCATAAAGGAGCTAGTGTTCCTCTTTATTGAACATGACATCCTCAGATATGATTTTGTATATAACTTTGATATGTATTGTTTCAGGTACCTCCCTTCAGCCTTGATAACTGATTTCTCCAAGAACACAGTTTGTAATGTATTTTAGCCATCGCTTCCCTCTGTCCTCACACATTAGGGGGCATTTGTTATAATGTAAAATGGCACTTCTCTATCCGAGTATTGACACTCAATGTGTCAGCACACAAAAGGAAAAAAGTGGATAGAGGTAGCCAAAACAGTACAGATGGGCATGACCTTTGATACATCATCCTCTTACCAACCTTTTATATTTTTTATAAGGTCATTAGGGTGAATTCGTGACTATTTCCATCACAACCCACGAGTCATTCGTGAGTATTGACATTGAAACCCACATATACATTATTAGGGTTGGAATTCACGGGTTTCCTTTATGCAAGTCATGTATCATACGCGACCTGTTAGTATTAATAGTCATGAATTCCTTAATCCAAATTTAAAAAATATAAACACATTTAGTCAAGGATAGTTGGGCTCTTAATCATAACTAACCCAACTTCCTCAACCATATCAATCTTTGTAACCTCTCTCTTTCATCATGTATAAATAGAGGGTAGGGGTTGAGGCTAAACATGATTCAATTCTAGAGAAAATTTATGTTGGTGGATTTCCTTTAGAGATATTGGAGCATGTTGCTAGAAATATTATACCTCTTGCTGACAACAATTGTTTCTCTAGGTCTAAATGGTTCAGATCTAGAACAAATGAGTGATAACAAGGATGAAAGACTTTTCCTAGAGCTTGTAGGTATCTGGAATGAATCTTTGTCTATTCTGTAGTGTGATGTAATTGTCTCCTATGGTGATGAATCTCCACAGATGTACCTACACAAACACATTAAACAAACAAGCAAGATCAAACATACCAAAACATATTCTACAATTCTATATTAGTGGCTAAGGAATCCAATAGGAAAATGAATGATTGTAACATAATACATTTTATCGGAAAGGAACCAGCTTTGCATTAAAATGAAGAAGAGATTTTACAACCATTTCCTTAGTGTTGTGATGGTCCTTCACATGCCATGCCTTATCCTCAAAAGCTCCAAATTGCTCCTTCTATGCTCACCCTAGATTTGGTCAGAACCTCAGTGCAACAACATAACTTTTCTCTCTCTCAACCATGGGGAATGAGCCAAGTTTTATAGGCCTTGGGAGGATAGGGATGGTTGAGAAAATGGTGGATGAGGTGGAAAAGAGATCCTACTTGAGGGGATCTCAATTCTAGCTAGTACACAGGAGTAGGGATGAGGGTTCCACAAATTCTTCCTTCGAGAAGCTTCGTGAATATTCTATTTTTCTCTTTTTAACTCTAGCATCACTTTTCCTCTATGAAGACAGAGAGTTACCAAGGAGGAACCGCTCTTTGATCAAGGGGCATAGGTGGTGGCACCGCTTGTTGTCAAGGGACAATAGATGTTACTGAAGAGGATAACACTTTTTTCATTAAAGGAAAAGGAAGTGGTGGACTCAAACAAGGAAAATAAGAGTCTGAGCCAATGTCCAACTTCACAGTTTGGGAATTGAGGGAAACTTATGATGTTATAGGCCTCAACACATGATGATGATGAGATTTATGTGTAACAAAATGCCCCCCAAATCATGAGGCTAGAGGGATACAATAGGAGAGAGATTTGAAAGAGCAAGTTATCACTTCAAGGTAAGAAATAGCTTGATCGAAGATCATCATCAACCAAGATTCTGCAATACATCAATAGCTTTGACTCATATCCAAATAATTCCTCATCATGGCTATATACCAATACAAGAAAGATCCATGAGAGAAATGAAACTTGGACATAGATACTAGACATACAATGTAGATCTATGTCAAATGGATGCAAATTTGAGCACAACCATGACCATACAAATGTGGATCCATGCTAGGACTTATACAAAATACTCCATTGCAACCTAGGAAAGCAATGAGGGCTTTAACAAATACCCAAGGTCTTCATCTCGTCTTCCACAAAGTATGATTCTATCCATGTGATTACAATGCTTTGATGTCAAACATGGTAGAAACCACTTGATTACCGATCAATGATGAGAACTGTTAACAAGTGCGAGGGAGATCACCACTGATGTTAATGATTCCCAAGGTACCCTATTACAATATCCTGAGTGTGAATAGATGATTCGATGTCAAACACTCACTTGAATCTTTTGGTCACAGGTTAATGATGTGAACCTATGTCGAGAGAGAGAGAATATTTCATTAATGCATATGGTTATCAAGGTACTAAATTATTTCTAAGACTAATTCCTGGATAATGAATTGAAGTCGACAGGAATAGTCTCGCCGAAGGAGGGCCATGATATCCCACATTGATGACATGAAACTAGGAACAAAGTTTTGGAATTTTGAGTATGATATAACCATAGGACTGACTCAAAAGGTACTGACACAAAGGTTGTTTTGACTGCAGAGGTAAACTCTCAATTTGACTTCCCTTTGAACATCGGGTGGCATGACCGAAGACTTGGCAGCATTAACTAGACCAGGCGGATACCAAGACATAATGTGACGGTGAGCGATGCATTCTTTGAAAGACTAAAAGGAGTGACATGACTCATAAAGTGGATTGAATGGGAAGCAATACGAATACCCAATTGAATTAATGAAATGCATACAAGTTCCATGTTCAAAGGTGACTACTAACTACCATTTATTTGAAAAATGAAATAGTTCCCTTCGCTTAATTTCCCCGTCATGATTGATGATTGCCTCTTTCATTTTTACAAGTCCAAAGAGGGTAAAAAACACTTATTGTAGATTTTCTAGAGATAATTCCATTCTCATATATTTCATGGACCTGAGAAAGGAGGAGTTGTTCCCAAAAGAGGGTCTCTCAGTGTTTATTCCAACGATTCCATTGAAAGTTAACTCGGTATCATTCATGTTTAGAGAGTTTGAACGAAAATAGAAGGAGAATCTAAAGGGTTCTTTTTCATACAATTTAGTATCTAGGGATCAAAAAAGTGTAAAATCATGCCCGAGAGAACTCTTCCAGTCATGATTGGCTAGAGTGCTCCTTTTTCATAACTATTCAATCCAACCCGAAAAAGGTGTAAACTAACATCAGAAAGACAACTCCTCAAGTAATTTTATGAGCGTGAAGAATACAAGTTCACTAGAAAATCTTTTCACATTTAAGGATTCCTAAAAGAATTTAAAGAAGAGTCCATTGGGGTTTCTTTTCATGATAAGTGGGTTTAACGAGCCTACAAAGAAGCGAAATTTGACTCAGAACTTTGGTACCGGGTTTAAAGAGAATGACCAAAATGTCGAAATTAGTGCTTGATGACTTTTTCCATTTTATGGAAGTATGAAAAAGTCAAAAACAAAATCACACATAGTCAAAACCTTTTATTTTGATCCCTGCAAAAACCTTTTGAAAGACTATTAGCTTCCCAAAAATATTAACATTGAATTTTCATGACTATAGAAAAGGACATTTTTAATGAAATAATAAAAAATGTGAAAATAATGCCATAAAATCCTAAAATATCTCATATAAAATTCAAAAGGAATAGTAAAAACATTTCATTTTACTATTTACCAGGTTTGGAGATCTACTTGGAGCAACTCTGTGCAGATTTTTGGTGAAGATTCTAGAGCCATTACCCATCCGATTTTTTATCCGTTTGTTCTAGGTAAGAGCTACAACCATCCTTAATATTATTACAGTCGAATTATTTCTTTCAAAGCACACTTTATAGAGTTTTAGGGTTTTTTATCCAAGTGTAAAAATCGTATCCCGGGTAACGCACTTTCCCTTTGTGGGAAAGGCGATGCCCATGCAAAATTGCACTTTTTTTCCTCAATAGGCAGTGGCACTGATCTTTCTCAAGGAGACCAAAGCAGTGCCGCAAAGTGTGCCCAAGAGATGAATGCTCTGGCCAAAATAGTGATTTTGAATTATTTCTAAATGTTGGTTATGTGTTCTAATACTCCAACTTTGGTTTTTGGAAGGTCATCTTAGTCAAAATGGTGGTGTGGAAAGAAATACAACACGAGGATGATGATGCTAGAGCTAGGTCAGGTGCTGCTTCTATAGGTGCTTTACAGGGTTGTGCGCTCCTAAATGTTTTCCATGTCTCAAGCATGAAGTCTGATGTGAGACTGTTGGAGTACATATTGAGGATGTGGAATCCTGAGCACTAATACTTTGAGGTGGGTGCTCACATTCTTACAGTGGAGGTAGAGGATATCTAGTTCCTTACCAGACTATCTAGGCAAGGTGAGCATATCTCACTGGCGGGTCCTCGGGGAGGATACGTCATGACACTAGAACAGATAGATAGCCATTGTTTTCCAGGAACTTAGATGTCTGGGAAAAATATTCCTATAAAGGAAGTGATGGATTTTCCTCTCCATACGGTTTCTTTTACCATGCAAAGGGTTGCAAGGAGCCAAAGGCCTCACCAGGATTCCTAAGCCCATATGATTTACACCTTGGAGGCTATGGATCCCACGGTCCATAACTGGGTTGAGGCTCTACTGAGTGTCTTCAAGGACCACCTGACTAAGTGTTGGTAGGGAGAGTTAAAACAGTTTGGCTATGGGACTATCTTATCAAACTTATTCTTCGAGAGGGTGCCCCTTTTGAGACCTCAGATGACCTTTACTGAGTTGAGAGCATGGGACCCTCACATGCTATGTTGTGTAGAGGTCATGGGTCGCACTGGTGGCAGTGGAGCCAAGGAAAAATATGGGAGTGCATTCTTCCATTGGTTGGATGAACAACTTCTCATTATGGAGGACTACGCTTATGCTAGCACTAACTTCATGGGGTACCTTGATCTACCCTTACTGGCAAGTGCCCAATTGGGCAATATCGGTAAGAAGACTACTCAAGAATTTGATTATTTTTTTCATTTTATAATTTTTTATGAATGATGACAAGACCTTATGTTTTCATGCAGATCTTGGAGTTGCGTGACCTAGAGGATCTTCCTTGATTGAAAAGCAAGTGGGTTCCCGCTTTCTTCATAGAGGGGATGATGAGATAACTGAGTTAGAGGACAACCTCAACCAGTTAACTATGGACTTTCCAGATGCTTCTATTGATGACCTCCCTAGGAGGTACTGGAGACACACCATTGGAGTTTCAGGTTGATTTAGCCGCCTTCTACGGAGGGTAGCAAGGGATATCATGTGCTATCATGAGCACCAATAGCTGTTCTACATTATCTATTTAATGAAAGCTAGCTAGCTTCAGGATTTTTTGCCATTTTTGTATATATGAATGCTAGAGTGATTCAGTCGGGGTCTCGTGACCATATTTTGTAAAAACACTTTATATATATATATAGACTTATTTACGGTGTTTATATGTGTTCAAATGAAAAATTATATTTACATGATTTTTTATGTGTCTTTTACTGTTTATTTTAAAAAGTTATGTATGCACAATATACCAGTCGGCAACCGTGTTATAAGACCTAGGAATGTGCCTATAAGTGATTGATTCAAACAAACTTTCTAACAGACACACTCTTCAAAAAAGATGAAGGAGTGTAGGATTTTTTATGGTATAAATGTGGTTGAAATGACAAACCACTAGTTGTTGTTAGGATTATTAATGCTCCCTTGGTCAAATGTCTATTAGATTAATTATTGCCTAACTTAGGAACCTTAAATTAATTAAATGGGTCCACTAGTGCAATTGGGTCCACCTGGCTTAATGGGGCCACATGTACCCATCATTGAAGTGTGGGGAACACTACTAGAGGTTAACTGCCACTTAATACATGTGCAAGCATTAGTTAGGGTGCCTCCTAGACCAATTCCTACATTTTAGGAGCCACTGGGAGTCTCGGCACCAACCTACTTTAGTCAGTTGGTATTAACACTAGTTAGTCTTAGTTATCCCTTAGTTACAATCAGTTACTTCACAGACAGTTAGGCTAGCGCTACTAATGCATGGATAATGCATGGTTGCATGAGGAGGAGTGGTTTTTCTACCTACCTCACTCTTAGTTGCACTGAGTTAACTAGTTTTAATACTTGTTGGAGTTATTGGTCATCGGGGAGTTGTATATTTGGACTCTAATATTGTTTGGGAGGCCTTGATTTAGAGATTCAGTTTGATACAGACTTATACATTTGGAGGATTTGAATTCATTAGTCATGCATTTGAATTCTACCTATGTATACTACATTGTAACACCAGATATTATGATGATGAATATACTGTAAATTCTTGAGCAATACTTGTCCATTTCCTGTGTGGTTTGTCTTGTTGGATTTGTATGTTCATTCTCCATTCAATTGCTACAACATTATCATAACTCTCTTCCCAAAGATCTAAATGGAATTCAAATTTGAAAATGGTATCAGAGCCTTCTCAGGTAGGTTGCATGCTTGTTTCTCCTCATCGAACATCAGAAGCATCTAGGTTTCGATAGAAGTCCCCTATGAAAATTTGTTAGCTTTGGATTCATTCAAAGAAGCGAAGAGGGTGTGACGGACCCTGGAAAAATGCATGTCTAGAGGAAAATCATGATTCTAATAGTTCTTATGTTTTAGTGTTATTTGCAGTGAAATTGATAGGTTCTACGTAGCTTGAAATAAGTATTTGCAGTCTCCCTGTCAGAGAAATTATGAGTTCTCAAACTCCTGAGCCAGAGATCCTCACAACTTCCAATTACATTGATTGGAGGATTGATATGTATCTGGCCTTGCGCAAGCATGGCTACCATAGTATCATACATGGATGGGAGACTGAACCTCATTAGCCGGTAGAGCAGAACAAGTTCCTAAATCGTTGTGATGAAGAATTCGAGTACTTATGTACTTATATTTCCAGAGATCTCCTCTTTCATCTAGAAGGATTGCGGACTCCCAGAGAATCCTGGGAGAAGCTTGATAGCTTGTTTAACAAACAAGATGAGCTTTGGGGACACATTCTGGAGAATGAGTTGGTATCTTTACATCCCAACAGCTTCAATACTATTGAGAAAATCTTCTCCAAATTAAAGTCTCTAGTGCTACAATGCAGACAGTGCGGGATAGAGTGAAAGGATGAGCAGAATGTCCTTTCAATAATCAGCAAACTAGGTCCTGAGTACTCTGTCTATGTCTCTATGTTTCATTCCAAGAGGGAAATCTTTCCTGATTGGAAACTTCCTTCTTTAGATTCATTTTCTAAGTCCTTAATCAAATAATAAGACAAATTGATTCAAATGGGAGTCATCCATACCTCCAAGGATCAATCTCTCTTGGTTACTGACTCTTCCAAAGTGCAAGAAAAGGGGCAATCAAAGAAGAAGGAGCCAAAGGCAGCTGATTCGAAGCCTAAACCAAATCAGCAAGCTTTCGAAGGGGCCTCCAGCTCTAAGAAGAAGAAACTTGAAAATAAGTTATGTCTATACTATGAAAAGGGATACCATATTGAAGAACATTGTATGAGGAAGCAACTTGATGAGATGTTCTCTCTTCTCAAGAAGCACAATATTGCTCCTCTAAGAGCAAAGAAGCCTGGTGAAGAAGCACTGATAGAAGAAGCCGAAAGGTGTCATGCTTTGAAATAAACTCTCTCTCCATCCTCAGCATACATTATAGGTTTTGGAGCCTCCAACCACATGGTTTCTTCAAAATAATCCTTCCCTACTCTTTCACTATCAAAGGGGCCTAATATTCACATGGGATATGATTCCTGGAATCCAACAGAAGGAAGGGGCTCAATCTGAGAGAAGCATGGTGAGTTCAATAATGTCTTATATGTGCCCTCCCTTGCTGCTAAACTATTATCTGCTTACCAGATGACCCACATGGGATCTTCCAAGACGGTCACATTTGATTCAGACTCAGTGGAGATTACAGAAAAATCCACTGGAAATCTTGTAGCGAAAGGTATGGCAAATCACTCTACCAAAGCTTATGAGTTTTCACATTTCTTAAATGTTTCTCCTCCTACATATTTATTGTCTCATGCTAACAACACTAGCAAGAGTTGGCATGAGAGATTTGGCCATCTAAATTTCAAATATCTAAAGAAGCTCCACAATGATAACATGGTTGAAGGTTTTCCCTCCATCCAAACTTCCAATGGAGTATGTGATGGGTGCTTGGTAGGTAAGAATCCAGAAAATAAGTATGATGTTGGGATGGCTCATAGAGCTATTTCTACACTTGATTTGATACACAGTGATGTAGCGGGACCAATGCCCACAAACTCCATTAATGGTTGAAAGTATTTTATGACCTTTATTAATGATTGTTCTAGGTACTGCTGGATCTACTTCATGAAACTAAAATCAGAATTTTTAGAGACTTTTAAAAGTTTTAAAGCTATGGTTGAGAACAATTTCAATAAGAAGATCAAGTCAATAAGATCTGATGGAGGAGGATAATATGTCAAAAGAGATTTCCAGAATTTTTGTGAATCAGAGGGGATTTGAATGAAAAACTCAGATCCATACACACCACAACAAAATGGTATGGCTGAGAGGAAGAAAAAATCACTGAAAGAGATGGCAACATGCCTTCTCCATGGCAAGCATCTACTTCCTTCTCTTTAGGCTGAAGCAGTAAACTGTGTTGTGTATTTGTAGAATAGGGTGCCCCACAAGTCAGTGGTTGGGGTGAATCCATTTGAATCACTGCATGGGTATAAGCCCAATGTCTCTCATCTGACAATTTTTGGTTCCAAGGCTTGGGTCGGAATACCACTTGACAAGAGGAAATCCTTCCAATCCCAAAGTAGTGAATGCATTCTGCTGGGATATGCAGAAGATGCAAAAGATTGCAAACCAATGGAGGTTGGTACTAGAATATGCTTCATTGAAAGAAGTGTCCAGTTCGAAGAATATCAACTGCATGATACTCCTCCAACAACACAGGAAGCTATAACTATTTCTCCACCTATTTTTGATGATGATGAGGTGCTAGAGGTTTGAGATTCAGATGAAGAATATCACATACATCATGATATTGTTATTGAGACTGAATCTCAATAGATTCTAGATCCAGATCCAGTACCCATTCCTAATCAGAAGCCTAAACCTAGATGGGCTCAAAAGCTTCTTAATGTAGCTGGAAGTGGTGCTAGAGTTCTAGAAGACAAAAGAAGAACTAGGTCCTAGTCTCAGAATGAGCATGATGCACTATCCCTTACATATTCACTCTCTAAAGAATTGTGCAGCAAATTTCTAGGTCGATGCTATTTAATGATGGAGAATTATCAGCCACATGGCCCATAGAAGTAGATATTTGATCATTCCCTACCTTCACCATCCAGCAGAAACAAACAGAATCATTGGTTCAGAAGTACATTGAGAGGTCCACTGATGGACCATGCTGTTGCATAGAGCTGCAATTTTTTGCAGCAGTGATTTGCTCAAATTATTTTTCTAAGGAGGAAGCTTCTTTCTTATAAATATAGCTTGTAGATTACTATTTTCTTGCTTATTTTTGAGGGGGGGAGTTTCCCATGAGGTTTTCCCCTGTTTCCTCAGTTGTACTAAGCAACATTTTTTATTATCTTCTAGATTGTATTTGGATGACCTATGGTCTTATTACTAGGGCCCACAGTTGTCCAAGTTAGGATTTAAGGGGGGTGTTAGGATTATTAATCCTCCCTTGGTCAAATGTCTATTAGATTAATTATTTCCTAACTTAGGAGCCTTAAGTTAATTAAATGGGTCCACTAGTACAATTGGGTCCACTTGGCCGAATGGGGCCAGATGTACCAGTAATTGAAGTGTGGGGAACACTTCTAGAGGTTAACTTCCAGTTACTGCATGTTCATGCATCAGTTAGGGTGCCTCCTAGACCAATCCCTACATTTTAGGAGGCACTGGGAGTCCCAGCACTAACCTACTTTAGTCAGTTGGTGTTAGCACTAGTTAGTCTTAGTTATCCCTCAATTACAATCAGTTACTTCACATTCAGTTAGTCTAGTGCTACTAATGCATGGATAATGCATGGTTGCATGGGGAGGAGCGCTTTTTCTACCTACCTCACTCGCAGTTGCGCTGAGTTAACTAGTTGTTACTACTTGTTGGAGTTATTGGTCATCGGGGTGTTGTCTATTTGGACTTCGATATTGATTGGGAGACCTTGCGTTAGAGATTCAATTAGATATAGTCTTATCCACTTGGAGGATTCGAATTCATTACTCATGCATTCGAATTCTACCTATGTATAATACATTGTAACACCGGATATTATGATGATGAATATACTGTAAATTCCTGAGAAATACTTGTCCATTTCCTAAGTGGTTTGTGTTGTTGGATTTTTATTTTCATTTTCCATTCAATTTCTGTAACATTATCATAAATCTCTTCCTGAAGATCTAAATTGCATTCAAATTCTAACAATTGTGAATCCATGAACACTACCAAGTCATGCATGTCCTGATATGTAGCCTCGGTCAACAAGCCTATCACTGCTTGATACTCAATGATGTTATTGGTAGATGGACCAATACAAGCCGCTCCTGAACTGACTAAGTCATGTGCCACGGAATACAAAACCCAAGCAGCTAAAGCGAGGTTCAAGGCATGACAGCAAGAAACATTAGCAAAACCATAAAAACCCATTTGATCTACATAACCAAAACATGGTATAAACAATCTTGACAACAAAATTCAAAACTATATTGAAATGCCAAAAACACACCAAAAAGTCAAGCAATATACATATATACAAGGTACCAAACAGGAATGACTTCAAGCATAGTACCTTTTCAGGTACAACCCATTGCAAGGTTGCTTGAAAGGTATCCCATTGTATTCTATAAGCTCGTAGGCCCCTTTCTCTAAAACTTTACTGATGATAAAGGGATCGTACCACATAGATTCAAAATTACCCTTCCCTATCTTGTCATGTCTCTGGTCATAAGTCAGAACCATGTCACCTTCATTAAAGACATGAGGTTGAACAGACTTATCATACTAAGACTTAACGCATTTTTTGTGTTCCGCATTAGCCAAAGGCAGCATCTCTTCTATTTTCTTCTAGGTTTGTCAAGTACAAAAATCATTCTTCTTCGGCATAAGTGTTCGGAATAATTTCTACTGCAAGTTTGAGTGACGGGATTTGACATTCGATAGGAAGGATAGCTTCTAGTCCATAAACCAACTAAAAAGGTGTTAAACTAGTTGTTGTTTTAATTGAATTTCTATAAGCCCATAGTGCATAAAAGAGAGTCAAATGCTAGTTGGATTTATGATCTCCAACTATCCTACACAGCATATTTTTCAAAACTTTATTTATGGCCTCAACCTTACCATTATCCTACGGATAATAAGGAGTTGAGTTTTCATGATGAAAACCCAACTTAACACTCAACTCAGCCATCGTTTGATTGCAGAAATGATATTCGTGGTCAATGATTGTGGCTTGTGGAACTCCAAACCTAGCTATCACATGATTAAACAAAAAGAGGGAGGCGGTCTTGTCATCCTCTGCATATGTGGGAATTTCCTCAGCCCATTTTGTAAAGTAATCAATGGCTATGATGATGTAAACATGCCCCCCACTAAGGTAGGATTACAATGCATGAAATTAATACCCCATTTGGCGAAAGGGACAACAGCAATGACGGGGTGTAAAGGAGCATGGTGGGTGTGATTTTTAGGATAAAAGAGTTGACAGGGTGATCATTTCTTAACTTCCTCATGACAATATTTGAATATTGAGGGCCAAAAAAACCCAGCGTGAAGGCTTTTATGAGCTTTCGCAAGCCCAGAAAGATGAACGCCACATGCTACAGAGTGGCAATCATTCCAAACTTGTTCAAATTCTTTGTGTGTAAGACATCGTCCAAGAACGGATTCAATACCACGTCGATACAATGTATCATTTGAAATGAGATAATACTTTGCATGGTAATGGATGCGACGACGATCGTCATAGGACATGTCGGGCTGAAATATCTGGGTCTAGAGATAAATGATCAAATCTCCATACCATGGGTCATTTGTGCTAATCAGAAACAAAAATTCATCCGGGAATGAATCATTGGGCTCAACTTCCTTCGGAGCATAGGGAATGTCACACATTAACTCTGTGAAAACCAAGGACTTCTTTGAAGTCGCCTTAGAGAACTTGACTCGAATTGCTGTAAGAATATGATCCAATGGGAATACTTTCTGTAATACCCCAGTTTTAACCCATCTTGCATATATTGTAAATAATCTTGGTGTAGAGCTAAAGGCCAAGGCCCCACCATGGATTTGGTTATGTTGTGTTTATGTTTTGGAAATGGTAACCGATGGTATATCAGGACGTATGACATATAGTTAATTGTGGCATCATGTAAACAGACATTTTAATTAAATAACCCAACCAGCTATGTTCGCGACAACTAAATTGAGAAGGGGCATGATTCTGAAGGGTAAGGAAGGGGGGGATGTTGAACTTTTAGTCATGGGGAAGAGCCATGTGTCACCTCTCTCTTTTACTCCCACCACCTTGGTTTTCTGTTGGTTAGTTGGGACAGCGAATTGGTTGAAAAAAATACCACGCCCATGCTTGCTCGCTCTCTCTCCACGACGTGTCTGTTGGCCTGTCCACTACCCAGATCGTGAGCCTGTTCAGTTCCTTCACGGGAATCCACATTCCATTGTTGGGGGTTTTCCTTCTCTCTCAAGATTGCTAGTCGATGGGTTTTCTTCCCCTTTCACGCAAAAGATAGTTCCCCTCTGCCTCATGAATTTGAGGGCTAGTGGATTGTTTCTCTCCTCTGATCACGTAGAGAGTGTGTCTTTTTTTCCACCATTGGCAGATTTCTTAATGTTATGTTCTTCCCATTGTTGAAATTGTGTTTTTAATCACATCCATATCTCTTTGGGTTGTGTTATGTCTCTCACATAGAGTTGGAAGTCAAAACCTGTTCCATTCCTGGTCTGTACAAGTTTTCCCAGTGACTACAGTGAGATTTGTGTGTCGTGGGCTGTCATTTGCCATGATTTGTTTAGTTGTGTATTTTTCCCCTCATGCACAGACTGAGAATCACTTCCTTTCCCATTGCTGTCTGTGTAATATCTCCAGTGATTGCCTTGAGGAATTACTATGGGTTCATAGTTGTTGTGGGCTGCTGTTTGCCACAATGGATTGACTGTGTTTTTCCCCTGTACAAGCTTGAATAGCTGTTTCACTGCTTGCATGTAGTGGATTTGTCCTCGGGCTTCTTTGGAGTGGTGAATGAGGGCTTGAGGTGCTTGATAAACCTGGTGGGTTGAAAACCACATATATAGAGCTATTGAGCTGGCTTCTTCTCCACGACCCATGAATAGCACTAGAAGGGATATCAGGGTCTAAGGGACTGCATTGCAGAGAAAGGACTAATTTCCTTGTGTTGGGTGTGTGTGGGTGTTCTAGAATCCAATCTGGTTCTGGTGTCGGTGCACCAGCTTAACATTATCCTTTCCTAGCTCCTGGATGGCCTGATAAAACCAACTTTGTTGGCTTGGCTAATTTATTGTTCGCTTGATAAACCCAACAGCGTTGGCTTGGCTGAATTGTGTACCCTAGTGGTGTTGTTATCCTTGGCTACATGTAAGCCTATTATTTCCTTACTCCTTTTGAAATCATGCCCAGCTTCAGGGTGGCAGCGTTGCTGAGAGATTAAGGAGCACATGGGCCTATGGTTGGGTGGAACATTGCAGTGACGTAGATGGTTGCAGAACAAATTCTCTATAAAGATAAGTACTCTTTCCTAACTTGTATCTGCAATTATAATTACATTGATGAATGATGTTATACATGTTAAATACTGATCCGTATATGCATGAATGCTGATTGATATGTTTTGATTCCATTGTGTATATGAATGACTATGATTCATAATATGTTTTATGTTTTAAGTATCATGCTTCAGCATTATATGTATGTATGTTAATGTTCATGGGGCTAGTTTCCCAGATGATTTGACGTATCGTATCATCCTCTTCGCCGGTCGGAGGTTCGGGGACGTTACACTTTCCCCCTAGTACTTGACAAGTAAAAATATAATACATGGGGTTTTGATCTGCGAGAACAATTGTGGTGCGTAGGAAGATGTAGTGATGGAATTTTTGCACAACAATGACCATAGCTATAAATAGCTTTTCCACATACGAGTAATGAGTTTCAGAGTTGAGAAGACTCTTACTTAGGTAATAAATCATGTTTTTTTGGCCGTTAAGATCTTCCTGCACTAGAACCATACCAATAGTAGTAGTGGAGGAAACAACATACACTAGAAAGTATTTTGAGTAATTTGGGGGGTGCAACACTAGTGAATGTCTCAGAGCATGTTTCAAATTATCAAAAGCTCATTGGCCTTAGTCATCCCAAAAGAAAGAGGTGTCCTTATTTAGGAGACACATATACCCATGCATTTTTTTTTGTGAAGTTGCATACGAAATGACGAATTTTTTTTTCCTTCCCTTGCAAAATTTGGAGTTGAATGATACTAGTCGGGGCGGGTAAGGCCAAAATAGCAGCAATTTTCAAAGGATCTATCTAGATGCCATATTTGGAAGCCACAAATCCAAGAAGACGTCCAGTCTCAACACAAAAGACACATTTGTGTGGATTAAGCCGAATATTATAATGATGAAATGTAAGGAAAATGTCCCTAAGGTGTCTTGGGTGGTCCTCTCATTGTTGTGAATGAGCATGGAGATCATCCAAATACGACTCCACTATGTTCTTAATATCATGAAAATCATAGGACATGGCACGCTGGAATATAGATCCGACGTTTTTTAAACCAAAAGGTAACTTTCGATATGAAAATATTCCCCATAGACAAATGAATTTCGTTTTAAGCTGATTGGTGGGTAGAATTTCTATTTGATTGTAGCCGGAAAAACCATCCATAAAAGAGAAGATGACACTCCCAGCACAACTATCAATGATTTGACCGATGTGTGGAGTAGGGAAATTGTCCTTGGGAGAAGCCTTATTTAAATATCATAAATCAATACAAACCCTAATAGTGCCTTGCTTCTTAGCTATAGGTACAATATTAGACGCACATTCCATTAGTGGTATGGGATAAATAAACCCCTCTTTTAGAAGTTTCTACGCTTCGACTTTAATAACCGTGACCTTCCTAGGATGGACTTGACGTATTTTTTTTCAGACTGGCCTGGCCGTGGGATAAGTTTTAATATCGTGTACAACAATAGACATATCAATCCTAGGAATTTCTTCATATGTCTAGGAAAAAACATCATTGAACTCTTTGAATAGAGCTCTATAACTTTTAGTTTCTTCTGTTGAATAGTTTTGGCCTACATGAACATGCTCAATAGTTTCAGGCTTGACTTATATGTCAATAGGGGTTGTCTAAGTGATGTTACAAAGGTTTCCCTTGGATTTAGTTCCTTACAACAGTACAGGTGTTTGAGGATTGCTGACAATATCAACATGAATAAGAGACACAAGATCAAATTCTACCAAACTTGGACATAGCTACTAGACATACAATGTAGATCTATGTCAAATGGACACAAATTTGATCACATCCATGACCATACAAATGTGGATCCATGCTAGGACTTATACAAAATACTCCATCACAACCTAGAGAAAGCAATGAGCGCTTTAAGAAATACCCAAGGTCTTCGTCTCGTCTTCCACAAAGTATGATTCTATCCATGTGATTACAATGCTTTGATATTGAACATGGTAGAAACCACTTGATTACCGATCAATGATGAGAACCGTTAACAAGTGCGAGGGAGATCACCAGTGATGTTAATGATTCCCAACGTACCCTAGTACAATCTCTTGAGTGTGAATAGATGATTCAATGTTGAACACTCAATTGAATATTTCAATCATATGTTAATGATGTGAACCTATGTCGAGAGTGAGAGAATCTGTCATTAATGCATACAGATCTCAAGGTACTAACCTATTTCTAAGATTAATTCTTGGATAATTAACTGAAGTCGACATGAATAGTCTCGTCGAAGGAGGGCCATGATGAATCCCACATCGATGACACAAAACTAGGAACAAAGTTCTGGAATTTTGGGTATGATGTAACCATAGGATTGACTCAAAAGGTACTGACACAAATTTTTTTTTGACTACAGAGGTAAACTCTCAATTTGAATTCCATTTGAGCATTGGGTGGCATGATCGAAGACTTGGCAGGATTGACTAGACTAGGTGGATACCAAGACATAATGCGATGGTGAATGATGCATTCTATGAAAGACTCAATGGAGTGACATGAATCATGAAACTGGATCAAATTGGAAGTAAGATGAATACCCAAATGACTGAATGAAATGCAGACAAGTTCATGTTCAAAGGTGACTACTAACTGCCATTTATTTGCAAAATGAAATAGTTCCCCTCCATTAATTTCCCCATCATGATTGATGAGTGCCTCTTTTTAGTTTTTATGAGTCGAAAGAGGGTAAAAACATTCGTTGTAGCTTATCTGGAGATAAGTTCATTCTCATATATTTCAAAAACCTGAGAAAGGAGGGGTTTGTTCCCAAAAGAGGGTCTCTCAGTGTTTAGTTTAATGAGTCCATTAAAAGTTAACTCCGTATCGTTCATGTTAGAAGGAGACTCCAAAGGGTTCTTTTTCATACAATTTAGTCTCTAGGGCCCAAAAAATTATAAAATCATGCCCGAGAGAACTCTTCCAGTCATGATTGGTTGGAGCACTCCTTTTTCGTAACTAGTCAATCCGAACTGAAAAAGGTGTAAACTACCATCGGAAAGACAACTCTTCAAGTACTTTTACGAGTGTGAAGAAGAAAAGTTCACTCGACAATCTTTTCACATTTAAGGATTTTGAAAATAGTTTAAAGAAGACTCCATTAGGGTTTCTTTTTACGATAAGTGAGTTTAACGAGCCTGAAAAGAAGCAAAATTTGACTCAGAACTTTGGTACTGGTTTTAAAGAGCACAACCAAAATCTCAAAATTAGTGCTCGATGAATTTTTCCATTTTATGGAAGTATGAAAGAGTAAAAAACAAACTCACCCATAGGAAATTTTTTTTATGTTGATCCCTACAAAAACCTTTTGAAAGACTATTAACTTCCCAACAATATTAAAACTGACTGTTCATGACTATAGAAAAGGGAATTTTTAATGAAATAATTAAAAATGTGAAAATTATGCATTAGAGGAAATTTCAACTCAAAATGGGCCTTTTAAATTTGATTCAAATTCCATGTCATCATGTGTTAGCCAATGAAATTGATTTAAATTTGAAATACCATATAGGTCTTAAACACTTTTTTAATATAAATTTGGGGATAGGTATCATAAAAAATCTACTTTTTTTGTTTGTATTTTTGACATATATCCCTGTGTTTTTACTCAAGTTTCGATCGGGAGAGCTCGTTGGATGCGGAATTAAATTCTGCATCAAACGAGTACCCACTCGACACACTTTTGATGGACCTTGCTACCCCAAAAACAAGAAATACCTAAAAAAACGTGATGATGATTTCATCATCACATTTTTTCAAGTATTTCTTGTTTTTGGGGTAGCGAGGTCCGTCAAAAGTATTTCGAGTGGGTACTCGTTGGATGCGTAATTTAATTCTGCATCCAATGAGCTCCCCCGATCAAAATTTGAGTAAAAACATAGGGAGATATGTCAAAAATACAAACAAAAAAGTAGTTTTTTTTCTTTTCTTCCTCCAAAATTAATAAATATTATTTTATTATTTTCACCATTATTTTATTAATTATTTTTAGGAGGCCCATTTTGAGTTGAAATTTCCTCTATTGAAACCCTAAAATATCTCATATAAAATTCAAAATGAATAGTAAAAACATTTCATTTTACTATTTACCAAGTTTGGGGAGCTACTTGGAGCAATAGTGTGCATATTTATGGCGAAGATTCTGGAGCCGATACCTATCCTATTTTCGATCCGTCTGTTCCAGGTAAGAGATAAAACCATCCTTAATATTCTTATGGTCAAATTTTTTATTTCCAAGCACATTTTATATATTTTTGGGTTTTTTTAATCCAAAGGTAAAAATCATATCCTGGGTAATGCACTTTCCCTTTGCGAGAAAGGCGATGCCCATGGAAAATCACACTTTTTATGCCTAAACAGGCAGTGGCACCGCTCTGCCTCAGGGAGACCGAAGTGATGCCACAAAGTGCACCCAAGAGATGAATGTGTTCTAATACCCCAACTTTGGTTTTTGATAGGTCATCTCAGTCAAAATGGTGGTGTGGAAAGAAAGATAACACGAGGATGATGATGCTAGAGCCGGGCCAGATAACACTTCTATAGCTGCTTTACAGGGCTGTGGGCTCCTAAATTTTTTCCATGTCTAAAGCATGAAGTATCATTGGAGACTATTGGAGTACATATTGAGGATGTGGAATCCTGAGCAGTAATACTTTGAGGTGGGTGCTCACATTCTTACAGTGGAGGTAGAGGATATCTAGTTCCTTACTAGACTATCCAAGCAAGGTGAGCATATCTCACTGATGGGTCCTAGGGGAGGAGACATCACGACATAAGAACAAATAGATCGCCATTGTTTTCCAGACACTTAGATGTGTAGGAAAAATATTCCCATAAAGGAGGTGATGGATTTTCCTCTCTAGATGGTTATTTTTACCATGTAGATGGTTGCAGGGATCCAAGGGCCTCACTAGGATTTCTGAGCCCATATGCTTTACGCCTTCGAGACTATCGCGCCCACAGTCCATAACTAGGCCAAGGCTCTATTGAGTGTGTTCAAGGATTACGTGACTAATTTTCGACAGGGAGAGTTAAAATAGTTTGTCTATGGGACTATCTTGGCAACCTTCTTCTTCAAGAGGGTGCCCCTTCTGAGACCTTGGGTGACCTTTACTGAGCTAAGAGCACGGGACCCTCGCATGCTACTGTGGGTAGAGATCATGGCTCACACTGGTGACGGTGGTGCTCAGACCAAATATGGGAGTGTGTTCTTCCATTGGTTTGATGACCAAATTCTCATGGTGGAGGACTATGCATATGCTAGCACTGACTTCAAGGGGGGCCCTAATCTACCCTTACTGACAGGTACCCAATGGGGTGATATCGGTAAGAAGACTACTCAAGACTTTGATTATTTTTTCATTTTTTTGTTTTATAATTTTTTATGAATGATTACGAGAATTTATGTTTTCATGAAGATATTGGGTATGCACGACCTGGAGGATTTTCCCCAATTGGAAAGTGAGCAGGTGCCCTCTTTCTTCATAGAGGAGTTGATGAGATAATTGATTTAGAGGATAAGCTCAAGTGGTTAAGTATGGACATTCCATATGCTTCTATTGATGCCCTCCCTAGGAGGTACCAGAGACACATAGTTGGAGTGTCAGGTTGATTCAGCCGCCTGCTACAGAGGGCAGCAAGGGATATCATGTGCTATCATGAGCACCATTGTCTATTCTACATTATGTATACACTGAAAGCTAGCTAGCTTCAGGNCAGACTTATTTACAATGTTTATATGTGTTCAAATGAAAAATGATATTTACATGAGTTTTTATGTGTCTTTTACTATTTATTTTATTTTACAATGAACCATGTTTTATTTTATAAAAGTTATGTATGGGAAATATACCAGTATAGAATATAGTTTGCCAATGAGTTAGAAACTCTGTTATAATACATAGGAATGTGCCTATAAGTGATTGATTCAAAAGACCTTTGTAACAAATGCACTCTTTGAAAAATATGGAGTGTAGGATTTCTCATGGTATAAACATGGTTTAAATGACAAACCACTGGTTGTGAGTCTATGAACACTACCAAGTCATGAATGTCCCGATATGCAGCCTCGTTCAACAAGGCTATCATTGCTTGATACTCAGTGATGTTGTTGGTAGATGGATCAATACAAACCGCTCCTGAACTGACTAAGTCCACACTAAGTCATGTTCTGGGGAATACAAAACCCAAGCAGCTAAAGTGAGGTTCAAGGTATGACGACAAGCACCATCAGAAAAACCATAAAAATCCATTTGATCTACATAACCAAAACATGGTATAAATAGTACTGACAAAAAAACTCAAAACCATATTGAAATGCAAAAAACACACCAAAATGTCAACCAATATACATATATATAGGGTACCACACAAAAATGACTTCAAGCATACTACCTTTTTAGGTACAACCCATTGTGAGGTTGCTCAACGGTTATCCCATTGCAGTCTATGAGCTCGCAAGCCCCTTTCTCTAAAACTTTACTGACAATAAAGGGACCGTACCACATAGATTCAAACTTCCCCTTCCCTAGATTGTCATGTCTTTGATCATATTTCAGAACCATGTCAGCTTTGTAAAAAACACAAAATTGAACAGACTTATTGTATCAATCCTTAATGCATTTTTTTGTTCCTCATTAGCCAAGGAAGCATCTCTTCTAATTTCATCTACGTTTTTCAAGTACAAAAAAATTTCTTCTTTGACAAAAGTGTTCAGGAGAAATTCTACTGCAAGTTTGAGCGACGAGATTTGACATTCAATATGAAGGATAGCTTCTAGTGCATAAACCAACTAAAAATGTGTGAAACCAGTTGTTGTTTTAACTGAAAATCTATAAGCCCAGAGTTTGTAAAAGAGAGTCAATTTCTAGTTGGATTTATGATCTCCAACCATTCTACGCAACATAGTTTTCAAAAATTTATTAATGGCCTCAACCTAACCATTATCTTGTGCATAATACGGAGTTGATTTTTCATGACAAAAACCCAACTTAGCACTCAACTCAACCATCATCTGATTGCGGAAATGAGATCCGTGGTCAGTGATTATGGCTTGTGGAAATCCAAACCTAGCTATCACATGATTAAACAAAAATAGGGAGGCACTCTTTCCCTCCTCTACATATGTAGTAATTTCCTCATCCCATTATGTAAAGTAATCAATGGCTACAATTATCTAACCTTGCCCCCCAACTAAGGTAGGCTTACAATGTATGAAATCAATACCCCATTTGGTGAAAGGGACAACAACAATGATGAGGTGTAAAGGATATAGGTGGATGCACTTTTTAGGATAAAAAGTTGATAGGGTGAGCATTTCTTAACTGCCTCATGACAATCTTTGAAGATTGAGGGCCAATAATGCCCAGCACAAAGGATTTTCTGAGCTATCGTCATCCCAGAAAGATGACCACCACATGCTCCAGATTGGAAATAATTCAAAACTTGTTCAAATTCTTTGTCTGTAATACATTTTCAAAGAATGGAGTCAATACCATGTTTATACAATGTATAATTTAAAATCAGATAATACTTCACGTGGTGATAGATATGAAGATGATCGTCACGAGACATGTCGGGCTGAAATCTTTGGGTCTAGAGATAAATGATCAAATCTCCATACCATGGGTCGGTTGTGCTAATTAGGAACAAAAATTCATCAGGGAATGAATCATTGGGCTTAGCTTCCATCAGAGCACAAGGAAGGTCACACATTAAATCCATGAAAACTAAGGACTTCTTTGAAGTAGCCTTAGTGAACTTGAGATCGAATTCCTGTAAGAAGATGATCCAACAGGAATAATTCCCCCCTAGTACTTGACAAGTCAAAATATAATACATGGGGTTTTGATTGGCAAGAACAATTGTGATGCGTAGTAAGATGTAGTGACGGGATTTTTGCACAGCAATGACTATAGCTAGAGCTAGATTCTCCACATGCAAGTAATAAGTTTCAGAGTCGAGAAGAATCTTACTTAGGTAAGAAATCACGTGTAATTGGCTGTTAAGATATTCCTGCACTAGAACCATACCAATAGTAGTAGTGGAGGAAACAACATACAACAAAAAGTATTTTGACTAATTTGGGGGATGCAGCACCAATGAATGTGTTAGAGCGTGTTTCAAATTATCAAAATCTCATTGGGCTTGGTCATCCCAAAAGAACTAGGTGTCCTTCTTCAGGAGACACATATACCCATGCATTTTTTCTGCGAATTTGTATACGAAACGAAAAAGAAAGTTTTACTTCACCTGCAAACTTTGGAGTTCAGTGATATTAGTCGGGGTGGCTAAGGCCAAAATAACAACAATTTTCAAAGGATCTATCCAGATCCCATCTTTGGAAACCACAAATCCAAGAAGACATCCATTCTCAACACAAAAGACACATTTGTGTGGATTAAGCCAAATAATATAATGACAACACCTAAGGAAAATGTCCCTAAGGTGTCCTAGGTGGTCCTCTCATTGTTGTGAATGAGCGGGGAGATCATCCAGATACAGCTCCACGATGTGCTTAATATCGTGAAAATCATAGGGCATGGCACGCTGGAATGTAGCTCCGACGTTTTTTAAGCCAAAAGGTAACTTCCGATATGAAAAGGTTCCCCACAGACAAATGAATGTCATTTTATGCTGATCGATGGGTATAATTTCTATCTTATTATAGTGGGAAATGCCATCCATAAAAGAAAAGATGACGCTCCCAACACAACTATCAATGATTTGATCTATACGTGGAGTAGGGAAATTGTCCTTGGGACAAGCCTTATTTAAATGTCATAAATTGATACAAACCCTAATATTTCCCTGCTTCTTAGCTATAGGGACAATATTAGACTCCCATTCTTTTAGTGGTATAGGATAAATAAACCCTTCTTTCAAAAGTTTCTCCACTTCGGCTTTAATAGTTGCAGCCTTCCTAGGATGGACTTGACATAGTTTTTGTCGGAATGGCTTGGCCGTGGGATAATTTTTAATCTCGTGTACAACAATAGACATATCAATCCTAGGAATTTCCTCATTGTCCATGAAAAAACATCACGAAACTCTTTGAATAGAGCTCTATAACTTTCAGTTTCTTATGTTGAATATTTCTGGCCTACATGAACATGCTCAACAGTTTCGGGCTTGACTGATATGTCAATAGGGTTTTCCTGAGTGATGTTGTAAAGGTTTCCCTCGGAGTCAGTGACTTGCAATAGTATAGTTGTTTGAGGATTACCCACAATATCAGTACTAATAAGAGACACAAGATCAAATTTTACCGAACTGGAATTGGGAAGGAAAGAAGATATATGGTGATGATCTTCCCATATAGGTTCATCCGCACTCATGATATCCATAATGGTCTCATCCGACAGAAAATTCTACGAGAGATATTCTATAGTGGGGAGAGATGGTTCTAGCCAATAAGGTAGGTGGTAAGGATCTCAAGCCACCAGATGAAGATCATCAGAATGGACATTGGAAGAAGATTGAACAACATCATAGAGTGCTTCGTAAGGGCCTAGAGAGGATGACTCAAAAACTTCTTTGCCTCTAGGACTGTGACCGATCATGGAAATCATGTTAACAGTTGCCACTTCCATACTAGGATGGGTTGAGGGGAACACTCCGATGAGAGTTGAATCCTTCAGCATACTTACCCCAACTGGTTGATAAGCTGGAGGGGATTGACCTAGCATAGGGATATTATTTGCAGTGGGGGTAGTCACATTTGGTGAACAAAAATCGAGTTGATCAATGGTCACAATCTTCCCTAAATGAGGGAATTGGAGAGTTCAAAAAGCTGTCAAGGCGATAGCCATCATAGCATAGAACCAGTTTATCCCCAATAATAGATTGTAATCAAATGGAGCATCGACTACCTCCACCTGAATGGAAACAGTCTTGCACCCAAGCTCAATTGAAAGGGACGGTAACAAACCATGAGCTTGGAAACCTTGTTCATCGAAATCTTTCAAGGTTGTGGGAGACTTCGTAAGTTCGGGAGAACCTATGGCTCTCCAAAAAGTCACAGATAAAACTAAAGTGGAAGATCCTTCGTCCAAAACGGTCCTATGGACCTTTCTCCCAACTACTCTGGTCACGATTTGAAACACAAGCTCGTGCGGTAATCTGGACTTGTAATTATCCACATTAAAATTAATTAAGCTGGTTTTGTCAGGGTCTAAGGCCCCCAATTCTGTAAAAATGATTTTGCACTATGTAGGACAACTTTGGAGTACCTCCAGGGTAGACATCGCGCAACGTTCTTGAGCCAAATCTTCAACAAAGTTGTAGAATTGTGTAGCTCGAGCATTTGGATTAAAAACATACTTTTTGAGGGTACACTTGGGTGGGTGCAAAATCAATTCAAGATTAGGTTTCTCGATTGTAAGAGGACCATTAGACGAAAACAAAGAAGATCTAGTGGAAGGAGCTTTCTCGAGAGAAGGATTTTAATCCTTCTTCTCTGCATATTTGTCATATGACTAACTACGAGTAGTCAAAATAATAGTTTCTGAGGACATCATTCTGATTTCTTCTGTAGAATTGGAGGTTCCTTGAGAAGACATATGTAATATCAATTTTTGCTGAGATGGAAAGGGGTCGTTAAGCACCGCCAATGTAGGGTTACTTTTCAAAAAATTACTAATCTCTTCACAATGAGGGCACTCCTTTGTGAAGTGGTCACCACCACACAATAGGAAGGGATACTTAGCCTTCCTCTTTCCATAATTGTCATTATTTGGGGTTGTAGCCTTGGAATTATTTGGTTGGTTTATGGGTTTCTTACCCTTTCCTTTTCCTCTTTTCTTATTACCGAGTGACTGTGTACTTTGAATAGCGTTCACATCGATGAAAATTGTAGGAGAAGAAGGAGGAGTAGTAGATGTAGTATGTTTCTTGGCAGGCTTATCCGTTGACGAGGGCTGGATTGAACCGACCACCTCATCAATAAGATTTTTTGTAGGTGGCTTGGTAGGATCTTTGTTGGGATGAGGAGCTTGAGGTATTAGGTCATACAAGGTTCTAGAGTGGGAATAAACCAACTCCAGATACTAAGCGCGACTGATAGATTTCTCTTCAGTAACAACACCACCCATAACCACATCTTGGGAAATGGGAGGAAACAATAATTTCGTGAACCAATCAACCAATAATTGGTCTAGAATAGGAGCTTTAATAATCCTTCATGGTCTCCTCCACTCATGAATATGATCAAATATATGTGTGGAAGTATTTTGATGAAGTGATGTCAACAGATCCATACACGTTTCGTAATGGATGGGAAGCTGGAAATGAGTAAGAAAAATTGTTTCCAATGAATTAAATTCTAAAAAAAAATGTTGCAGAAGTTCATTGTACCAGTCAAATTTTGCTGGAAGAGCCTCAAATGAACTAAATCATCCATCAAGGAGTTAAAGAAAACCATATATGGAAAGTCATAACATGGTTTTTGGGATCTTCTCCCTACTTCCCCCCAAATTTTGGGATATCTTATGGTAACTTTACTGGAATTACAGGCCACAAAAGGTTATGATGGATGAAGTCATTAATCAATGTGGATAGATCATGAAAGTCCAAAGTTTCCAAAAAAGGAAATTATCGATTACGCTGTAAATACTTATAATAATGATATGGCATATGTATACCAGTAGGACCATAGTTCGATTAATACACTAGATTTTGGGGATTTGAATTCTCAGACGATCTGCTAGATGGAGGCGAGCCTCCAAGAGGAGGGTTTTCTCTAGGTGGTTCCCGAGAAGTTGGTTGTCTGGGTGGCGACCCCCCAGAAGGTGGTGGTCCTCTAGGAGATGGTCCGCCAGATGGTGGTCCTCTAGGTGGTGGTCTGCCATAGGGTGGGCCTCCTCCAAGTGGGACTCCTTCAGGTATCCCTCCACCGGGTGGCACCCCACCAGGTGGCCCTCCACCAGGTGGCCCTCCAAAAGGTGGGCCAACATAACCTCCAACAGTATTGATAGGTATACCTCCATGTATAGGAATGTATGACTAATTGGGTTTCCCCCAAGGTGTAAACATGTTTCTAGAGTAAGGAATACCGAGGTATACCATTCCAGTAGATGTAGGTTGAAAGTTCACATTACTTACGAATGGTAGATTTCCCAGGTGAGTGTATCCCCAAGAAGGTTGATTAACAAGGTTGTACCCCCGAGAGTTTCTACGTACTAGAAGGGGGAGTAATCACTTTGGTTTCCAAGAGAGTAATTACTATTGTTGATTGTCCTACAGTGGGGGTATATCTTGTACTAGACATGACTCCACTAACTACTAATGTAACTTGAGCTGAGGGTTTCCCCCCAGTGGTAGAAGACATGGGAGAACTAGAAGAAGACCTGGAATTTTGAACTATAGTAACAGGGTTGGAGGGTTCATCTGGATTAGGAACTATTGATCCTCGAGTTGGTGATGTCAAGCTAGGATTAACTTGAGATGTCGAGAATGGACAGTGTCCAGGAGAGGTTGATTCCGAAAGATGGGTTAAAAGAGATGACACAGGTTCCCGATGAGGAAGAGGTGAAGCAGTGATGTTCGCAAGGTGTTCCTAAAAATTATGTAAATGATCCATAGTTGGCTAGACCCTTATATAATTTTCCTCAATTGATGGAGGATTAACAAAGGATGGTCTAGTAACCCCAAATTTAGAAATTGCTTGACCCATAGAATTGATCCAAAACAGAGTATTAAGGCCATATTATGCCACCTCGGTATCATCAGACAGGCGATCAACCCAATTTGATGAACCAACATGACCTTCCATTGGAAAATGAAAGACATTATCATCCATAGGAGGCTGTTCGACCAAGGGATTACCATATGTAGTGAATTCTTTCCCCACGTGAGAATCAGCTGTGGCACCTTGGTCTATGGATTCCATTGGGATTTCTCCTGCAATAGGAGTAAGGTCAAGTGGCAATCCTTGAACTCTTATCGATCGTCTCAAAGGAAACTCAGCCAGATTGTTGGTCACTAAAATCCTAACCTAGGGTTTGAAAACTAGAAAAAACACATAAAATCTATTCTACACAAAGATAATGGTCACAAGCAAACTTAGGTGACAAGAGGGGCTAATATAAGTCAGTTCCTCACTAGGATTTTCAAGTCTTTGCAGCTAGTGATATACTGCAAGGTCGATAGTAAAGAGCGACAAGAAGGATTTGGACCGTACCTTTGCCTGAATACCCGATTACCTAGATGATACGTGCATAGTAGTCTCCCCGAGTGTTGTTATCAATGTATTATGCTGACAAGAAGACCAAAAGGTTATTCTCATATGGTTTAGGGAATCCTAGAAGGGTCTCCTGATATACGCAAGGTACGTGGAAGCTCAAATCCGTGTTAGTGTTGTGCAATGCACAACCGTTCAAAAGGGGCCTTCTGATATACAATCGAGTATGTGAAGTACCTTTCTATATACCTCAAGTGTACGTGAAAGGCTGTTCGATATACCGATGGTACATGGAAGAACCGCACAGTTCCTGGGATGTAGTGCATGCAATTGAACGAGAATTCATATGTTTAAAGACGTCGGAACACGTCTCTATCCTATCACTCAACTTACTAAAAAAATTTAACCTATAGGTACTGTTAATTTTATCTTTGACGATTAGGTGAGTGCATGGATTTTGGATAGAAAAGTAAAACCATGCAGCATGATATGCAAATTTTTCACTTTACCATTCAAAGTATGCCCTACTTACAAGAAGGAGAGAGTGTTTTAATTTTGTTTCAAAACACAAAATTCCCAAAAAGTTACACTGAACTTATCTTTCAATGTGAAACAAGCAACAAAACATCTAAATTGATTTTGAAAGTAAGAATAAAGTGATATCTCTTTTCCCCAAAAGAAAGACACTAGCACTAAATGGCACACTAAGCACTTTTTAACATCCTTCGAAAAATTAAAAGATCTAACTATGATATATTTTTGACGAGATAAGAACGTATAAAAGAAAAGAAGAACATGGATATTTGAAAGCTTGTGAAGCTAATCAGGGCTCCGATGATTCGTCTTTAAATAAAATTATGATAAAATCTCACAAATTTTCCTTTTGAATCAAAAGAAAAAAATAGTCTTTTATGAACTCACAAAGAGCAAAAAACAAAAAGCAAAAAGCAAAGCTTGCTTTTCAGTTTAATTAGACAGTAAAAAGAGATCTAACTATACTGACTTCCAAGCACTCCTATTGATAATAAAAACCAATAATACAAGATAAACAGATGGATGCAACCTAGCTCTTTGAACCAGAGCAACATAAGCATTTACCACTTTCAGACTTTGAATTTAATAGTCCAGATCTCAGAAATGAAGCCCAAAAAACACATAGAACATAAAGAAAACCTAATTAAGCTTTGAAATCACAAGGGTATCAAAACCCTACCTGACACCACTTGCAGAAGGTTGGTAACAAAGCGTTATCTCCTAGGCACCGCCTTTTTTCCACTATGATAGAGTAGTGGCACCGCTTAATGTCTACTGAGAAAGCACAGTGGCACTGCCTAATGTCCTCTTTGAATGCTTAGTGACTCCTGTAGATTTCAAAACAAAAAAGTGGTGAAAAATAGAAACTTAAGTGTTGAAACAATGGCATAAAATCATGAAACAAATAGGAAAATTAAGTACAGAAAGTAGACGTGTCTCAGATCTTAACATATCTGGTTATACTGAACCAAAATATCACTAAAAAATATAGTAGATCTGATCACTAAAAGGTTGGAGTTCTTGGATAATAAACAAGAGTTTGAAAACCAAGGAAGATGAGATGTGCCGAAATATTTCCCGAGTATGGTTGCCATATTTGTTACTAGAAATAGCGCACCTCTTGATGACAAGATTTGTTTCTCTAGGTCTGAATGGTTCATATCTACAACAAATGAGTGATAACCAGGATGGAAGACTTCCCCTAGAGCTTGTAGATATCTAGAATGAATCCTTTGGCTATTCTATAGTGTGATGTAATTGTCTCCTATGGTGATGAATCTCCACGGATGTACCTACAAAAACACAACAAACAAACAAGCAATATCAAAGGTACCAAAACATAGTCTACAATTCTATATTAGTGACTAAGGAATCCAATAATAAAATGAATGATTGCAACATAATACATTTTACGAGAAAGGAGCCAACTTTGCATTAAAAATGAAGAAGAGAGATTACAACCATTTCCTTAGTGTTGTGATTCGCCTTCACATGCCATGCCTTTTCCTCAAAATCTCCAAAGTTATGCTGCTGCACTGAGGTTCTGGCCAGAACCTCGGTGCAGCAGCATAACTTTTCTCTCTCTCAACCATGGGGAATGAGCCAGGTTTTATAGGCCTTGGGAAGATAGGGATGGTTGAGAAAATGGTGGATGAGGTGGAAGAGAGATCCTACTTGGGGGGATCTCGAGTCCAGGTAGTCCACGAGAGTAGGAATGAGGGTGCCACAAAGTATTGCTTCGAAAAGCTTCGTGAATCTTCTCTTTTTTTCTTTTTTACTCCAGCACCACTTTTCCTCTATGTAGACAAAGAGTTACCAAGGTGGAACCACTCTTTGATCAAGGGGCATAGGTGGTGGCACCGCTTATTGTCAAGAGACAATAGGTTTTACGGAAGAGGGTAACACCTTTTGCATTAAAGAAAAAGGCGGTGGTGGACTCAAAAAAGGAAAATAAGAGTCTAGGCCAATGTACAACTTCACAGTTTGGGAATTGAGGGAAACTTCTGATGTTTTAGGCCTCAACACATGATAGTGATGATATTTATGTGTAACACAGCAGCAGAACTCAATTTCCTTAGCTAGCAAAGGACAACTAGTTTCAAATACCAGTTGTAATCTTACCTCACTTGTTCATCAGTAAAGAGATGCTTTCTTCCAATGTTGTGTCTTTGCACTCTTATGTATTATGATTTATGAATTGTCTTGTTATTTCATTACAAGAATATTGTTTTATTGATCATCTATATAGTATATAAGATATTGCAGGAAATATATTGCTCTTTGTAGATGTTGGAGATTCCCTAGAAGCTGTGGAATCAATTTGAAGTGAACAAGAAAATCTAGGATCAACGGTCATAAACAAGGTATGCCTAATTTCTTCCATATTTCTCTATCAAATTCTGAAATGGATGGATGTCTTCAATTTTTTTTTAGTATGTTGGTAACCCTAGAGACCCTACGTTATAAGGTTGTATTCTCCTGAACAACACCTTGCAGTCTGGGAAACGTACATGCTCGAATATCTGACAGAGTTCTCATTCTCCACCACCCTTCTCCTCATTACCTTGGAAAAGAGAGATCTTATGATGCCTATCAGTCATACGATGAGCTTTTTCCCTCACATATTAGGGGGTAATATATTAACACCCAAAAATTGAGCACCTAGATCATCCCCCTAGCTACATCACTTATGTACCCCTTTTTGCCTAAAATTTGGGCTCCAACAACCCAAAAACCTTAAATGTACCACCATATTGGAAAAAATGGTTATTTTCCTCACAAAAATGAAGAAATTACCCATATCAAATAGGTATAAAATCCCCAAAATACAAAAATAAAAATAAAAAACTATTCAAAAAATCCAAAGAAGAAGGAAAACCCCAAAACTCACCTACTAATGCCATGGTCTTCCCAAAACCAAGGAAGAATACCACCAGTCAAAATTTATATAGATAAAATAGAATTTAATTTACACGAGTTGGCTTATGTTTTGTTTGTCACAAGTTTTCTTTGTTTCATTATGTGAATATTAGCTCTCGATTTACTACAGTAAATTTGTTCTTTATACTTTAGTGAACTTATTTATGTTCATTTTTTTTTTCATATCCAGTTGTTACTAAGATTTTGTTAAGTCTTAGTAGGTTCTTTTATGCACCATCTAACATGAATAACCTAGCTACAAATTTCACATTATAATATGACTTACTTGGTTGAACATAATAGGCACACATGGATACTAGTTGTTCTTTGGAAGACATTGTCTTCTTTTCTTTCGCAAGTTCGCATCTCCATTTAAAACAAATATGTTGAGGGAGAGGGGGGGGGGGGGGGTTACACAATGTTTACAAGTCCTATACACTTTCTTTTTTCTAGATACCATGGTAGAAGCATCATGACTGGAAGAAGTAGATCCTTGATTATGTGGTTTAAAATTTGTAAAACTCCTATTGTATTCCTTTTACTATGTGCCATTAGAGCTCTATTATTAGATAATTTACCAATAGAAATTAATCTATCTTGAGCATTTCTCAAACCTTTACAAAAATATTCAAGATTAGGTTTCAAAGTCGCTTTCTAAATTTCAATATATCTATTCTTAGTTTGGATGAGAATATCATAACATGAAGGTAACTTTTGTTCAACAAGAATAGTAAGAGAATTGTAATTATTCTTGTAATTAGAACCATAATGATTTAATTTTTCATTAAATATTTTAACTTCAACAAGAAATGACTATTCTATAAAAATAATTAGGGTCTAACTCTTGGATTTTCTTTTCAATATAGTAAGCATAAACATCATCATTTTTATCAAATAAAGAAGCTATGGCTTTCCATACCTCAATAGGACTATCCTCTGGCTCAATGTGTACCTATAGCTACCTAAAAGGGTTTGTCCAAAGAGTCCTCTTGCTTTCTCACATTTATATTCCAATATTTCCAACTCTTTTGCTTCAATTGGTTTCAATTTTTTACCTTTAACTAATCCCCAGAGTTTCTTACTCCTAAGCATAACAATCATCCTTCTCTTCAAAGATAGATAATTATATTCAACTAGTACAGGAATATAAACAAATTTTGAAGTCATAGTGTGAGTAAACTCAAATCCTTAAATGCGAAAAATTTAATTGATGAAAAAATAAGAGAAGTAATACTAAAAGAAGAAATTTCTCACCAATACCAAAACTTATCGACAGATCTGAACTGCTACTGCAGAAAGAAAGAAAAAAATTGAATTGAAATTTATGAAATGAAATTTTTTCATAGAAATAAGAGCATATGCACTATGTTCCATTGTACGATGCATATATTCTCCCTAGATGTTTATAGGGTGCATATATTT
>LPNX010233943.1:190766-202662 GCA_001517045.1 Pseudotsuga menziesii | reverse complement strand
TTGGTTACCTACAGTCAAGTAGAGTCTAATCAATTCGAACTTCCTCATGTGGATTCGAATTGCTTGTGGCTATTAAAGCCATTGTACTTCATTGTAATTAACTATATGGATTACTTTTTTTATTAATGAAAGCATTCACAGCTGCAAGCCTTTTGCACTGTTTCATTCTTCAATGGCTGAGTAAATTGTGAGATCTTCTTTGTGAGTTGTGTGTTTGTCTACAGATATATATGCTCAAAATTAACATGGTATCAGAGCCTCGACAGACAAGGCACTTCTCCTCCTCGGATCTCCTACTGGATAATTTTTTTGCTTTGCAAGTTCAACTTCGAAATGAATTCATCAGTTCCTCTTCTCACCCGATCCTCAGATGCCTCAGACTATTCTGAATGGAAGTTGAAGATGATTATATGTCTAAGAAGACAAAAACTCTTTTCGGTGTCTATTGGACTTGGTAGACATAATTTTGAGAGTGATAATGACTGGCTAAAAGCAAAGGATAAAGCTTTTGAAATAATGGAACTGGCTCTTTCTCCTACCATGCGCTACCACAGTAGATCTATTAAAGATCCACTGGAACTCTGGTAAAGATTGGACAGAACCTTTGGAAGCACATGGAGCACATCCAGCACCACAAACATCCTTGATTCAAAAGTCTCGGCCTCTACTCTCCCTGATGAAGTTGTTCAAGATGAAGATGAAGCAGAAACTTCTACACAGTCAATTCGAATTGAAGACAGTCTCCATGCAGTGACTCCTTCTCCTGATGCTCCGGAAGTTCATGAGATCTCTGATATCTCATATTCTCATATTTTTGAAAAAGAAGAATACATTTGAATATTTGATATTGAAGAAAAATTCTACTGCACTTCCATGCAAACATTCACCGGTGATTTTCCTTTAAATTCTGTGCAAAATTTACCAGTAATTGCTTCCGAAAATGAAGAGAAATTTGATTTTTCTCCCTCTAATGTTGCTGCTGGTGTGCAAATATGTGATACCTTGGATATTTTGGAAGAAATATCAGATTACCAGAGTGATCCATTCGCTCCCCATGATCTAGTTTTTCCATCAAATTCCGGCAGGATTGCATGCACCAAAATTCAGAATTTTGAAGAAGAAGAAAGTCGTGCATCCACCGTCTCAGTTAACCATTTATTTGAATCTGATATTAAACTTATTGGAAATGATATGATATTATTTAGATTTGATCTGATATTTCTTGGTTTAATATATCAAATTCATAATCTTTCAGTACCGCTTGTAGCTGTTCTCATCAACGGTGTGAAGAAACAAGTACCGCAAGTCTCCTACAAAATTGTTGCTGGGGATTTGATTCCATTTCACAGTTTTGGATCTGTTTTGAGCCTGTTTAGATATGATTTAATTTATGATCTGATATTATTTGGTTCATATTTTAAAATTCAAAAGCATTCAGTCATGCTTGTAGCTGCTCTCACCAATTCCGGTGTGAAAAATCAAGTACCGCACTTTCTCTTCAAAACTGTTGATGGGGGTTTGGTGTTAGTTTCCTCATATGAGGTTGCTGATATTTTATTATGTGATTCATTATCTATTTCAGAAGCTATATCAGAATATGGAGATCCATCATTCGCTCTCAACAGTCCTAGTGCTTCTCTACCATTGATCACATGCTCATCTTCTCACAGAACTAGTAAAGAGGAATATTTTCTGCATCCGCCTGGACACCTGCTCCTAACACTTGGGGCTGTTCTTACCACTCATGGTTTGCTATTCATGGCTGCAACATATCAGTTTCTTGAGTGTTCTTCACATTCTCTGAATTCTCAAGAACCTTTCCTCACTTTTCAGTTGACTTCAGTTGCTCTGCATGGGTCCAGTCTTCATCCGGCAGTTGTCTATATTTCTGATTTAGTTGAGCATATCATTCTTCTTCCAAAGTGGAAGATTCCTCCATACATAATGATGGAGAGGTTCACATGCCAGGCCCCAGGATACCTGTGCACAGAAGAACCAGATTGATCCTGATTCTACCTGCTTAATTAGAAGGGGGGGTTTTTTTCCCATGTGGTTTTTCCCCAAGCACCTTATTTTTGAGCAGTTACTTTACTTTACTTGATGTAATGGGTGACCTATGGTCTTAGTTACCAGGGCCCATAGTTTTTCCAAGTTCTCATTCAGGGGGGGTGTTAGGATTATTAATCCTCCCTTGTCCAAATTTGGTCATATGTCTAAATTGGGAGTCATGTCTAAATCGGGAGTCCATCCAGTCTATTTATAGTCATTAGCACCATTGGTTAAACTTGACCTAATTGGGGCACATGTTTCAGTTACCAAAGTGTGGGGAACACTAATTGAGGCTCACTACCACTTATTGCACTTGATTGCATAAGTTTAGGAGTCTCCTAGATCAATCCCTACAATTTAGGAAGCAACTGGGAGTGCCGAAACCAACCAAGGTCAGTTCACTTTAGTTAATGACTAGTCAAGCCAAGTTAGGAGTCAGTTACATTCAGTTCTAGCTCTCTACATTCAGTTAAATAATGGTTTAATTAATTGCACACATGTGGGTCATTTTTCTCACCTACCACAGTCAGTTAACCATTATTTAATACTAAATGTAACACTTGGTTGTTTTTTAGAACTCCGGTTATGATTTAGACAAGGACAGTTAACTACTGGGTCCTCCAATAGTGATTTAGACAAGTCTTGGTTACCTACAATCAAGTAGAGTCTAATCAATTCAAACTTCCTCATGTGGATTCGAATTGCTTATGGCTATTAAAGCCATTGTACTTCATTGTAATTAACTATCTGGATTACTTTTTTGATTAATGAAAGCATTCACAGCTGCAAGCCTTTTGCACTGTTTCATTCTTCAATGGCTGAGTAAATTGTGAGATCTTCTTTGTGAGTTGTGTGTTTGTCTACAGATCTATATGCTCAAAATTAACATCTCTATCCCCATAGAAGAACCTATAAAATATGGAAAACAACAAGAGAAACATGATAGCATACAATATAATCAACTAGATCTATGCTCGTGACCAAGGAATCAAGTAATATAAACATATGAAACAGTAAATATGGGAAAGAAAATACATTCTTTATTAATAAATGATTGGAGATACTACAACCTTCATTCCTTGGTCTTGAGAGTTCCTTCCAATGGATCCTTTCCTCTAACTTCACCTTGCCTCCAAAGACACCGGAATGATTTTGATAGAGTTTGGGTATGAAACACAATTCTTCCTCTTTTGTCCATGGGGTGTGAGCCAGTATTTAAAGGCATGGGAGGATAGGAATGTTTGAGGATTTCATGGGTGAGGTGGAGATTAGATCCTAAAAGGGAGGATCTTGAGCTCCAACTGGTCCTAAACCATAGGGATGAGGCTCCACGGAGGTCAGCTTCGAGAATCCTCTTGAAGCTTCTCTTTTGGCCTTAAAAACTCGAGCACGACTCCTCCAATGAAGCAAACAGGCAATGATAAGGGGGCACCGCTTCTTGCAGTAAAGACAAGAGCAGTGGCACCACTTCTTGCTCATGTATTAGGAGCGATGCTGACTTGGGTAATGTTTTTTTTCAATGGGAGAGGAGCACTACCAGCTCAACACAGGGAAAATTGCAAGGGGATAATTTGAACCTTCATTTATCTAGGGAAAACTTTGAGGCATTGGAGTAGTCAAGGGAATACCTATCTCATAACATGAGGGTGACGAGATTTTGGTATAACAGGGTTGCTACAGCCATTACCCATTTAGGAATGGAAGTGGGAGGTCATTAGTATGGATTTTATCACAGGCCTACATAAAAGTAAGAAACAAAATGATTCTATATTTGTAGTAGTTGAAAAATTGTCAAAAGCATCACACTTCATTCCAATGAAGTCGACCTACAGGGAAGTACACATTGTTGATATCTTCTTGAAGGAGATATTTATATTGCACGAGATACCCAAGGAAATCATCTAGGATCGAGATGCTAAGTTTACTAGAAATGTTTGGAGATCCTTATTCTCCATATTAGAGACGTAGTTGAACTTTAGTACTGCTTATCACCCGCAGACAGACAAGCAGACAAAAAGGGTAAACCAAATTGTAGAAGACATGCTTAGGATGTATTTCATGAACAACCCCACCAAGTGGGAATATTTTCTGCACCTTGCAGAGTTTTTGTATAACAACGGATACCAGACTTCCACCAAGATGAGTCCCTTTGAGGTACGCTATGGAAAAAAGTGTAGAACATCGATTACTTGGGATAACCCAGTGGATTGGCTCATGTTAGGGCCTAACTTGTTAAAGGACTTGGAATAGTTGGTTACCAAGGTCCAAGTGAACCTTAAAGAAGCACAAGACCTACAGAAAAGCTATGCGAATAGGAAAATAAAAGATAAAGATTATCAAATAGGTGACCATGTCTAGTTGAAAGTAAAATCAAAACGAATCTCGTTGATCTTGGGAAGGTGCAGTAAGTTAGCACCTAGATTTTGTGGACCCTTTGAAATACTGGCCAAGAGAGGGCCAGTGGCATATGAACTAATGTTACCTGTGCACATAAGATTCCATAATGTTTTCCATGCATCACTATTACGAAAATATGTTTATGATACTAAACATGTGATTGATTGTTCCTTATTACAGGTGGAACCTAAAGGGGATTTTTCCCCTAAACCTATTCATATATTGGACAAAAGAGAGCTACAGCTCAGGAAGTGCACCATAGTTCAGTTGAAAGTGCAATGGAAGCACTTCGAAGCCGATGAGGCTACTTGGGAGAATGAAGCCACCATGATAAATTCTTACCCGGCCTTGTTTCATGATTTCATTTTGAGTCCCTAGAACACCAGGGACGGTGTTGTTCTAAGCGGGGAGGGATGTAATATCCTGAATTTTGACATAACACTTTTGGGCATAAGCCCCGTGGATTATGATGTTACTTTAATGTTTTATTTTGATATATTGGATCTAGGACCCCATTGCATATGAACATGATGATTTGTTTGATATATTGGGCGTAATCAAGTTACGTATGTTTTATGTGTGATTTTATCTGTTGGGCGTGGACCCTGTTAAGTCTGAATTTTGTTTCTTCAATTTTGGTTTGATTTGCTTTACTTTATTTTGATTTTTCTCTCTTTTAGGAAATTTGTTTTTAGTGTTTTTATGAAATTTTGAGCTTGTTTTTGAAATTTTCAATTTTAAGCCATAGGTTTGTTTTTTGTTGAAGGAGTTTTAAAGTCATTTTATCAAATCATGGATTCACAAATGATTATTTTGAGCTTAATAATGCATGATCACTACTCAAGCAACTTTTAAACCTCACACAAAATGCCAAAAAGATGAAAAACCGCGAGAAAATAGCACTAGAATTATTCTTGTAGCGCTGGGGTAAAAAAATAATGAAGGCGCGCTACAAGAATATCGCGACCTTCATTATTCCCAGTTTTCTAGCAAATTTTTGTCATGATTTCAAACAATGAATGACTAATCCCATGCTGTGAGTTGTTTGCTACGTGTGAACTCCAGAATTATCATGATTCCAAGTGTTTCTAGGTCATGAAGCAAATCGTGGCTATCATTACTCCTAATGCGGTTTGGTTTGACAGGTAGCCGCGTAATTCAGTCTAATGTGACATGAGTTGTCATTTGCATGCACTATCAAAGATGAAGGAGTTCGTGGGGTAACCATAACTGCTGAAAATCCGAATTGTGTCGCTGCAGAGCAAAGGCAAGGTTATTAAGGCTGCAGGAGAAATTAGGGCTCTTTAATTTCACCGCTTGCAGTAAAATTGATTGTTGAAGGACATCTGTACATTCAATGAGAAGAACTTGACAACTCAGGGCATGATTTTAAACCACTTTAGTCGATCAATTAACAAGTATTTCATGATAAACCCATATATCTGCAAATTTGGGGTTTTTCCGGCAGGGTTCGTTTTATCAAAATTGATCGATGTAAATGTTAAAATGTGCTATGAAATGAAAATTCATCCAAGGAAGTAGCTGCCTGGGACATGTTGAGATGCTCTGTTAAGGGGAATACTGAAAATTAAGCTTATTATTGGACTATGCATTTGTTGAAGTTTCAAAGAGGCAGGGTCGAAAACTGTGTATGTCATGAGGATTTAAATATCAATACTGCTGCTGGTGCAACATAAGAGAAAATATCTGGACTTTTAAGACAATATGAAGACCTAGACAGCCTAAACGCTTAGTTTTCACTGCATGATTAAAAGCTGATCAGTTGGTCTTGAGGTCAAGATTGAAATAAGAAATGAATAGAGTATAAGACTATCACCCTTGTCTTTTCAACACAAGGTTCCTGTCTGCAGTTTAAGGAGAGTCTCTTATTTGAATGAATAATGTACATGATGTCTAGTCTCATTAACAATGAAAAAGGAGCCGAATACATAAAATTGCAGGGGGACCTAAGTTGTTAGGTGTGGAACTTTATTGTTTTTGAAAGCAGATGAAGGCAGCGAGGAGTTAAAATCCTGAAGACAGATGAAAACCTAGTATCATTTTGATTCAATCTGTTGAGAGATGAAAGTGATAAGTTTGAGCTTATTTCTGCCTTATATTCCTCTCATCTAACCTCTAAACAGTCTGCAATTAATCTAGAAGGTTGACAGCCGAAATTCTTCTTGTAAGTTCTTATTTTGCAGAGATTGTTTATACAGGATTCTGGCAGGTTATGGTGCTCAATACAGCAGGCATCTGTCAGATCATAAACTGAAACCTAAAGCCATATAGTTTCCATCCCTGGAAGAAAAATATGGGTAAGAGTGGTAAAGAGAACAGAGCAGAACCAACTGATGTAGGGTGGATTGAAAAGCTCCCTAGATGTGTTGAATTATTTCAACAAGTTGGATGGATGGACTTTTTCAAGAAGATAGATGGGTATAATGCTGAAGTGTCTTGCAGGTTTGCACAGTGCTGTAAAAATGACATGGTGACCTTTGATACTCTTAAATTCAAGTTGACAGTAGAGCTGATTGCAGAAGCCACAGGGATTAAAAATGAAGGTGAACCATGGTTTAAAAAGCCGCCTTTTGACTTTGAGCCACAGAGATATCTATTACCCAATGTCACCCCTGATTGGAATAAAGGCATCCTTATTCAACATTTCAAAAAGGAATGGATAGAGCCAATTAGTATTTTGCAGAGTTATGTTACTTGCGAAGGCAGGTATGCTTATGTGTATAAATATCATTTCAGATTTCTCCAACATATGGTGGGGGTGTCAAAGATGAACCTGCCATTCTTCTTTTTGAGAAGCTTGCAGAAAATGTCCAGTAGGGTTAAGCAGCATGAATACCATACTTCTCAATCAATCTTTCATCATGGGCTAATTAAGCTGATTATTAGCACAGTTTTGCAACATGAAGGGAAGACTTGGGACTTCTTCATCTTTTGGTCTGGTTTTCAAACCAAAAAAGAAGATCAGAAACCTAAGAGGCAAGCTGACAAGGGTAAAGTTATGATGAAGAAATTAGGTCAGAAAGCCAAACTTGAAAACAAGGAAGATATTGAAGTTGAAAAGGAAGCAGAGCATGTGCAGGTTGATAGTAGACCTAAGGTGTTTTCAGTTGGTTCTGCAGGAAGATATTCACTATTTTCAGAAGAAGAATTATAGCCTAGGCAACAGTTGAGACCAGCAGCAGTTTCCAAGGAACCTAGAGCTGCTGTTATAGAAAAGGTTGATATGCTTCAAGATGATTTGCAAAACCAACAGAGAAGTCCACTTACCATTCTCTCCGATGATGAGGGATATTTACTGGAAGAATATCATCCCATTGATAAAGCAGAAGGCAAGCATGAAACCTGTGGAGAATTCTTCATTTCAGAGATCAAAGCAGCTAAACCTAATAAGAAGAAGAAAAGGACTGTAACCCCATATGGGAGGCCTAAAACCAGGCCAACAAATAAACTAAGATGGAACATGAAGAGGTTACTTAATCCAAAATTGAATTCCAAACAAGAATCTATCTTGATTGATACTTCTTCAACTGAAGAGACAGAAATTGGCAAAATGGACAGTAAAAGCAAAGGAAAATCAGTTGCTAAATCTTCTTCTTCTCAGCCTACAAAGATGAAAGGATCACAGTCTGTAAAAGAGTTAGGGCAGCCCAAGTCTGAATTATCTGCAATAATTCTTGAGATAAAAAATAAACTCTTAAAACAGCAGCAAGAAGAGAAAGCTAAAATATGTCCTGTTGAAAATCAAGAGTGGGAAGAAGAAGATGAGCTTATACTTAGGGAAGCAGGAATTATAAAAGAGCCTAGTATTCCTACTGATTTCTCAGATTTTTTAATAAAGGATGCAAATATACCTGAGATCCCTAGTTTTGATAAAGAAAACTTGCAGGAAAGTATTCAGCAGTATAAGCAATAGATGAAATACTTACAAGATGTTAATGATGGGTTGATGAAAGTTAACAGAGGGCTTATAGAAGAACTACAGGATGTCCATAATCATTTCCAGGAGCTGTCAGAAGTATCCAAAGAGGTTCTCAAGAGGAAAAGAGCTACTGACATGCATTCCACAAAGTTGGAGAAGACAGTCCAGGACCTTGTAGAGGGGGCCACTTACCTCCTAAATGTCATCATGTAATTATATAGTTTAAAAGATAAATAGATATTAACAAGTAAGTAGTTGGAGCGGGTACAACCGCTCCAACCTATCTCATAATGTATAAATAATTACCAAAGATAATACAACAGTGGATTAGACGTCCCTTCCCAAAGTACTTGTCTTTGATGGCTGTGTATGAAATTAATGTATGCTTGAATGATGTTGAAAGCCTAGCTTTCAACATTGGCGCCATTGCCTCCTCTATCCGGTCTGGGTGACAGCAGCAGCGGATGGAGGTGGTCGAACCTAAAGGAGAAGATGTCGTGAAGATGAAAATCCTGCTCATGCATTCGTGAATCTTATGGGAGACAAGCTGGTCGCGTATTGATGCTCCTGCCAAAAGAAAGATATGATTTTATTATTATTACTTTTATGTATTTAACTGTTAGTTGCTTGAAATAAATTGTATAATGATGCATGAGTCGTGATCAATGTATAATGAGGATGGAATAGCTTGCAAGAAAATTTGTTTGTGCATGGATAAAGAAATTCTATGTTGGAAGGTTGAATTATCATTGTGTTCAGCGTGTCAAGGATGGGTTTAGTTAGACAGCCAGTAAAGATTATGCTTCCTGCCAACTATTCATACTACGCAAGCAGATTTCCCTATATATAGAAGATGTGTGCACCAAGTTGGTGGATTACAGTACAGCAAATATTTCTGCAGACGTTACTGATAATCATGGCGGCCAAAGTAGCAACAGCAGTTGCAGTAGTATGAGTATAAGCAGTGAATATATGCGCCCTCCATCCACCGAAGATCTGAGGGCTTGACATTGTAGAAGACCGGGAGAATTGTTGTCTTCGACTCCACCATCAGTACGAGCTCATTGAGACACCCGTTTGAATCCGCATATCCGGGAGAAAAAATTGCTCCATGAACCAAGGTTGTTCGAATAGCCCCCTCGATTTGGGTATTTATGTTCTCTCCCGTTTGCAATTCGTCCTTGTCCAAAAATACTCTTGTGGATCCATCTGCAACAAGGCGATTGTAGATATCGCTGGCGAGGCCTTTCTTCACATCTGGACCCCTATGATTTATGAAAACGTTATATACATCGTTGTTGGTATTGCCACTTGAGGTGGATGCGAGGGATGTAGCGTCGCGAGCTGCTGTCAAGGTAAGGAGTGCCATTGGATACAGAATAATGAAGAAGTAAGATCCAAGACATTTTGCAGAGAAATCGATGGGAAATTAGTGAAAGACATCTCTTCTCTTGGACGCGATATCAGAAAAGTGATTATCATCGACGACTGTGTTTTCCGCTACTCCCTTCAGCCCTGCAATGCTATTCCCATTACGCGTTTTGAGGGCTATGACGACGACAAGGAGCTCGTATACCTTTACGAACTTCTTTACCTGGCCGCGTCCACCTGGGAAGACATTTGAGTTACGCTTGCCACCATTTTTCCCGAACTGCACGACTTCGAATCCGGAATACCAAAGCATGCAACTAACTGGACATCCGCTGGTATATTTCCCACAGCCGGCCGAATCGACTATTGGAAGAAACATAAGAGCCAATCAAGAGAGCAGTTGACCAATCCATCTCATTGACCGACCCAGCTTGTCGGTTGATCACTTCTGTCGATCCTCCATCAGAATGGCGCCGCTCTTTTCTTCAAAGTTGTCTATCGACTCATCGACTACCTGCACACTTTGTAATATTATATTCTTATAAGCCCATTGATATTTAATTTCCGTCGACCAGTCTTTAATTTCCGTCGACCAGTTTTCTTTAATTTCCGTCGACCAGTCTTCTTTTTTGTTAATTCTTATAAAAAGGAAAAGACTTTATGCTTATGAAAGAGTCAAGTTGAAACTTATGTCGGTTGTCATTCATGTCGGTTGAGTCAGGTCGATGGAAGAATGTCGGTCGAGTTTGTACAAGCATGTTGGGTTGGTCTTGTCTTTAGTTTGGTCGATATTGTAGTTTTGGACAAAGATTTATGTTTGCAAAGTAAACACATATGTAAATTAAATTGGTGTTTTGCCAACCATTGTGAGTTGACTTTCATGAGGAGGTTAAATGTGGGTCTTTCTTAAAGGCAGGCGATCTCCTCACTTATGTAATGAAGCCAGTATCTAGTCAACTATTATAAGTCTGAGTCATTCTAAAGTAGTCAATCATGATCAAGACCATGCACATGAGTAGAAAACATACAATTTTGCAGGAAATTCATACTCTCACGATAGAAGAAGACGACGACGATGGCATTCAAGCAAATATCATTCACCTACACAGCAAAGCGCTTCAATGAGACATGATGACAATGTACCCCTCATTATCAAAATGCTAAAACTGTTCCTAGGTTGTGACCTCGGAAAGCCAGAAGACAGAGAAATGACATAGAAAGTCGAAGAGCCAAAAGGTCCCGCATGCCTAAACCGATGGAGATGCCGGTCAGATGAGCCAGGATGAGGCTTTAAACCAAAAGACCTAGTTGTGGAAGAATATGGGTTCCCTCCATTGTGAGAGGATGAGACTTCGATGGACTATTGTCATATTGAAGATGGAGGTTGAAGAGTAACCAGTCACAGTAGAGCCTTGTACACGTGTGTTTTCCTATCGAGCTGGCGGCTGTTGCGGCTGAGTTACCTATGCAGACCGGTATGCATGGTTGATGCACAGTGAGGACTACTCCGCAGTAGCAGAGACCCAGGATGTTGATGCATATTTCTTTGTTTTCTTTGGGACGAAGAAACATTTTGTTTGTGGGGGAGATGTAGAGGGGGCCACTTACCTCCTAAATGTCATCATGTAATTATATAGTTTAAAAGATAAATAGATATTAACAAGTAAGTAGTTGGAGCGGGTACAACCGCTCCAACCTATCTCATAATGTATAAATAATTACCAAAGATAATACAACAGTGGATTAGACGTCCCTTCCCAAAGTACTTGTCTTTGATGGCTGTGTATGAACTTAATGTATGCTTGAATGATGTTGAAAGCCTAGCTTTCTACCCCAAGGTCGACCTACAAGGGCTGGGAAGGAGCTAGATCCTTCCTTTGGGTCAATAATTTCGAATTCAACCTTAGTCGATATGCATTTAATGGTTGTGTCTACATTTTTCCAAACCCCAATGGGTTCAATAAGGCCCTGATCGGCTAGTTTCAGATAAATGCCTGACTCATAGAGTCGAGGTCGTCCCATCCTTTCCCATGTATCCCGGGTCATGATATTTACCTAAGACCCAAAATCAAGCACCACTTGTCGGACATGGAAACCTTCAATTTCCAGGTCGACAAGAGGGTCGACATCATTTTTCTC
>LPNX010233943.1:135303-189808 GCA_001517045.1 Pseudotsuga menziesii | reverse complement strand
GCAAACTGGGCTATCTGTCGGTCTTCTTCTGTTACTTTGTTAGCCTCCCATATCGACTCGCAGACAAACCAGTGTCGTCTGGGGTCTTCGTCACCCTCATAAATGGGAATCTGAGCAGATCCGTGACCCATGTCGGAGTCACTGTCACTACTCTCTGATGATGTCGGAGGTGGAGGTGGAGGTGGGGGAGGTGGGGTTGTAAGGGGTGGGTTTGTTGAGTCAGTCGAATCTGTCAGGGTGACGATGGGGTTTTGGTCGACGGAACTTGTGCTTCCGTCGGGTGTCGACTCTTTCTCGTCGAATAGCGGATTGTTGATAATTTGTCTTCTTAATGACCCACTGTCACTTTGCGTGCTCAGGTCTGACTCTTGTGTATCGTCTGAAGTTGTGTGTGGAAGGGGGGGTGCTCCTTCATGTGTCGGTAGGAGCAAGTGGATACTTCGAAAGGAAGGTGCCATTTGAAAGGTCACCCAGTTACCTTCAATCGGTCGACGTATTACAAGATGTCGACCTGGATATGGTTCGTCGCCTGAGAGATGTAGAACAGTTGGTGGCAGGGTATGGTTAAGTGGCCCCCTCTACAGACCTACAACAGAGAAACGAGGAGCTCATCAAGAAGATTAATGACATGGAGCAGGAGCAGAAGAAAGTTAAAAGAAAAGATCAAGAACTAGATGGAATTGATCTCTTAGCTGAGGCGACGAAAAAGCTATGAATCAGTTGTTCATTTAGTTATTTGTTGTCACTAATTGATAAACACATATGTTAGTGATTTACTATTTTTAGCATATTTTGTAATTTTGTAACTTTGTACATTTTTACTTTACCTCAGCGAGTTGATAGAGGCAGTTAGGGTTTTAGACCCAACTGATTTTGTAAAGAAACACTATTTAGAGAGATAGGAAAGTCATTGAGAGGGTTCTAATTTTTGGGAGCTATAGGAGGTCTGCAGACTGTTTGTATCTTCAGACATGTTCAGAGCTAAGTATTGTGACTCTTATAAGCATTTGCTGATGAAATTATGAGATATATATGACTTTTCCCGTTCAATTTTTTTTGTGTTGGCTTCATTATTGAACTTGTTTAGTTTCTTAATAGATATATTCATTGCTGGTTAATGTGTATTTGCTGGTAATGCTTGTCTGTTATGTATGAACCTCAACATTGTTTTTCTGTTGTATCTTGTGTGATATATCATGCATCTTTATCATCTTTTGTTTATGATTTAGTTGTTATTTTGTTTCTGAATGTATTCCCTGATAGTTCCTAAAGCTTACAACCATTAAAACATTACAGAAACCCTAAACCTTATCTGTTTTATTGAATTTTATCTTGAGTGTGTGTTGGCTTGTTTCTCTGGCCTTAGAAACAATTTCTGGCACAAACATATTTGGCGTCGTTGCCGGGGAGGAAGCTGAAGCATATCTTCCCTGGGATACTTATCAGTTTTCCTGGTTTAAGAGGTGGACTTAAACCAGCACTTTGAAGGCTATTTTTCACCAAGTTGTCACAGTGGCTTCTAGAGGAATTGGAACTAGAAACAGACCTACTTCTCCATTGCAATTGGGTGTGACAGACCCTGAACAGATTTTAAAAACAGCAAGAAAACTCAGAAGGTCTCAATCTTTACCAGCCTACTGTGACCCTGACCAGTTCGGTGTTTCATTACATTCAGCTAAAAACTCACCTTGGATAAAACCTACCATCCCTGAGGACACTTTTCAAGTTTTTACCAATCCTCAAACCTTTTTGAAAGCCAAAACTGCTTCTCCTGGTAAAATACCTCTCTTTCAGCTGAAAATAGGAATGAGCCCTTCTCAAATAAGTTCTAGTCAAGCTTTCCTCATCTTCAAAAACTATCAGTACAAAAATGGCAGCCCAAAACCCTCCCATGGATATGATGGACCGCATGGTTGCATCCAGGTATGCACCCTTAGTCTTACCTCAGCCTTTACATGCTCTGCCTGGAGGTGATTACCAGAAATATATGCCTAGGTTCAATGGCCAGGGGGAGACCACTATTGAAGAACATTGGGAGGCTTTCCTAAGTTATGCTGACAATCAAAACATTGAGATCAAAGATGTATGGATGAGGGTATTTGTACAAAGCCTTGATGGGGATGTAAGGAAGTGGTTCAGAGAGTTGCCTGCCAACTCAATCACTATAATTGAAGAGCTCCGTGATCTTTTCATGAGGCAATGGGGAGACACGAAAGACCATACTTATTATATAACTGAGTTTGGAGCTCTCAGAAGGAAAAAGGAAGAGACTGTTGCATATTTTTCCAAAAGGTTTAACAAAATGTATAGTAAAATTCCAGCAGAAATTAAACCTACTGAAACATCAGCTAAACTTACCTATGCAAATGCCTTTGATCATGAATTTTCTCTATTGCTGAGAGAAAGAAGACCTATCACCCTGCTGAACATGCAAGATGCAGCATTGGAGGTAGAGTCTAATTTGTTGGCTTCAAACAGACTTAAGAAAGAAACATCCCAACAACTTTATGAAAGAAAAGGAAAGAAGGAAGTTGTTTCAACAAGTGCTGCTCCTCAGTCTGCTGAAGCCAAGATAGATGAGATGGCAAAGCTGGTAAAGATTCTCACTGCCAAACTGAATAAACTAGAGCTTGAAAAGAATTCTGCCAAACCTGCTCCAGAAGCTGAAAGAAATCCAAATAACCAGAATCAGTTCAGAAGGCAATTTGCTCCAATATTTATACCAAGAGAGCGCAGGAACAATGATATTCAGCGAGAGAGGAGAGAGAATGAAGATCAAAGAGTGCCCCGACCTCTTCAAAATAATGTAGCTGATGAAGAAGAAGTTGATGAACAGCTGCTCTTTGAAGAGACTGAGACTAATCAGGATATGAACCACTTTGGAGATGGATTGTCTACAGGTTTTGTTACTGAAGAATATTTTCTGAATTCAGAATATTATGATGCTGATATGTTTGAAACTGAAGATGATTTAGGCTTGGAAAATACTGTTGTAACTACTGCTATCCATCAGAATGGACCTAAGAAGACAATAAATCTCAGATCAGGCCCAAAACAAGTGGTCCAAGCCCCCAAGAAGAAGGCTGATGTTCCTGCTGCAAATGTTCATGCTGCAGATGTTCCTGCTAAACAAGTACCTGATCATGTCATAGAAAAGAAGCAATCTGCAGAAAAATCAAAGAAGAATGCTGAAATTAAAGAGGTAAACAAATCTGTCCAGAATTTCAGTTTGGAGAATGAACTAGCGAGGTTAAAGATTCCTGTACCTTTGACTGAGTTAATAAAGAACCCATCGTATAAACAAATAGTTCTGAAAGTGATGAATGTACCCAGTAATCAGCCTGTTTCAGATACAGTTAATTTGCAGGAAGAAAGCCCAAGAATTTTTATTGGATCAGCTCTGGCTGAAAAGACTGAAAATGAGGCTGGTGCTTCTCCTCCCTTTTATGTCACCTTGACTGTCCATGACCAAATGATTCACAATTGTCTTTTAGATTCAGGAGCCTCCCACAATTTGATGCCAAAAGCTGTAATGGAAGCCCTGGGCCTCAGTATCACTAAACCTTACCATGATCTATATGCCTTTGAATCCTGAGCTGTGAAATGTTTAGGAGTAATTAAAGATATGGTTGTCAGCTTAGCTCAGTTGCCTATGAAAAGTGTGATAATGGATGTTGTAGTAGCTGACATTACACCAAAAGTTTGGTTTACTTATGTCTAGGTCATGGGCTAAGAAGGTTGGGGGAACCTTATAGATGGACCTTTCTTATGCCACTATTCCTGTTTTTGGTGGAGAAAATAGAATACTGTACAGAGAGCTGTAGTTTGCTTACATAGTCACAGATGATAAAAACCCCACTAATCATCCCCTATATTCTGTTGACAAAGACCTGGGAACTTGCATGTTAAATTTCAGTGATGAGGATAATTATGTTGGTCTGTTACAAGTGGAAAAAGATCAGCCAATAAAACACAGCAGAGAGGAAGAAGATGTACTGTGGCAGTTGTACTTTGACAGATCCTCATGCAAGGAGGGTACTGGAGCTGGAGTCCTACTCATTTCTCCTGGAGGTGAAACAGTGAAACTCATGTATAAGCTGGAGTTTGTTACCACTAACAATACTGCTGAGTATGAAGCTCTGCTACTGGGACTGAAAGCTGCTAAAGACTTAGGCATTCAGCAAATTGCTGCATTTGGTGACTCCGAATTAGTTGTTCAACAGGTCAAGAACAACTATCAAGTAAAGCAAGGTTTGTTGAAAGTGTACCGGAATGAGGTATGGGATATGCTTGAAAACTATTTTGTAGCATTTAATATCACTCATATTCCAAGGAATCATAATGAGACTGCAGACTCATTAGCTTTGGCTGCCACACACTTCAGAATTCCTAAAACCACTCAGCTAAGGTATCCCATAGAAGTGAGGTACAGACCATGTGTACCGGATAATGTGAAGCACTGGAGGGTATTTGAAGATGACATTGAAATCAAAAAATTTCTTGAGCTTACAGATGAGTTTACTAATGCCCAAATTGATCAAGAAGAAGATGAAGGGGATGAACACTTAGATGAGTTTGTTGAAAATGAATCTGCTGAAAATGAGTCTGCTGAAAATAAGTTTGATGAACATGAGATAGCATGTCATAAAATTATTGAGTTGAAGAGTAATTTCATTCCAAAAGGTTTAGTACCTTTAGAAAGAATATTTACCAAGGATGATACACCTTCAAAGCCAGTGGTTCAATCTTCAGAAGACAATGTAGTGGACTGCAATATCGGTTCTGCTGAACATCCAAAAATGGTAAAAATTTCTAAATCTCTGTCAGCTAAACAAAGAAATAGATACATCAAACTTCTGAAAGAACATGTAGATGTGTTTGCCTGGTCTTATGAAGAACTATGAACCTATGATACAGCAATCATTCAGCATAAAGTTCCTTTGAAGCCTAATGTTAAACCTTTCCGACAGAAACTAAGAAGGATCAATCCAGCTTTGTTTCCTGTGATTGAAAAGGAAGTAAAGAAGCTGCTGGATGCAAAAATAATAGTGCCTCTCAGGTACTCTTCCTGGGTTGCTAATTTGGTTCCTGTCAGGAAAAAGAATGGGGAAATCAGATTATGTGTTGACTTTAGAAATTTGAATAGATCATCATTGAAAGACAACTATCCTCTTCCTAAGATTGAACAGGTTTTACAGCAAGTGGTTGGAGCACAAAGAATCTCTATGGTGGATGGTTTCTCAGGGTACAATTAGATTGCAATGCACCCTGATGACAAGGAAAAGACAGCCTTTACAACCCCCTAGGGGACATTCATGTATGACAAGATGCCTTTTGGCCTGATGAATGCTGGAGCAACATTTCAAAGAGAAATGGATATTGCCTTTGTTGGAGAAAAAGATAAGTTTGTGGTCATTTATTTGGATGATATTACTGTTTTTTCACAGTCAGATGATGAGCATCTGAAGCATTTAAGGCAGACCTTCCAAAAATGCAGAAAATTTGGCCTATCCCTAAATCCCAAAAAGTCACATTTTGCTGTGCAAGAAGGTAAATTACTTGGTCACCTTGTGTCTGCTGATGGCATCCGAATAGATCCTGAAAGAGTGAAAGCTATACTAAAGATCAGTTTACCTAGGAGCAAAAAATATGTTCAATCATTCATTGGCAAAATTAATTTTCTGCGGTGGTTCATTCCCAATTTTGCTGAGACTATTAAACAGATCACAGCCATGTTGAAGAAGGACCAGGAAGTGAGGTGGACTGTTGAGGCAAGGGATGCATTTGAAAAAATCAAGGTGGCTCTTACTGAAGCACCTGTGTTGGTAAGACCTGATTTCACCAAATAATTCCTTACTTTTTCATTTGCATCAGAAGACACAATTGCAGCAGTTTTACTTCAGAGAAATAAAGAAGGATTGGAACAGCCTATTGCCTTTTTCAGTAAAACTCTTAGGGATTCTGAGCTGAAGTACAGTATATTGGAAAAGCAGGCTTATGCTCTGGTGAAGGATTTAAAAAAAATTTGAATTTATGTCCTGCACTCAAAAGTTATTTCATTTGTTCCAAATGCCGCTGTGAAAGATGTTTTAACACAGCCTGATAGTGAAGGAAAGAGAGGAAAATGGATTGCAAAAATTATGGAGTATGATGTGGAGATCAGACCTACTAAGCTTGTCAAGGGACAGGGTTTAGCTAAGCTGCTAGCTAAATCAAATTGTCAGGCTCTTGGACTGTATGTTATGGCTGAAGAAATAGCTCAAGAAGAAGATCAAGCAGCTCTGAAGAAAGAGAAGATCATGGATTTCTACTTAGCATCTACCTGGTATGCAGACATTGTTCATTTTCTGTTATTTCTGCAATGTCCTGAGCATTTAGACAAGAAGGCTGCTATATCTTTGAAACTCAAAGCTACTAAGTATTGTTTGGTAGAAGATCAATTGTTCTGGAAGGATCCAGGGGGTATCTTGCTCAGATGTTTGGACCAATCTGAAATAGGAGAAGTGATCTCAGAATCCCATGAAGGTGCCTGTGGAGGGCATAAATATTGGAAAGCAACAGCTTACAAAATTTTACGAGCTAGATATTATTGGCCATCCTTGTTTACAGATGTTTACCAGCAGGTAAGAGCTTGCATTCCTTGTCATAAATTTGCTAGTAAACAGAAATTATTTTCTTTGCCTTTGAAACCTATTGCAGTCAATGCCCCTTTTCAGCAATGGGGTCTAGATTTTATTGGAGAAATTAATCCAGCATCTTCGGGACAGCATCATTGGATTCTGACTGCAACATATTTTTTCACAAAATGGGTGGAAGCCATTCCCATGAGGAATGCTACGGATAAGGTAATCATTGAATTCATTGAAGAAAACATCCTGAGTCGGTTTGGCTGTCCACATAGATTAGTAACAGACAATGCGAAGGCATTCAAATCTAAGGCAATGGTGGCCTTTTGTGAAAAAAATGGCATCATTCTGAAGCACTCAACTCTTTATTATCCTCATGGTAATGGTCAGGCTGAATCATCTAACAAGAACATCATTCAAAGCATCAAGAAACTGCTGAAGCATAACAAAAGGTCTTGGGATTCAATGCTGAAGTATGCATTGTGGGCAGATAGGATTACAGTGAAACAGGAAATTGGTACTTCTCCATTTTAGCTGGTTTATGGTACAGAAGCAGTTTTCCCTGTTCAGCTGGGGATTCGAGTGATGAAATTCCTCCATAATTCTCAAGAGGAACCAGATGATATGCAGAGGAGAATCTTTGAAATGATAGATTTACAGCAAAGTAGAGAAAAGGTGGATGAAAAAGCACAGCTGTACAGAGCCAAGATTAAAAACAGGTTTGACAAGAACATTAAAGAACATACTTTCTCAGAAGGTGAGATGGTTTTAAGATGGGTTGCAAGAAAGGAGAAAAAGGGTAAGCATGGTAAGTTTGATAATCTTTGGTTTGGCCCTTTTTTGGTATCAAAAGTGTTAGAGAACAATACTTTTATCTTGCAGTCCTTGGAAGGTGAGGAATTGTCTAGCCTTGTTAATGGGCGATTCCTCAAGCATTTCTACAGTTTATAAGAGCATTTTCACTGATCATTGTACATACCAGTGAGTGAATCATAATAAGACTCCATGGCCCAATGGAAGTTTTGCAGACAGGTAAATAGAGGACAGAAGGCACTGGTCTGCAGGTTCTTGAAGCCTTGCAGGGAGGTCTTCATCCCGTAGCTGGAGCCAGATGTCAAGTCTGAATTTTGTTTCTTCAATTTTGGTTTGATTTGCTTTACTTTATTTTGATTTTTCTCTCTTTTAGGAAATTTGTTTTTAGTGTTTTTATGAAATTTTGAGCTTGTTTTTGAAATTTTCAATTTTAAGCCATAGGTTTGTTTTTTGTTGAAGGATTTTTAAAGTCATTTTATCAAATCATGGATTCACAAATGATTATTTTGAGCTTAATGATGCATGATCACTACTCAAGCAACTTTTAAACCTCACACAAAATGCCAAAAAGCTGAAAAACCGCGAGAAAATAGCACTAGAATTATTCTTGTAGCAGTGGGGTAAAAAAATAATGAAGGTGCGCTACAAGAATATCGGGACCTTCATTTTTCCCGGTTTTCTAGCAAAAATTTTTCATGATTTCAAACAATGAATGGCTAATCCCATGCTATGAGTTGTTTGCTACGTGTGAACTCCAGAATTATCATGATTCCAAGTGTTTCCAGGTCGTGAAGCAAATCGTGGCTATAATTACTCCTAATGCGGTTTGGTTTGACAGGTAGCCGCGTAATTCAGTCTAATGTGACATGAGTTGTCATTTGCATGCACTATCAAAGATGAAGGATTTTGTGGGGTAACCATAACTGCTGAAAAGCTGAATTGTGTCACTGCAGAACAAAGGCAAGGTTATTAAGGCTGCACGAGAAATTAGGGCTCTTTAATTTCGCCACTTGCAGTAAAATTGATTGTTGAAGGACATCTGTACATTCGAGGAGAAGAACTTGACAACTCAGGGCATGATTTTAAACCACTTTAGTCGATCAATTAATAGGACTTTCATGATAAACCCATATATCTGCAAATTTGGGGTTTTTCCGGCAGGGTTCGTTTTATCAAAATTGATCGATGTAAATGTTAAAATGTGCTATGAAATGAAAATTCATCCAAGGAAGTAGCTGCCTGGGACATGTTGAGATGCTCTGTTAAGGGGAAGACTGAAAATTAAGCTTATTATTGGACTATGCATTTGTTGAAGTTTCAAAGAGGCAAGGTCGAAAACTGTGTATGTCATGAGGATTTAAATATCAATACTGCTGCTGGTGCAACATAAGAGAAAATATATGGACTTTTAAGACAATATGAAGACCTAGACAGCCTAAACACTTAGTTTTCACTGCATGATTAAAAGCTGATCAGTTGGTCTTGAGGTCAAGATTGAAATAAGAAATGAACAGAGTATAAGACTATCACCCTTGTCTTTTCAACACAAGGTTCCTGTCTGAGTTTAAGGAGAGTCTCTTGTTTGAATGAATAATGTACATGATGTCTAGTCTCATTAACAATGCAAAAGGAGCCGAATACATACAATTGCAGGGAGACCTAAGTTGTTAGGTGTGGAAGTTTATTGTTTTCGAAAGCAGATGAAGGCAGCGAGGAGTTAAAATCCTGAAGACAGATGAAAACCTAGTATCATTTTGATTCAATCTGTTGAGAGATGAAAGTGATAAGTTTGAGCTTATTTCTGCCTTATAATCCTCTCATCTAACCTCTGAACAGTCTGTAATTAATCTAGAAGGTTGACAGCCGAAATTCTTCTTGTAAGTTCTTATTTTGCAGAGAATGTTTATACAGGATTCTGGCAGGTTATGGTGCTCAATACAGCAGGCATCTATCAGATCATAAACTGAAACCTAAAGCCATATAGTTTCCATCCCTGGAAGAAAAAGATGGGTAAGAGTGGTAAAGTGAACAGAGCAGAACCAACTGATGTAGGGTGGATTGAAAAGCTCCCTAGATGTGTTGAATTATTTCAACAAGCTGGATGGATGGAATTTTTCAAGAAGATAGATGGGTATAATGCTGAAGTGTCTTGCAGGTTTGCACAGTGCTGTAAAAATGACATGGTGACCTTTGATACTCTTAAATTCAAGCTGACAGTAGAGCTCATTGCAGAATCCACAGGGATTAAAAATGAAGGTGAACCATGGTTTTAAAAGCTGCCTTTTGGGTTTGAGCCACAGAGATATCTATTACCCAATGTCACCCCTAATTGGAATAAAGGAATCCTTATTCAACATTTCAGAAAGGAATGGATAGAGCCAATTAGGATTTTACAGAGTTATGTTACTTGCGAAGGCAGGTATGCTTATGTGTATAAATATCATTTCAGATTTCTCCAACATATGGTGGGGGTGTCAAACATGAACCTGCCATTCTTCTTTTTGATAAGCTTGCAGAAAATGTCCAGTAGGGTTAAGCAACATGAAGACCATACTTCTCAATAAATCTTTCATCATGAGCTAATTAAGCTGATTATTAGCACAGTTTTGCAACATGAAGGGAAGACTTGGGACTTCTTCCTCTTTTGGTCTGGTTTTCAAACCAAAAAAGAAGATCAGAAACCTAAGAGGCAAGCTGACAAGGGTAAAGTTAAGATGAAGAAATTAGGTCAGAAAGCCAAACTTGAAAACAAGGAAGATATTGAAGTTGAAAAGGAAGCAAAGCATGTGCAGGTTGATAGTAGACCTAAGGTGTTTTCAGTTGATTCTGCAGGCAGATATTCACTATTTTCAGAAGAAGAATTACAGCCTGGGCAACAGTTGAGACCAGCAGTAGTTTCCAAGGAACCTAGAGCTGCTGTTATAGAAAAGGTTGATATGCTTCAAGATGATTTGCAAAACCAACAGAGAAGTCCACTTACCATTCTCTCCGATGATGAGGGATATTTACTGGAAGAAGATCAGCCCATTGATAAAGCAGAAGGCAAGCATGAAACCTGTGGAGAATTCTTCATTTCAAAGATCAAAGCAGCTAAACCTAATAAGAAGAAGAAAAGGACGGTAACCCCATATGGGAGGCCTAAAACCAAGCCAACAAATAAACTAATATGGAACATGAAGAGGTTACTTAATCCAAAATTGAATTCCAAACAAGAAGCTGTCTTGATTAATACTTCTTCAACTGAAGAGACAGAAATTGGCAAAATGGACAGTAAAAGCAAAGGAAAATCAGTTGCTAAATCTTCTTCTTCTCAGCCTACAAAGATGAAAGGATCACAGTCTGTAAAAGAGTTAGGGCAGCCCAAGTCTGAATTATCTGCAATAATTCTTGAGATAAAAATAAACTCTTAAAACAGCAGCAAGAAGAGAAAGCTAAAATATGTCCTGTTGAAAATCAAGAGTGGGAAGAAGAAGATGAGCTTATACTTAGGGAAGCAGGAATTATAAAAGAGCCTAGTATTCCTACTAATTTATCATATTTTTTAATAAAGGATGCAAATATACCTGAGATCCCTAGTTTTGATAAAGAAAACTTGCAGGAAAGTGTTCAGCAGTATAAGCAACAGATGAAATACTTACAAGATGTTAATGATGGGTTGATGAAAGTTAACAGAGGGCTTATAGAAGAACTACAGGATGTCCATAATCATTTCCAGGAGCAGTCAGAAGTATCCAAAGAGGTTATCAAGAGGAAAAGAGCTATTGACATGCATTCCACAAAGTTGGAGAAGACAGTCCAGGACCTACAATAGAGAAACGAGGAGCTCATCAAGGAGATTAATGACATGGAGCAGGAGCAGAAGAAAGTTAAAAGAAAAGATCAAGCACTAGATGGCATTGCTCTCTTAGCTGAGGCAGCGAAAAAGCTATGAATCAGTTGTTCATTTAGTTATTTGTTGTCACTAGTTGATAAACACATATGTTAGTGATTTACTATTTTTAGCATATTTTGTAATTTTGTAACTTTGTACATTTTTAATTTACCTCAGCGAGTTGATAGAGGCAGTTAGGGTTTTAGACCCAACTGATTTTGTAAAGAAACACTATTTAGAGAGATAGGAAATTCATTGAGAGGGTTCTAATTTTTGGGAGCTATAGGAGGTCTGCAGACTGTTTGTATCTTCAGACTTGTTCAGAGCTAAGTATTGTGACTCTTATAAGCATTTGCTGATGAAATTATGAGATATATATGACTTTTCCCCTTCAGTTTTTTCTGTGTTGGCTTCATTATTGAACTTGTTTAGTTTCTTAATGGATATATTCATTGCTGGTTAATGTGTATTTGCTGGTAATGCTTGTCTGTTATGTATGAACCTCAACATTGTTTTTCTGTTGGATCTTGTGTGATATATCATGCATCTTTATCATCTTTTGTTTATGATTTAGTTGTTATTTTGTTTCTGAATGTATTCCTTGATAGTTCCTAAAGCTTACAACCATTAAAACATTACAAAAACCCTAAACCTTATCTGCTTTATTGAATTTTATCTTGAGTGTGTGTTGGCTTGTTTCTCTGGCCTTAGAAACAATTTCTGGCACAAACATCTTTGGCACCGTTGCCGGGGATGAAGCTGAAGCATATCTTCCCTGGGATACTTATCAGTTTTGCTGGTTTAAGAGGTGGACTTAAACCAGCACTTTGAAGGCTATTTTTCACCAAGTTGTCACAGTGGCTTCTAGAGGAATTGGAACCAGAAACAGACCTACTTCTCCATTGCAATTGGGTGTGACAGACCCTGAACATATTTTAAAAACAGCAAGAAAACTCAGAAGGTCTCAATCTTTACCAGCCTCCTGTGACCCTGACCAGTTGGGTGTTTCATTACATTAAGCTGAAAACTCAACTTGGATAAAACCTACCATCCCTGAGGACACTTTTCAAGTTTTTACTAATCCTCAAACCTTTTTGAAAGCCAAAAATGCTTCTCCTGGTAAAATACCTCTCTTTCAGCTGAAAATAGGAAAGAGCCATTTCCAAACAAGTTCCAGTCAAGCTTCCTCATCTTCAAAACCTATCAGTACAAAAATGGCAGCCCAAAACCCTCCCATGGATATGATGGATCGCATGGTTGCAGCCAGGTATGCACCCTTAGTCTTACCTCAGCCTTTACATGCTCTGCCTGGAGGTGATTACCAGAAATAAATGCCTAGGTTCAATGGCCAGGGGGAGACCACTGCTGAAGAACATTGGGAGGCTTTCCTAAGTTATGCTGACAATCAAAACATTGAGATCAAAGATGTATGGATGAGGGTATTTGTTCAGAGCCTTGATGGGGATGTAAGGAGGTGGTTCAGAGAGTTGTCTGCCAACTCAATCACTATAATTGAAGAGCTCCATGATCTTTTCATGAGGCAATGGGGAGACACGAAAGACCATAGTTATTATATAACTGAGTTTGGAGCTCTCAGAAGGAAAAAGGAAGAGACTGTTGCATATTTTTCCAAAAGGTTTAACAAAATGTATAGTAAAATTCCAGCAGAAATTAAGCCTACTGAAACATCAGCTAAACTTACCTATGAAAATGCCTTTGATCATGAATTTTCTCTATTGCTGAGAGAAAGAAGACCTATCACCCTGCTGAACATGCAAGATGCAGCATCGGAGGTAGATTCTAATTTGCTGGCTTCAAACAGACTTAAGAAAGAAACATCCCAACAACTTTATGAAAGAAAAGGAAAGAAGGAAGTTGTTTCAACAAGTGCTGCTCCTCAGTCTGCTGAAGCCAAGATAGATGAGATGGCAAAGCTGGTAAAGATTCTCATTGCCAAACTGAATAAACTAGAGCTTGAAAAGAATTCTGCCAAACCTGTGCTGAAAGAAATCCAAATAACCAGAATCAGTTCAGAAGGTAGTTTGCTCCCAGATTTATACCAAGAGAGCGCAGGAACAATGATATTCAGCGAGAGAGGAGAGAGAATGAAGATCAAAGAGTGCCCCCACCTCTTCAAAATAATGTAGCTGATGAAGAAGAAGTTTATGAACAGCTGCTCTTTGAAGAGACTGAGACTGATCAGGATATGAACCACTTTGGAGATGCATTGTCTACAGGTTTTGTTACTGAAGAAGATTTTCTGAATTCAGAATATTATGATGCTGATATGTTTGAAATTGAAGATGATTTAGGCTTGGAAAATACTGCTGTAACTGCTGCTGTCCATCAGAATGGACCTAAGAAGACAATAAATCTCAGATCAGGCCCAAAACAAGTGGTCCAAGCCCCCAAGAAGAAGGCTGTTGTTCCTGCTGCAGATGTTCCTGCTAAACAAGTACCTGATCCTGTCATAGAAAAGAAGCAATCTGCAGAAAAATCAAAAGAAGAATGTTGAAATTGAAGAGGTAAACAAATCTGTCCAGAATTTCAGTTTGGAGAATGAACTAGGGAAGTTAAAGATTCCTGTACCTTTGACTAAGTTAATAAAGAACCCATCATATAAACAAACAGTTCTGAAAGTGATGAATATACCCAATAATCAGCATGTTTCAGATACAGTTAATTTGCAGGAAGAAAGCCCAAGAATTTTTATTGGATCAGCTCTGGCTGAAAAGACTAAAAATAAGGCTGGTGCTTCTCCTCGCTTTTATGTCACCTTGACTGTCCATGACCAAATGATTCACAATTGTCTTTTAGATTCAGGAGCCTCCCACAATTTGATGCCAAAAGCTGTAATGGAAGCCCTGGGCCTCAGTATCACCAAACCTTACCATGATCTATATGCCTTTGACTCCCGAGCTGTGAAATGTTTAGGAGTAATTAAAGATATGGTTGTCAGCTTAGCTCAGTTGCCTATGAAAAGTGTGATAATGGATGTTGTAGTAGCTGACATTACACCAAAATTTTGGTTTACTTATGTCTAGGTCATGGGCTAAGAAGGTTGGGGGAACCTTATAGATGGACCTTTCTTATGCCACTATTCTTGTGTTTGGTGGAGAAAATAGAAGACTGTACAGAGAGCTGCAGTTTGCTTACATAGTCACATATGATAAAAAACCCCACTAATCATCCCCTATATTCTGTTGACAAAGACCTGGGAACTTGCATGTTAAATTTCAGTGATGAGGATAATTCTGTTGGTCTGTTACAAGTGGAAAAAGATCAGCCAATAAAACATAGCAGAGAGGAAGAAGATGTACTGTGGTAGTTGTACTTTGACGAATCCTCATGCAAAGAGGGTGCTAGAGCTAGAGTCCTACTCATTTCTCCTGGAGGTGAAACAGTGAAACTCATGTATAAGGTGGATTTTGTTACCACTAACAATACTGCTGAGTATGAAGCTCTGCTACTGGGACTGAAAGCTGCTAAAGACTTAGGCATTCAGCAAATTGCTGCATTTGGCGACTCCGAATTGGTTGTTCAGCGGGTCAAGAACAACTATCAAGTAAAGCAGGGTTTGCTAAAAGTGTACCGAAATGAGGTATGGGATATGCTTGAAAACTATTTTGCAGCATTTAATATCACTCATATTCCAAGGAATCATAATGATACTGCAGACTCATTAGCGTTGGATGCCACACACTTCAGAATTCCTAAAACCACTCAGCTGAGGTATCCCATAGAAATGAGGTACAGACCATGTGTACCGGATAATATGAAGCACTGGAGGGTATTTGAAGATGACATTGAAATCAAAAAATTTCTTGAGCTTACAGATGAGTTTACTAATGCCCAAATTGATCAAGAAGAAGATGAAGGGGATGAACAATTAGATGAGTTTGCTGAAAATGAATCTGCACAAAATGAGTCTGCTGAAAATAAGTTTGTTGAACATGAGATAGCAGGTCATAAAATTATTGAGTTGAAGAGTAATTTCATCCCAAAAGGTTTAGTACCTTTAGAAAGAATATTTACCAAGGATGATACACCTTCAAAGCCAGTGGTTCAATCTTCAGAAGACAATGTAGTGGACTGCAATATTGGTTCTGCTGAACATCCAAAAATGGTATCATGCAATATGATATCTAAAGACAAATTTTAATAAATAATATATATAAGAATATATTTTATACATGGTATGTATAAGAGTAAACATAGTAATAATATTAAAATTATGAGAAAGAAATAGAGGCTCCATTTATCATTATTATTTACTTAAAAATAATTAAATAGTTAATACCTACAAAATTCCAAATAGGAACTAGTCAAAAATTCCTAAGTTAAATATTAAAAGTACCTAATTAAATAAAAGGGTTAAATCAAGAAATCAAATGATTCTTGATTTAACTACCCCTTTGACTGAAAAGTCTGTCTATAAAGTCCCAAGCCAAAGAGAGGCTTGGGGATCTCTTCCATCTTTTGGGAGAATCATTATTTATGTATGTTTATCCTCAAGAGAGTTCTTGGAGAACATTTTTCCTAAGAGGAAAAAGGAGAACTGATCCAGACCTGATATCCCAGTTAGGGAATCCTTACCTTAGGAGCTCTAAGCTACTTGTATGTTGGAACCAACTCGAGGGGATCTGAAGGAAAAGTAGGAACGGTTCGGGTTCATGGTTGGGTGGAACGTGGTAGTTCCTAAGTGATTCAGTTATCTATACAGAGGTCAGATCTATCTATGAATTTGTTAATGTTGGGTATTTAAGTGTGTGGGGTTTTAGCCATTGGAATAGCTTCACCATATAGATATGAGGTTCTTAATGTTTTTCCATTCCATTATCTAGTATATTTCCTAATTGAATAATTAAGGGTTTATGTTATATTTATAACCCTATGCATGTAATTTATTTCTGGTTTAGAATTTTTTATGTATTATCTCTAAACCCTAGGTTGAAATGTATTTCTGTCTAAAAGACATTCAAGGGTTTTGTTCTTCCAATTTATTTCTGCATTTTATTTCATATCGTAAACTTTGTTTTGCTTAGGACCTAGAAATTACTCTAAGAACAGAGTCTATGTGTTTATTTTACCTCTGGATTCTACTGGCAGATTTCATATTGCCAGCAGAACTATATCTAGGAATAAAATGACTAAAGAAAGATAAGCTAAGAAACAAATCATTTACATTAATTAATATAAATAGTACTATAAACAAATAATAAATTAAATTTCCAAACATTCATGCTAATGAGACCTCTATTGGTCTGGAGCTATAATCCAATTAAACAAAATCATAATCACATTATTCCATATCTAGAAAATAAACACCAAAACCAAATATATAGTCATGATATCGAGACCCTTTAATGGTTTGAGATTATACTTTATATAAATAAGAATCCACATTAAATCAAACCAAAGTAACAAAGCTAATATAAAAACCATCGAAGACCTCTCAGGGTCTGTATATATTTTATCAATAACCAAGAATAAACATTATCATTTTCCCCATTAACTAAATAAATTCATAAATCGAACGCACAGACAAATTAACGAGACCATATAATGGTCTGAAGTTTATGTGTAAAATAAACAAGAATCAACATACATTCGTTACATTCATAATAAAATTAACCCCATCGTTATGCATAGTACCCATTAAACAACATAGCATAAAATAACCAATAGATCATGGGATCAATTCCTAATAATTCAACCATAATTCTATGCACATCACTCTTATAAAAATGTAGCATAAATACACAGAGGTCACGGGATCAATTCTTGTAGGCATTATGCCTGAAACAAATCCATACACTTATAAACATAGTGACCCAGGATCAATTCCTGTAGAGTCATTTCAATCACAAGTCATTCTATCAAATCATGTAGGATTCATTTCGATTCCACTAAACGTTGTAGCGTTTCAACTATCAACCAAACAGAGCACACAGGCCGTAAAACCAATTCACAAAAATCGCTACATAGAGGTCAAAGCCCTGAATTAAAATTACACATTGTCACTAATTCATGGCCCTTGTTCTTTACATAAAACAAAGCATTTAAACATTATCATAAACCCTTTTATCTCCAACCCTGTCAACACTATGTGAATAGCAATGACACCTAGGGAAGGGTTACCTTACACAGTCACGACTCTTATACATAGAGCATACATTAACCACGAATAAACCATGAAAATGTTAATTCATTGCACTATCACAACTCTAATGGTGGGAACGCTAATTCCACATATGGCATGGCCCCCAAAGCCAACAACACTATCAACATTTTTCCATATAAGAACTTAAACAAGAATTGAGAATCGACACAATCCATTAATAAGAATTATAACCACAAAATCAACACAGTATGAAAATGTTGTATATATATAAACATAATCATTATCAAAACCATTAAGGATTTCCACAGTCATTTAACCTCAGCCTTGCACCATTGCAAGCAATGGTGTTGCCGCCACTACCCAAAACATATTTACACATTTGCAATTACGTAGAGCCTATCATGTTTACCAAACTATATCAATACGCAGAGAAGCCTTAAAACAAAAACATCGAATGAATTAGTTCCATCCCAAAGGCTCTAAACCCCAGCAAAACCCCAAGTCTTAACGCATCTATGATGCCTTACAATTCATTACATAGACAGTCCCTTTCCAAGAACGCATCCATTAAAAAACTAGAGCCAAACATTCAAATCCACGACCAGTTCAAACTCTATCACAACAACCACGCGAGAGAGGGGAAAGTTTCAACTTGTACAAGCAGGTCTTACCCGAATGGATATGGCGTTGACACAGGGTTTCCCACAAACCACGATTTCCTTCAAACCCTGCAACCTGCAAACATAGTACAAGCCATGATGAGGATTATGCATTGTAACAAATATGAACAGACAAAATAATGCCGCTAAACCAGAGTGTGAACGTACCTATCAAACCATCATAGCTTCACACCACCATACCACGCAGAGGCAGAGCTCACGTAACCCAGCTACACATTGTCACTAATTCATGGCCGTTGTTCTTTACATAAAACAAAGCATTTAAACATTATCATAAACCCTTTTATCTCCAACCCTGTCAACGCTATGTGAATAGCAATGACACTTAGGGAAGGGTTACCTTGCACAGTCACGACTCTTATACATAGAGCATACATTAACCACGAATAAACCATGAAAATGTTAATTCATTGCACTATCACAACTCTAATGGTGGGAACGCTAATGCCACATATGGCATGGCCCCCAAAGCCAACAACACTATCAACATTTTTCCATATAAGAACTTAAACAAGAATTGAGAATCGACACAATCCATTAATAAGAATTATAACCACGAAATCAACACGGTATGAAAATGTTGTATATATATAAACATAATCATTATCAAAACCATTAAGGATTTCCATAGTCATTTAACCTCATCCTTGCACCATTGCAAGCAATGGTGTTGCCGCTACTACCCAAAACATATTTACACATTTTCAATTACGCAGAGCCTATCATGTTTACCAAACTATATCAATACGCAGAGAAGCCTTAAAACAAAAACATTGAATGCGTTAGTTCCATCCCAAAGGCTCTAAACCCCAGCAAAACCCCAAGTCTTAACGCATCTATGATGCCTTACAATTCATTACACAGATAGTCCCTTTCCAAAAACGCATCCATTAAAAAACTAGAGCCAAACATTCAAATCCATGACCAATTCAAACTCTATCACAACAACCACGCGAGAGAGGGGAAATTTTCAACTTGTACAAGCAATTCTTACCCGAATGGATATGGTGTTGACACAGGGTTTCCCACAAACCACGATTTCCTTCATACCCTGCAACCTGCAAACACAGTACAATCCATGATGAGGATTATGCATTGTAACAAATATGAACAGACAAAATAATGCCGCTAAACCAGAGTGTGAACGTACTTATCAAACCATCATAGCTTCACACCACCATACCACGCAGAGGCAGAGCTCACGTAACCCAGCTACGAATGACCAAACAAATGCAAGATCCCAAGCCCTAAGCTTGGAGGCCACAATTTTCAAGGTGCATTTATGTCACCACCCTAGCCTCCATTAACATCATTCCAAACACATATCATATAGTTCATGCCAACCCTTAAGCCTTTCCAAAAACAACATGCATTACAAAACCCCAAATGTGCATTGAATACATAGGGTTTAAGCCATAGTCCATGGGATATCAAATATTCCATGGAGGACTATAGGCAAAGGTATTAAATTCATACACCAACTATATTAAAACCATACACTAAGACTATGTTAGATCATGAACCAATTTATAAATCCTTTATACCATAGTAAATATGTTCCACGTAAATAATAAGTGCAGTTGTGACCAAGTCACTATTGTAGAGTCCGTAAGAATAAAAATAATAACCCATGCAACATAGGCGAGTAAACCATACAGGCTGGTATAAACATCATCTAACAACCATCATATTGTCACTAGGATAGATCTATAAAACTGAGTGCTATTGACGAAACCGTACAGCATGTCTTGTTCAGCATTTATAAGCAGTTTTCGTCACCAAGTGCACTTGCACACAAAATGGAAAGAAATGAATTAGTTCGTAAGAACTAAGTAAAAATGAGGGACAAGTAGAAAACAGTTACCTTCCAGGTGTTTACAAGGAAAACATGTCCCTCCACTCCACCCCTTATTCAATAACAACTTAAGTCAGAATTGTTTATACAACATAAATCAAACATTATAACCAATGACTATGTAATCGAAACAATTAACATACATGTAAATGCATAACCATATATCAAGATAGTAATCGACATCATGACAACATAAGTATTACATTAATAACCACATCTAGAAATATGAAAGCAGTACGTAAGAACAGCTTATGACATTCAGTACAACAAACAAAGTACGACACATTCCACAGAGTTAACTAATGTCCAGCTCAGACATTAAATGACTAGCCTAATAAATAAATAAAATTATTTTCAAATTTTGGGGACATTACATCAATCAACGAAGAATTATGATGTTCGTGGGAGTCAATTTTAGCAGATATTGCATGGCTCCAAAACATCTCAAGAAGATGGATCGACAGTAGGGAAAGATTCATGAAGTGAATGTGAGTGGAAGATAAAAAAATCCGCAAGGTTAAGTGAAGTTTCGTTGGAGATAGCAGATCAACGGACGAGATCAAAGGCATAAGATATCTAACACTTCAGAAGAATCCCACAAGAGAAAGGTATAAAGAAGATAAAGGATCCGCAAATATAAGATGAGATCTGCATCTGATCTCAGATCAACGGTCAGGAAAGAAGCTGCATGAAATCAATGGTTGTAAAGAGTTGCGAAAAAGGAATTGCGGGAGGGAAATTCTGGAAGTTCAACTTCTTGAAAATTTAGATTAGTAATCTGCAATCCACAATTTGATTTCGGAAAGGAGTGTTGCAGCCGCATAATTGTGGAAGTCAAATTTGGAATTTGGGAATTTCCGCAATCCGCAAATGCAGAAACAGAATTGTGGAAACTCTATTGTGGAAAGGAGCTTACGAAAAGGTTGAAGTTGTAGAGAGAGACTGAGGTTACGGAAAGAAATATTTGCATAAATTTGTCTTGTGGAAGGAATTATCTTGCAGAAAGACAACTTCGGAAAATTAAGCTTGCGGAAACCTGTTTGCGGAATTGAACCTGCAGAAGCATAGATGTGCAATAGAGTTGTGGGAGAAGATATATTTGGACAAGAATCCAAATTTAGAGTTTGATAAATGTAGAGAAATATAAATCTTGGGGAAAGAGGATGGGATAATGGTTGTTTGTGGTTCCCGTCTGCATTATATTGGTATCAAAGCACAACTAGCTCTTGGAATGAGGTAATGATCTTTTTTTCTGTTATGATTATAATTAACTGTGGGAAAAGACTTGCATACAAAGAGTGTGTGGTTTAAATTGATATTAGCCACAGGAGAGTGCAGAAGAAATCCTTGGAAGGATTTAACATGTTACAACAGACTAAAGTAAGTGGATTTGTAAACAAGACAGTTATGTTCCTGATGAAGAAGAGTATGTGAACTATTAGAGGAAAGAGGAAGCAGTGGAAGAACCCATAAATCCAACAGAGGTTGGAAAAGAGAGGACTAGTGCATGTTCTCAAAAGAGAAGTGGACTTGTAGAATCCAAATAGAAGAGAAAAGGAGATGCTCAAAAGGTTCTAGAGGAGATGAACCAGAGACACCAAAAGGACAAGATCAAGGAGAGATAGCTTGTTGAGTTATAACAGACAAGTGTGGAGGCTTGTTGAGGGAGGCTTAGGAAAGAAGTCCACAAGTGGACAGGATGAAGTTCACAAAAGAGAGGGAGATATAAACAATGACTACTAGAGGTCATTACAGGGGTTCAAAGGAAAGCCACAACAAAAGAAAGAATAAATAAAGTCAAGAAGAATGTAACAGGGAGTTTCTAGAGTTAGCAAGAGACATTTGGTGCTTCGAGAAGCGTATACAAGTAGTTGCAGAAGAAACTGATGCAGGAGCATCATGGCATGGAAGCAATGTGATGATTTGGTCAAATGTTATGGCATATATTTTGATTTATCTATTTTGCTGAGTCATTATCTGTTAGTACCGTAGGAGCACCTGCGTATCATGACTCCCTATGTGGAGATCAAACCAAAGGCTTATTTGATTTTGACAAGGACGTTTCATCATGCTTGAGAGTTCATTTGTTTTTAGTTGTAGGACCACTCAGTTGAGACAGTCATAGATTAGCTTAAATAGACATTTTAGATATGTAGAGGGGGATTCTCTTCAAAATTAGAATTCCAAAATTGCAGAGACAGGATAGACCCGTGTCTGATTCCTACTTGTAAATATTTTGAAGAATCGGAAGGAGAGAGATCCAAGTTGAGTGCATTTTTCCTTTATTGGTTAATAGAAGGATTAACCATGTGTTTGTTGGGTTGTTAGCCTTTATGCATGTGCTATGTTGAACTGTATATCTATACAGAGTTGACTTCGGTGTTATCATGAACATTTGTGTATTTATGAGAATTTATTGTATTCACGCATCAATTTCTTGCTTGAATAGTTGAAATAGAGTGCAGATGCATGAATAAGAGTGTTAGGCTAAAGAATCGGAATGATTGCAGGCTGGATTGATCAATTTCATGATCAATCGGCGCAACCCACAGGTTTTATGCCTTAACAAGTTTTTGTAGAGAACGAACGGTGGAGATTGAATCCGCAGATCAAGATCTGGCGGTCTAGAAGGATCCCGCAACAGAAGTTGCGAGGGAGTTAACAAATCCACAAAGATATGAGAGGTCCGCATGAAAAATAAGATCGACTATCGGAGTGAAGGCCGAAAATATCTAACGACTAGGAGAATTGCGGGGGAATAATTTCAGGAAGGACATTTTGGGGGAGAAAATTTGGAAGTTGGCATCCCACATCCTGCATCCCAAAACCCGATTTTGGGAAGGCCATTGCGGAATGAAAGCTGTGAAACATGGCGTTGGGTGTTTTGAGATCCTGCATCCCACAACCTGACATCAGAAACTCTATTGCAGAAACAGATTGTCAAAACGAAGATTGCGGAGGAAAAATTGCGAGGAGGTAATATTTGGAGCAGAATTTGGCCATTAGTCTAAATTTGGCAGTCCTGCTAAGTGTAGGAGCCTCAAGATCTTGGAAGTGTTGGTTGGGGTTGGTTGTGGTCTACTCCACCTTCACCAATTTTGGTGTCAGAGCGCCAAAAGATTTCCTATTGAGGAATTCCACAATTGAGATTGTGGGTATAATTTTTGAAGGAGAAAGGAGAAGCTCGTGAAAGAGAGAAGCAGGGTCATAGAATCCTGTAGTGAGCAAAGAAGAGTGCTCAAGAGGTTCTAGATAGAGGACCAGCATTACCAAAATACCAAGGGCCGAGAAGAGACTTGGTGAGGTAAGTTGCAGCAATTTGAAAGAGAACTGTTATTGCAGAGGCTTAGTGTGAGAAGATGGTTACACACATTGGAAGAGAAAGAGGTCGTGATAGAGCTCGACCAAGAGGGAATGCAGAATTTCTAGAGGAAATGAGGGATTTAAGGTCACGTCCTAAATCCATAGAAATAGACAGGCGAAGAGACCCAGAAGTAGGGGATGTAAGTGAACCTGAGGATGAAGAGAAAAGAGAAGAAGATGCACTTATGCAGGAGAAACCAGAGTTAAGATATTTCAAATCTATTCTGGGAGCAACTTCAAGGCCAAGACCAGAGTTGCCTACCTATGATGGAAGTCTCATCGTGGAGCATCTCATTGACTGGATCAGTGAGCTGGATAATTACTTTGAGTAATATGAGGTAGAAGAAGACAAGAGGGTCAGATTGGATGTGACGAGGTTGAAAGGGCATGCATCCTTGTGGTGGGATAGTGTGTGAACTGAAAGATGGAGGAAGAATAAGCCATTGTTAAAAATTTGGGATAGAATGGTAGAAAAGATGAGGGCTAAGTTCTTGCCCAAATATTACCAGTTAATTCTGTATAGACAAGTACAGAACCTTAGGCAGAGATTGTTAATAGTGAGAGAGTACACTGAGGAGTTCTACAAAGTGAACCTAAGGGCAGGATATGTGGAAGAGTCAACAGAGAAGGATGCTAGATATGTGAATGGTATAAGGATGGATATCCAAGAAGAGATCAGCATGATATCGCCAAGAACAGTGGAGGAGGCGTATCATTGTGCCTTGAGGGAAAAGAAAAAGATAACAAGGAAGCATAGATTTGATAGAGGTCGTGGTTCAGCTAGAAGAGCGCAAGCAACTGGAAGAGGAAGGTTTGGACCATAGAGAGGAGAGGCCAGTAACTCTATCCAGCAATAGCGGCATGGTAGAGGAGTTGATTCTAACAGAAGAGGACCTTACCAAGGAGGTAGAGGTAGAGGAAGAGGAAGAGAAGCTGTTGTTAGATGCTATAAATGCAACCAGTTGGGTAATAAGTAATTTGAATGTCTAGGAAAAGAAGAAGCAGGACAGAGAGGAGCCTATGTAGCTCAAAATGAGCAGCAGAAAGAACAGTTGATGGTAGAGGAAGTTTTGCCAGAGATAGGAGAGTCATTGATGATGAATAAAGTATTGCTGAAACCTGAGAAGAAGCAAGTAGAGCCTGCTTAAAGGAAAGTATTTATTCAAGACTATGTGTAAATTCCAAGGGAAGTGTTGTAAGATGGTGATTGACAGTGGGAGTACTGACAATATTGTTTCCACAGAGATGGTGGAAAATCTGAGTTTAAAGAAGACCAAGCATCCTGTTCTATACAAAGTATCTTGGTTACATAAAGGACATCAAATCTTGGTAAATGAACAGTGTCTAGTTTATTTCCAAATAGGTCCATATGAGGACAAGATTCTGTGTGATGTGATGCCCATGGATGTTTTTCATATACTGTTAGGAAGACCGTGGAAATTTGATAAGAAAGTAACTCATGATGGTAGGAGTAACTGTCATAGTTTTGAGCAGAATGGGATAACACATGTACTACACCCTTTGCAAGAAGGTAGTACAACATGACAATCAACACCTAAAGTTCTGATGTTGTCAGGAAAGGAGTATTTACAACAGGTTGAGAAGGCATAGTTGAACTATGTTGTGGTATGTAAGACAAGAGTGGTGATGATGAAGACTAGCATGGAAGATCTACCTCAGAAGATTCAGGAGATGCTAAGTGAGTTTAGTGACATTGTGGTGAATGATTTACCCAATGAATTACCACTAAGGATGGATATTAGTCGTCAGATTGATTATACTCCAGAAGCCATCTTACCAAACAAGGCAGCATACAGATTGACACCTCAAGAGAATGAATAATTGTGGAAGCATGTCCAAGGATTGTTGGACAAAGGATTGGTCCAGAAGAGTCTGAGTCCATGTGCAGTACCAGCAGTACTAACACCAAAGAAGGATGGTGAGTGGAGGATGTGTAAAAACGCCAGAGCAATTAATAAGATCACTATCAGATATAGATTTCCATTACCAAGGATCGATGACATGATGTATTGTCTAAGTGGGAAAACATAATTTTCAAAACTGGATTTGAAGAGTGGATATCATCATATCAGAATCAGAGAGGGATATGAGTGGAAAACAGCCTTTAAGACAAATGATGGGTTCTATGAGTGATTGGTCATGCCATTTGGATTTTCCAACACACCAAGCACTTTTATGAGATTGATGAATGAAGTCTTGAGAGATTTCATAGGTAAGTTTGTGCTAGTTTACCTTGATGACATTTTGGTTTTCAACCAAACAGAGGAAGTTCATCTTAAGCATTTGAGATATGTTCTAGAGAGGCTGCAACAGGAAAATATGCTAATAAATGTGAAGAAGTGCACATTTATGAAGACAAAGCTCATATATTTGGGTTTTGTTATCTCCGAAGAAGGGTTGAAGATGGATCCAGAAAAGGTGCAAGCAATCATTGATTGGCCTTCACCAAGGAACATATTTGAGCTAAGAATCTTTCATGGATTGGCAAGTTTCTATAGGAAATTTATAAGGAATTTCAGTGGTATTTGTGCATCTATAGTTGAGACAATTAAGAAGGATAGACATCCATTTCAATGGACAGGAGAAGCTGAAAAGAGTTTTCAGTTCTTGAAGAAGAAGATCATTGAACAACCAGTATTGAAGTTGCCAGACTTCAAACACCCTTTCCAAGTGAAGTGTGATGCTAGTGGAGTATTAATCAGGGTTGTACTCAATCATGAAGACAGGCCTATAGTGTATTTCAGTGAGAAGCTGAATGATGCCAAGTAGAAGTATTTGTCTTATGATAAGGAGTTTTATGCTATTGTTCAAGAAATGAAGCATTGGATGCACTACTTGATGCCTAGAGAATTTGTGTTGTATTCTAACAACCATGCATTACAGTACATTATGCAGCAACCTAAGATGAACTTGAAACATGTCAAGTGGGTTGAGTTCTTACAGAGATTTACCTTTGTGTTGAAACACATTAGTGGACAATCAAATAGAGTAGCTGATGCTTTGAGTAGGAGGCTAATGATTATGCAAGAAAACCATATCCAAGTCTTGGGATTTGAGCATTTGAGGGATTTGTATGAAACTGACACTAATTTCCAGGAAGCTTACAAGGCTTGTAAGAATCCAGTGGAGGTGGATAGAGAGCCATGGGTGGAGTATACCCTACAAGATGGTTTACTCTTTAAAAATAGTAAACTGTGTGTACCAAGGTGTTCTATGAGAGAGAACTTGATACAGGAGAAGCATAATGGAGGTATGGCACGTCACTTTGGAAGTGATAAAACCTTCGGACAGTTGGGTCATTTCTATTTTTTTCCAAGGATAAGGTTTGAAATTGAGAATTTTGTAAGTAGATGCAGAGTATGCTAGCATGCTAAGGGAAGAATCCAGAACACAGGATTGTATACACCATTTCCTATTCCAACTAGGCCTTGGGATTCTGTGAGTATGGATTTCGTTCGAGGTTTTCCAAGAACCTAGAAGGGACATGATTCTATATTTTTTGTAGTGGATAGATTCACTAAGATGGCACATTTCATTCCATGTTACAATACTAGTGATGCTACACATATTTCTAACTTGTTCTTTGATTAAGTGGTGAAACTACATGGTTTACCTAGAAGCATTGTATCAGATAGAGATGTGAAGTTCACAGGTCATTTATGGAGGACCTTGTGGAAGAAGTTGGGTAATAGAGTGAACTTCAGTTCAGCATATCACCCACATTCTGATTGACAGACCAAAGTAGTCAATAGGAGTTTGTGAAACATGTTGAGGAGTTTGACTGGGGAGAGTCCTAAGCAGTGGGGCAGAGTATTATCTTAAGCTGAGTTTTCCTATAATGATTCAACAAAAGAGGAGTACGGGGATGAGTCCATTTCAAATTATATATGGAATGCATCCAAGAGGAGTGTGTGAACTTCGTGACTTAGGTCAATTGGATAGATGAAGTGTTGATGGAGAAGAGTTTGCTACAAGAATTAGTGAACTACAGGAGAAAGTAAAAGCAAGGTTACAACAGAGTAACCCCAGTTACAAGGCCAGAGCAGATTCCAAAAGAAGGGAAAAGAACTATGAAGTAGGATATTTAGTCTTAGCATATCTAAAGAGAGACAAGTTTCCAAAAGGACAGTATAACAAGCTGAAGATGAAGAAGATTGGGCCCTGCAGAATACTCAGGAAGTTTTCAGCAAATGCTTATGAGCCAGAGATGCCTACAGGAGTGGATATCTCTCTAATATTTAATGTAACAAATCTATATCCTTATGTAGTAGGTGACACTAAAACCTTTGCAGAAGGTGAAGATCCTACTAAAGACTTGCAATGGGTGGGGCATATGTCTGTGGCACTGCCATTGGAAGTTGAGGCCATTCTAGACACTAAAGTGGTAAAGCGAACCAGGAAGAAGGACTATATGGAGTATTTGGTCAAGTGGAAGAAGTGACCAATAGAGGATTCTACTTGTATGAGCGTTGTAGAGTTGGAGGCCAAGGGTTTAACTGTAGCTGTCCTAATGAACAAGGGTTCATAATTTTTCTGCCTTATGAGTCTGATGCAGGAGCTCATGGCATGCCAGTAATCTGATGAGTTGGTCACATGTTGTGGCATATATTTTGATTTATTTGTTTTGTTGAATCATTATTTGTTAGTACCGTAGGAGCGGTTGTGTATCATGACTCCCTGCGTGGAGATCAAACTGCAGGCTTATTTGATTTTGAAAAGGATGTTTCATCATGCTTGAGAGTTTGTTTGTTTTCAGTTACAGGACCACTCAGTTGAGGCGGTCGTATATTAGCTTAAATAGACAGTTTAGAGATGTAGAGGGGGTTCTGCTCTTCAACATTAGAATTTCAAATTTACAGAGAGAGGATAGACCTGTGTCTTTTTCCTACTTGTAAATATTTTGAAGAATCAGAACGAGAGAGATCTAAGATTTGTGCATTTTTCTTGTATTGATTAATAGAAGGATTAACCATGTGTTTGTTGGGTTGTTAGCCTTTACGCATGTGCTGTGTTGAATTGTGTATCTATGTAGAGTCGACTTTGGTGTTTTCATGAACATCTGTGTATTTATGAGAAGTTACTGTATTCATGCATCAATTTCTTGCTTGAATAGTTGAATTAGAGTGTCGATGCATACATTAGAGTGTTAGGATAAAGAATCGGAACGATTGCAGGCTGGATTGATCAATTTCATGATCAATCAGCACAACCCGCAGTTTTTCTACCTTAACAAGTTTTTGCAGAGAACGAACGGTGGAGATTGAGTCCGCAGATCAAGATCTGACGATCTAGAAGGATCCCACAACAGAATTTGCAATGGAGTTAACAGATCCGTAGAGATGTAAGAGGTCCATGTGAAAAACAAGATCGACGGTCGGAGTGAAGGCCGAAAATATCTAACGGCTAGGAGAATTGCGGGGGAATAATTTCGAGAAGGAAGTTTCGGGGGAGCGAATTTGGAAGTTGGCATCCCTCATCCCACATCCCAAAACTCGATTTCTGGAAGGCCATTGCGGAATGAAAGTTGCAGAATGCAGATTTCGGTGTTTTGAGATCCCACATCCCGAAACCTGACATCGAAAACTCTATTGCAGAAACAGACTATCGAAACACCGATTGCAGAGGAAAAAATGCGGGGAGGTAATATTTGGAGCAGAATTTGGCCATTAGGCTAAATTTGGTTGTCCTACTAAGTGTAGGAGCCTAGAGATCCTGGAAGTGTTGATTGGGGTTGGTTGTGGTCTACCCCACCTGTACCAGAAACCTAGAGGTATGGTTGGGTAATGAGGAAAAGGAAGTTAAGATGGAAATCACTGTAGGTGAATCTAAGGAAAAATATTTATGCTAGATTGAAAGAAGAACTCAGGGAAGCTGAGTCTGAGATGGAAGTTTCATATTGTGAACTTGAACAGGGTCCTTTAGAGATGATGGTGAAGCAGAAAAGGAGAGACTAATTGAAACTCTCATGGATTCTGTAAAGAGTACAGATCAACTTATGGAGGAGATGATTGTGAGGTCGAATGAGACCAAGAGGTCTTATGTTTTTGAGACTGATGATTTGTTTGTGATTACATGTTTTTTTGGAGATGATAAGCAGTATTTTGAAACTGTCCTAAAATTTGATGAAGAAAGTCTCTCAAATGAGGAAAAGTATGAAGTATTGTAGAAAAAGGAACTCATTGATGAGTTGCTTGGTGGAAGAACACAGTCAATTGAAGATGATATGAAGATGAAGGCAGAAAACGAAATGTGCAAAGACATTTCTTTAGGGAAGAATCAAAATTGCATTCTAATGAAGGAAAAAGTTGAACAGTCACCTTGGACTGTCATGAAGTCTGAACAAAAAGAAGATGTGCTTTCCAAAAGCAAGATAGCAGAATACAATTTTGTTATAGTAAAAGATGATATGGTATACTATAAAGAGTGTATGCATCTTGTATATCAAATTATTGAAGAAATAGGTGATGGTGAAAGTTTGATGTTGTGCTTACACCAATACAAAAGGAGGATTCCAGAAAAGATATCAACAAGGACTTCATAGTCTCATGTTTTTAAATATATAATGGTTTGTGTATGACTGCAGGTATTGAAGAACACTTAGATGATGTGTTTATGCAAGTTGATGAGGAAACGAAGCATAGGATGGATGCTTTGGAAAAGAAAAGCAAGATCATAATTGGGACATTAAAAGATGAATATGTTCACTATTGTGAACTAGAACATGGAATCATCTTGGAAAAAGATGGTGTAGAATAGGGACTACCTGAAAGCCTCATGAACTCTTGGGAGAGTTCATATCAGCAAAAGAATGTGTTGATAAGAGAGTCAATGGGTGATGAAAATCTAAATATTTTTGAAATTAATGAATTGTGTATATCTGTAGGGGTAACATGTGATGAAACTTGTGAGGTTTTCCCAGAGGTAAAGGAAGAAGAAGGAGAGTATCCATGTATCCTTGACATGGACCAAAGCCAGAATTTTGCTTTGGAATTGAAGGATGAGATGACATGATCTCGTGGAGATAACCAAAGGAGAACACTTGCATATTTTTATAATGATGTTGGAAGACAGAGGAATAAATCTATCATGACACATCAAAATACTATATTGTCTCAAAAGGGTGATCAGTACCTAGGAGAACTTGTTGTTGCAGAGTTGGCTACTAAAGATAAAGAGAAACTCTATAACCTTAGAGAGTATGATGAAGAATTAAAAATGCTAGAAGATTGGTTATTCAATCCAAGGATTGACAAATATTACTACTTAATGTATGCAAGCATAGAAATGTTTAGTGACAACATTGGAGAGGAGAAGATGGGAAGTCAAGGCATTGAATTGTCTTATAATGATATGATTGTGTTACAGCGGTTAAGGGAAATGGCAGACCAACATAATTTTGTGGATCATATTGGAATACATTATAGTTGGGGTATGATTGTAGATTAAAGGATAAATCCTGAAGACATGAGGATTCCGCAAGTAGTGGTCAGCAGCAAAAAGACAAAATACAAGAAGGGTAAGTAGGTGTACCAGCCAAAGGATAGACTGTACATGGATATTGAATAATTAAGGATGTTGATGGTGAAAGTGTCTCAAAGAAGGAATGAAGAAAGAATGAAGGTTTACATCATTAGGGAAAATAGAAAAAACAAAAACAGAAGACAAATGATAGAAGAAGATTGCAGAAGCAAAGCTAGTGGAGCATTGCAAAAGAAACTATCAAAACTAGGAGAACTGAGGATGATAAAAATAAAAAAACATGATGAGAGGGATGATCATCTACAGCACAAAGTTTGGGATCCTAGAATACTGAAGATGGAAGGTTATTACCATGAGGTCATATTTCTTTCTTCCTGGGGAGTCTAATGCAGGAGCATCTTGCTCTCCATTCAATTCTAAGCTCGATGTTTTATCAGACCTAGAAGAGGTCTTCGTATTATGAATTAATAGTCCTTAGACTATTACATTGTAAATAAATATATGTTGAGTATTATTCTAGATAGGTGATGAGTCATTAGGTGAGTGATGAGTCATTAAATTAGTCATGTAACTAATCCCATGTCAAATGGTAGCATTCGATAAAGTTCAAGGCTCTCATGAGTGAGTCATTGAGATAGGGTTGATTATGTTGTTGTATTTAGAATTAGCTCTCAGATTGTTGAGTATATTGAGGATCTGAACCAGAATGGGTTCATGAATCCTATTGTATATATGTTTGTAATCCTTCGAGGAAAGAGGGGGAAGGGAGTAAAGGGAGAGACAAAAGTAGTCAGAAGAACCAGAGGTAGTCATTCAATCTGGATAAGGAGTGTCCAAATCATTGTAAATCAGGACAAGGTCATTGGTTGTATTTATACCATACTAAGGGGATCAGAACACAAGTTCTAAGATAATCATGAATGTACAGTTTCATTGTATTGAAAAATGGAAATCCTATTTCAGTGTATCTTTGTGTGTGTTTACAGTTCTTTTTGAGTGTATGATTTCATGAATTGAATGATTGATGATCTTTGTTAATTATTGATAAATCAGTGTATGCATGGTATGAAATTAGGGCTTGAAAGAGTTGAATATTACAGAGGTTGTGTAAGACCACGAAGAGGTTTCACAGATCTGGAAAAGAGAGATCGATTGAATTTAATTGATCGAACCTCTAATCAATCAATGAAGAATTATCAAGTTCATGGGAGTCAATTTTAGCAGACATTTTTCATCTCAAAACATCTCAAGAAGATGGATCAACAGCAGGGAAAGATTCATGAAGTGTACGTGAGTGGAAGAGAAAAAATACGCATGGTTAAGTGAAGTTTTGTTGGAGATAGCATATCAACGGACGAGATCAAAGGTGCAAGAGATCTAACACTCCAAAATAATCCCGCAAGAGAAAGGTATAAGGAAGATAAAGGATCTGTAAAGATAAGATGAGATCCACATTTGATCTTAGATCAACGGTCGGGAAGGAATCCGCATGAAATCAACTATTGTAAAGAGTTACGGAAAAGGATTGTGGGAGGGAAATTACAGAATTTCAATTTCTGGAAAAGTTGGATCAGCAATCCGCAATCCGCAATCCGATTGCAGAGAGGAGTGTTGCGGCCACATAATTCCCGAAGTCAAATTTGGAATTTGGGAATTTTCGCAATCCGCAAATGCAGAAATAGAGTTGCGGAAACTCTGTTGCAGAAAGGAGCTCGTGAAAAGGTCGAAGTTGCAAAGAGAGACTGAGGTTGTGAAAAGATAGATTTGCAGAAATTTGTCTTGTGGAAGGAATTGTCTTGTGGAAAGACAATTGCGAAAAAGCAAGATTGCGAAAACCTGTTTGTGGAATTGAACCTATGGAAGCAGAGCTATGAAATAGAGTTGCGGGAGAAGAAATATTTGGACAAGAATCCAAATTCAGAGTTTTCTAAATGTAGAGAAAGCTAAATCCTGGGGAAAGATGATGGGATAATGGTTGTTTCGGGTTCTCGTCTGCATCAGAAGGTATGCCTTCCGGTATGGTTTTGCAGCTCTTGTTTAGTTGTTTCAGTTTTGGGTTTCGGGATACTTCTCCTATGCGTTCTGATTTGTTGCAAGTTATAGGTTTCTTACTGTTGAGTAAAATGGTTGTCATTGATGTCAAAGTTGTTAACGAAAGGAACTAGTGCAGGTTGCAAGTTGAATGACAAACAACCTTATAGCAAGTTTAAATTGATGGCTCACAATGTTCTTGCTGAATAAACTAGCGCAGAGGTTAAAAACATGCGAAGTGATAAAGTTCCACGAAGGAGTAATATTGGATGGCAGAGGTTAGTCCAGCCCTAGATCCAACAGCTGAGGATCGGTTTCGAAAAATATAGGCGGAAGGATGAAGTTCCGCAACAATCAAGATCAAATGACCTATATTAGTCTCGCACTAGATCTGACGATTAAGGATTAATTCTGAGAGTTAAGAAGAAAATCCAAAGTTCTGCAAAAGATCAAGATCAGGCGGCTAAGATTAGTTCCGCCAAAAGAGATCGGTGGTGCGGAAGAAAAAATGTAGAAAGAGAATTGCGGAACTAAGGTGTAAATATTTTATGATCCCTCATCCCACAATCTTGAGATCAATGATCAAGGAGAATCCTGATAAAGATCAATGGTGGAAAACCGACATCCACATTTCGTAGTGCAGAAAGGAGTTTGCGGAAAGGAAAAAGAGGATTGTCGACATCCTGCATCCTGCATCCTGAAATATAGAGATCAACGATCAATGAGAAGATTGATGAATATCAACGGTGGAAAATGGACTTCCGCATTCCGTAGTGCAGAAAGGAGTTTGCGGAAAGGAAAAAGAGGACAATCGACATCTCACATCCTGTAATATGGAGATCGACAATCAAGGAGAAGCCCAATGAAAATAAATGGTGGGGAATTGTTGAAACAGAAACTTGGTACAAAAATACGAGTTAAAAAGGAAATTTGTAGAGAAGTCAACTGTCCATATTGTTTTTGATGAAGAAGATTACAGAAGCACCAGAAAATGATAAACAGGGCTACGAAAATGAATTCTAAGCTTTGGGAAGAATGAAATGGTGCTTTTGTTGAAGTGATGCGACAGTTGAATGGGTAGATGATGATTGGTTGTTTCTATAAGTAAAAAGTCACAACCCAAAAATAAAGAGCGCATCTATGGAGATATGCATTCATATGAAACAGGTATAGGGTATTTAAATAAATGAATGTGTAAAGAATTTTGTGTCTTTTTTATTGAGCTTGACAGAGTCTAAAGTAAATAGTTTACAAACTGTTGCAAAAGACTGAGAAAATCATAATAGGGTAGTAGGGTGGTGCTAGGGTAGGTCACAGGTCTGTATGGGGTTAAAGTCTCCTTCCAGTCGTAGCTGGAGAACAGGGTGTCATAGCATCCTTTTCTATTGAAGCAGGAAAAAAACCATAGGGGTGTTGTAGCATTCTTGTTTGTAGTTACAGGAAAAAACTAGGATGTGTTTGCATCCTTTCTGTAGTAGCAGATAAACAATTTTGTAAATTCATCTTATTAATGAATTTGTGATGGTGGTTTTCTCTTGTGAGGTTTCAACGATAAAATCTGTTTCTTAATTGTTGGATTTTGTTTATTTTAAAGAAAAATGAACAATATTGATTCACCCCCCTCTTAGTATTGTGGGATAAGCCAACAATTGGTGTCAGAGTGAGGTTCCTTCATGACATCTTAACCACTGGAAGGAAGATCCCATCCAAAAACACAATGGATCAACAAGAAGGATTGTCCACTAACAAACCTGCACTATTTACCGAAGAAAATTATGCTTACTGGAGTGTAAGAATGTGGTGTCATATGATGGCCTTGGGATGGAAGGTTTGGGCAGAAACAGAAAAGGAGCTTAAAATAGGAAACCAATACCCTACAGACACAGTTGAACTAGCTGAATATGAAGGTAATGCCAAAGCCCTAAACGCAATCTTAAGTGGTTTAACAAACTCGGTATTTACTAAAGTTATGCAATGCACATCTGCCAAACAAGCTTGGGACAAATTGAAAATTATCTATGAAGGAGAGTCTAAGGTCAAAGAATCCAAACTTCAAACATATAAAGGTCAATTTGAAAGTTTTAAAATGAAAGAAGAAGAGAATATTGGTGAATACCTTCTTTGTGTAGATGAAGTTGTTAATGTGATCAGAGTGCTTGGAGGAAAATTAAAAGAAAAGGAAGTGGTAAGCAAGGTACTAATAACATTACCGATGAGATATGACCCAAATATATCAACCTTAGAAGAAGGAGATGATCTTAAAAAGGTAACAATGGGTGAGTTACATGTAATTTTCACTGGGTATGAGATGAGAACATGACAAAATGGATCTTCAAGAAAAGAAGCATATTTTAAAGCCTCCTTAAATAATTAATCAGAAAACCCAAACGATGAGGAATATTTTTTCATTAATAAACTTGAGAGAGGGACTGAAAATACAAGGGGAAGCTACCTTTAAAGTGTTTTAACTGTGGAAATATTGGAAATTTTTCCTCTAAATGCACCTACACTAAACAAGATGAGAATGAAGAAAAGGAAACTTCAAAGTTCAAAAACGGTAAACTAGGAAACAAGAAAAAACCCTATGGGAAAAAGAAAATTATTTACACCATGGAAGACAGTGAAGATTCATATGGAAGTGAAACTGAAGAAAATGAAGTTTTGTTTATGGGCCTAGATTCTCAAGACTCAAATAGCAACTCAGATGTAGAAGGATAAGTAGAGCTAAGAGTTGAACTTGTTAGCACCCTTGAAGAACATGATAAATGTAGTAAAAAGAACAAACAATCAAACCTTATCATCAGTCAGTTGGAAGCTCAACTTCTAGATGCCAAAAGGTTTGAGGAGGACCTAAACCTACAACTCAAAATAAAAATATAGGAGTCTAAAAATCTCGTAGAAGAAATCATGCAATTCAAGAGAAAGCTTCATGAAGGATCTATCAAATCAAAGTTTGATAATAGCTCAAGGATTCTAGATGACATTCTGATTAGCCAAATACCATAAAGTGATAGGTCTAGTTTGGAGTTCATTAAAGAGAAGAAGCCATAGATATTTCCTATCACAAATCAAGAAGGAAGTAAGAAAAGCTATGCTAAAGTACTAAAGACTCGAGTTAAAAAGGAAAGAAGTAAGAAAGCGGGCTTAATTTCTCACGATATAAATAGAAATAATATAGCACCCAAGAGACCAAATAGATATCTACAGGTATTTTTAGGTCACTATTTTTCTTGTAATAATTTTGGTCATAAAGCCTTAAATTGCAAAAGTGAAAGAAAGGTCTTTGAATACAAGAGGAAGTCATTAAGTAATAAGATGAAGGGAAATAAGAATCATTTTACACTACTTAAAAAATATGATACAGAATGTTATAAGTGTAATAACCATGGACATATGGCAAGATATTGTATAATGAAGACCCCTACGAGAAATACTATTGAAATCAAATCTCAAAACACCAAACAAAATAAGTATTGGATAGAAAAGGAAGAAAAGGAAAGTTCCATAATTGATTTATGTGCAACCGAAAGCCAAAACTTATGGCACTTGGACAGTGGTTGTTCAAAACATATGGTCGGTGACTCAAGAAAATTCATAACACTAAAAGAGAATGAGGGAAAATTCACTTTTGGAGATAGTCTGTCCTCCAAAATAATCGGCAAAGGAACAGTTGTTGTCAACAGCACGATCAAAGCATAAAATGTTTTGTTAGTTGAAAATCTCAAGCCTAATCTTCTTAGTGTAATTCAAGCATGCGATCAAGGACACATTTGTATCTTTGACTCAAAAAAATGTGAAATCAAGAATAAGAAATTAGGAAAGGTAGTTGGCATTACTATGAGAAATACAAACAATGTATACATCTTGGAAAATGAAAACCAAACCTACTTAAGTATGGTAGATGAAAGTTGTTTAGGGAACAGAAGGTTGGTACATTTAGGTTTTGACAATCTTGCCAAAATAAGCACGAAGAAAGCTGTAAGAGATCTACCAAAAATTGTAGTTCCTCTAAACTCTACGTGTAAACATTATCAACATGGGAAGCAAACCAGAGCCAGTTTTAAAATAAAAGAACATATGACTTCACATCCTCTGGAAATAATACACACAGACCTATGTGAACCAAACAAAACTAAAAGACTTCAAGGATATTTCTATTTCAAGCTTCTCATTGATGATTACACAAGGATGACCTGGGTGGCATTCCTCAAAGAAAAATCAGAAGCTTTTGAAAATTTTAAAATATTCAAAGCAATGGCTGAAAATGAGTCGAGTATAAAAATCAAGTGTCTTAGGTTGGAGAATGGGGGAGAATTTACCTCAAATGAATTCAATGAGTTCTGTGAAGGTCATGGAATCAAGAGGAAATTTTCAGCTACAAAAACTCCTCATCAGAATGGGGTTGTTGAAAGGAAAAACAGAATAGTCGAAGAAGCTGCCACAACTATGCTCAATGAAGAAAAATTGTTAGATTATTTTTGGAGATAAGTTGTATACACAATAGTATACATACTTAATAGAGTAAAAGTCAGAGTGAATAAGGATAATACCCCCTATTAATTGTGGTATGGAAGACCAGCCTCAATCAAATATTTTAAAGTGTTTGGCAGTAACTGTTACATCAAAAGAAACGAGGATGACCTTGGAAAGTTCGACTCTAGGACTGGGGAAGGAATATTTATAGACTACTCATCCACCAAAAGGGCATATAGGTGTTACAATAAAATTTTACATAAAATTGTAGAAAGTGCTTATGTAAAAGTAGGATATAAAACCAAGGAAAGAGAAAAATCTTGATAGTATTGAAAATACATGTGATGAAGAAATAAAATACTTGTAAAAGGACGAGAGCATTCATAATGAAGAAGAAAAGAAAGAGAAGGAAGATACACATGAAGATGAAGAAGACTACCCTAGACCTGACTCTAAGACTCCCTCTAGAAGGATACAAAAGAATCATCCAGAGTCACAGATCATGGGTAATAAAAATCCTAGAGTCATAACAAGAAGACAACTACCAGGTGTTGAACAAGCCCTAATCTCAATAGTTGAACCCAAGAACTTTACAGAATATAGAAAAAGTGATGAATGGGTCAAAGCCATGGATGACTAGATCAGATTGAGAAAAATGAGACCTGGGAACTTGTCCCAAGACCTGAAGATAAGAACATTGTAGGAACCAAAATGGATTTTCAAAAACAAGTTCAATCAAGATGGAAAAGTAATAAGGAACAAAGAAAGATTGGTTTGTAAGAGGTATGCCCAAGTGGAAGGTATTGACTTTGAAGAAACTTACGCTCCTGTAGCACAACTTGAAGCAATTGGAATGTTTTTAGCACTATCATGCCATAAAAATTTCAAAGTATATCAAATGGATGTCAAGTCTACATTCTTGAATGGAAAACTAGAGGAAGAAGTATATATTAAACAACCTTAATGGTTTCTCTTATCATAAAACAAAGATTATGTCTATAAATTGAAGAAGGCACTCTATGGTCTCAAACAAGCTCCAAAGCTTGATTTTCAAGACTAGATAGTTACTTGAAACAACAAGATTTTAAAAGAGAAGCCACTGAAAGTAACCTTTACCTATGATCGAAAAATAAAAATATGATCATTGTTGTTGTCTATGTGGATGATATCATATTTGGAATCAATATTCAAATCCTAACTATAGATTTTTCCTCTGAAATGAAGAAAGAATTTGAAATGTCAATGTTAGGTGAATTGACTTTCTTCTTGGGATTACAAGTCTACCAAATAGACAAAGGAATTTTCATCTCTCATACTAAGTACATCAAAGATATGTTGAAAAAGTTTAAAATGGAAGATTCCAAACTTGTTAGTACTCCTAACGTTACTGGTTGCAAGTTAAGTAAGGATGGTGAATCTCTGGAAGTAGATCATACCATGTTTATATCCATGATTGGCAATCTGCTATATGTGACAGCCAAAAGACCAGATGTGATGCAAGTTGTTGGATTGGTGGCTAGATTCCAATCAAATCCTAAAGAAACACATGTAGCAGCAGTAAAAAGGATTTTCAAATATCTAAAAGGTACCATGGAGTATGGCTTATGGTATCCAAAAGGACAAGACTTTACCTTGAAAGCGTTTACTGATGCAGACTGGGCAAGAAGTGTTGATGATCGAAAAAGTACTAGTGGATCAACATTCTTTCTAGGAAATTGCTTAGTATCATGGTCAAGTAAAAAATAATCCTCCATTTCACTCTCTACAACAGAAGCAGAATATATTGATGTGACCTCATGTTGCACTCAAGTTATTTGGATGAAAAAAACCCTAGAAGATCTACTTGTAAAATATGAACATCCAATAGTGATCAACTGTGATAACACTAGTGCTATAAATATGTCTAAAAATCCTATCATGCATTCTAAGAAAAAACATATACCAATCAAGTATCACTATCTAGGAGAACAGATATCTCAAAAAGATGTCAGATTAGAGTACATTGACACAAAATAATAGATTGTTGGAATTTTTAGCAAACCACTACCTAAGGAAGCCTTTGAGCTTATTAGAAAAAAGATGGGGGTAATTTCTTTTACAAAAGCACTAAGAGGATGAAGCGCAATATCAGGGGGAGATATGATGACAGGGGGAGCTATCAAATAGAGAAATTCTTTGTCATTGGTGTCAAAGGGGGAGAATGATTAAAGATATTTACATCAATTCCAAAGGGGGGTATTGTTGAGTAAAATGGTTGTCATTGATGTCAAATTTGTTAACGAAAGGAACTAGCTCAAGTTGTAGGTTGAATGACAAAAAAACCTATAGCAAGTTGAACGACTAAGATCGATCATCCAAGTAAATCGATGGCTCACAATGTTCTTGTTGAATGAACTAGCACTGAGGTTAAAGCATGTACGAAGTGATAAATTTTCACGAAGGAGTAAGATTGGATGGCAAAGGTTAGTCCCGCCTGGATTCAGCGGCTGAGGATCGGTTCCACAAAAGATAGGCGGAAGGATGAAGTTCCGCAACAATCAATATAGAACAGCCTATATTAGTCCCACACTAGATCTGACGATTAAGGATTAATTCCGACAGTTAAGCAGAAAATCTGAAGTTCCGCAAAAGATCAAGATTGGACGGCTGAGATTAGTTCCACCAAAAGAGATCGATAGTGTGGAAGAAAAAATGCGGAAAGAGATTTGTGGAAGTAACGTGTAAATATTTTATGATCTCGCATCCCACAATCTAGAGATCAACGATCAAGGAGAAGCCTGATGAAGATAAACGGTAGAAAAATGACTTCCGCATTCTGTAGTGCGGAAAGGAGTTTACGGAAAGGAAAAAGTGGACAGTCGACATCCTGCATTGCACATCCCGCAATCTGGAGATCAACAATAAAGGGGAAGACTGATGAAGATCAACGGTGGAAAACCAACTTCCGCATTCCATAGTGTGGAAAGGATTTTGCGGAAAGGAAAAAGCACACAGTCGACATACCGCATCCTGTATCCCGCATCCCATAATCTATAGATCATCAATCAAGGAGAAGCCCGATGAAAATCAATGGTAGGGAATCACTGAAACAGAAACTTGGTACGGAAATACGAGTTAAAAATGAAAGTTGTAGAGAAGATCAACTGTCCATATTTTTTTCTGATGAAGAATATTACAGAAGCACCAGAAAACAATAAACACGGCTATGGAAATGAATTATGAGCTATGGGATGAATGAAATGGTGCCTTTGTTAAAGTGATGCGATAGTTGAATGGGTAGATGATGATTGGTTGTGTCTGTAAGTAAACAGTCACGACCCAAAATGAAATAATGCATATATGGAGAGATTTGTTGATACGAAACAGGTATAGGGTATTTAAATAAATGAATGTGTAAAGAATTAAGTGTCTCTATTATTGAGCTTGACATAGTCCAAAGTGAATAGTTTACAAACTGTTACAAAATATTGAGAAAACTATGACATGGTGGTAGGGTGGTGCTAGGGCAAGTCACGGGTCTACAGGGGGTTGAAGCCTCCTTCCAGTAGTAGCTAGAGAATAGGGTGTCGTAGCATCCTTGTCTATTGAAGCAGGCAAAAAACCATAGGGATATTGTAGCATCTCTGTCTATAGTTGCAGGAAAAAACTAGGGTGTGTTTGCATCCTTTATGTAGTAGCAAATAAACAATTTTGTAAATTCATCTTATTAATGAGTTTGTGTTTGTGGTTTTCTCTTTTGAGGTTTCCACGATAAAATATGTGTCTTAATTGTTGATTTTTGTGTATTTTAAAGAAAAACAAACAATACCGATTCAACCCCCCCCCTCTCAGGATTGTGGGATAAAACAAAACTTACGGCATGGGTCATGGGTCTCCAAGGTGGCCAACACGTTACCCTTTATGGGTAAGCCCTGTTGTTAACAAGTTGAAACTTGTTCCTTCTTGTGTGTGGGTGTTGTGACATAACATGAAGCTCGTCGTTGGATGAATTATTGGTTTGGGTTTTAATGGTTGCAACTTGGAAGAAATGGATTGTCTGTAATTTATTATAAGCATATAGAGATGCATTTATAGCTTGGAGTTTCTTGTTGGGTTTAGCACCTTCAGGTCAAGACTGTTGTCTTTCACTTTTGTAAATGAATACTGTCATTATCGTTGGCTATGGTGAAATATACAGACTCTGCATTTTAGTGGTGACAGCACCATTGCTTGCAATGTTGCATGGCCTTGGATAAACGAATGTGTAAATCCTTATATATAAATTACGGTGGTTAGTTTGTACAGCATTTGCTTACTGTGTGTAAATTGTGGTTATGATTCTTTAATTGAAAATTGTTGTGGCTTTGGTAAATACATGCTCATTCTTTTATTATATATTTACAGCGTTGCTTGGATTTTGAGAGCCATGCCATTACTTAGAAATGGAACTCTTTCCATTAAATCGGTGACTGTGTAAGAGATAAGTGAAATGTTGATTTATGGTTTAAATTGTGGATTTTAATTCTTACATGTGTATTCATTTTAAAGAGGTCATGACTATGAGTTTTACCCTACGAATGAATGTCGTTGCTATTGCTTAGCGTTGAAAGGGGTTTAACTTGATTTATGTTAAGGTTTATGGTTTTGTATACAAATGGTCGTGAGCCACGAAAATGATTACAACTTATAAAATCAAATTGGGGTTTTAATTCCTGTGTGGAGATATAATTTTTTGCAGCCTGTGTAATGAATTGTTATAGTGTTTGGTAAATTTGTTAGTGAATCCTACAGGATTCGATGTGGTTATTTTTAAATGTATTATGGGTTTGGAATTCATGAGCTTCACAGGATTCGATCATGGGCCGCACTAGTTGTAAAGGATGTGTATGTGAAATAACTTGTTTGGGCATTCATGCCCACAGTATTCGATCATGTGACCTCATTTTATTTATACGATATATTTAATGAGTTCTGTGATTAGTTTTATGGTTGACTTATTATGTGGAAATCTCTCTTATGATATAAGATTTGGATATTTGTATTTTATGTTTTTAAATGTATGGTTTGTTTATTATGAATGTGGCAATGGTGCTCACAAACCTTAGAGATATTCGATAGATTAACTGTGTATTTGATTTACTGGTTACGTATAATAATCAGGATGATTTGTTTATAATATTGTTTATTTATAAAGTGCCTACAAAGAATTAGAGGTCTTGATGGTTTTAGCTTGGCATTCATAGCTTGTTATTTTGGTCATGGTTCTATTTATAATAAACAATGGAATGATTTATTTTTTAGGTTCTATTTTATAATATTCTAATTTATTGTGAGTCATTTATATTTATGTTCTAAATTTCTGTTTAGGGCTCATACTAATACTATAGATACTAGTTGGTTTTATTTATATTAATTATAGGTTTACTGGCAACATGAAATCTGCCGGTAGAATTAATAATATATAGGCTATGTTTTGAGTAGTTCTAGGCTTTGGAAAATAAATTTAAAGACATGAAATAAATTGCAGACATAAACTTAGAAATGAAAACATAAACCCTTAAATTATAAAACAAGAAATGAATTGCAGAAATAATCTAGACAACAAAGTCCTTAAATACTTGGTTAGGAATAAAATTCAGAAATGAACCAGACAATGAAACCTTTACCTTAATATTCAGGGAAAGAACTGCAAAAAAGATAACCTAGTTTATAGTAGACAGTTACTATATGATTATCCAGAATTCAACCTACTTCAGTATAGTAAAACTAGTACAATATGAAAGGGAAAAATCAAGAACCTCATACCTGCAATATGAAGCTATTTCAATGGCTTGAAACCTACACACTCAAATACCCAGCATTAAAAAATTCATAGACAGTTCTGACCTCTGTATAGATAACCGAATCACTTGGAAAATACCACGTTCCACCCAACCATGGCCCGGAACCGTTCTTGGTTTGAATCTGGATCTCCCCGAGCTAGTTCCAACATGCAAGTATCTTAGAGCTCTTAAGGTAAGGCTTCCCTAACTGGGATATTAGTTTCTAAATCAATTCTCCTTTTTCCTCTTAGTAAAAGTTGTTCTCCAAGAACTCTCTTGAGAATAATCAGGCAGAATATGGAATGCAAAAATATGGAAGATCTCCAAGCCTCTCTTTGGTTTGGGTCTTTATAGGCAAACTTTTCAGTCAAAGCGGCAATTAAATCAAGAATTATTTGATTTTTTGATTTAACCCTTTTATTTAATTTAGGCACTTTTAATATTTAACTTAGGAACTTTTAACTAGTTCCTATTTGGACTCTTGTAGATATTTTAATATTTAATTCTCTTTTAGTAATAATAATAATAGATGGTGTCCTTACTTCTTATAGCTATTAATAGTATTACTATGCTTACTCTTTATACATAGCATATATATATCATTTGTTAACATTTCTCTTTAGGTATCATATAACATAATCCCTAAACATAGGACACTTTATTTATTAAGGCCTTCAGGTAGGGTTTAAGTCTACTAGGCTAGGAAACTCCAAACCTCCTTTCATGTTGGATTCCATCATATAACATAGTAATTCTTCAGTACTTGATGAGATACAGAAATTCGAAATTTCATTTAATCACTTAGAAATATGTCAGATGAGATCAATGTTTTACTCGAGTCATTTTCACTCGACATAATTAATTCTTTTTAGTAATTTCTAGTGCTTATCCAGAGCCCATACTCAACGCTAAAAACGGGGAGTTACAAACTTAGTGCAATTCCAGAGCTCCTCGCTCAACTCTAATGATAGGATGTATTTGTAGGATGCACCTAGGGATACAATGGATAAGGATCCGATGTTCCAAAGCTTATGCTCAACATCAACTTGGAAGGCTCCATGACTTATGCCCAACACTTCCAATTTATATTTTCATGTGCTTCAGAGCTTCATGCTCAACACAAATGTTTTCTTAACTCATGTGTTCCAGATCTTCTCACACAACACAAACATAAGCATGCATGTGCTCCAGATCTTCTCGCTCAACACAAACATTTAAATACTCATGTGCTCCAGAGCTCCTCGCTCAACACAAAACATATCATCGATCATGTGCTTCAGGGTCCATGCCCAACACATAAAACCATACATAAAACATATGCAATTGGATTACGCCCAACATATCAAACAAATCATCATGTTCATATGTAGTGGGGTTCTAGACCCAATATACCAAATTAAAACATCAAAGTAACATCATAATCAATGGACCTTATACCCATAAGTGTTAGTTCAAAATTCGAAATATTACAATTATTACCTTAAATATTATTAAATTGTAATAATTTGTTTCTTCTTCTTTACTTTTTCTTAGCTTGTGATTTTAAAGTCACTTTAGAATTCAACATGGACCTATGTAAATTAACTCTAAAACTATTACTTAATTTATATTTGAGATATTGATAAATCTTTGATTCATTGATTTTCTCGCTTAAACATATTTGTCCGTATGATTGAATAGAATATACACCCATGTACACGTATGATTATATATAATTTTTGAAAATTTTTATGCTAAAATTTATTTTCCGAGATAAAATATGATAAGTTAATATAAAATTAGTCTTGAAATAGTTATAATTTTGTTTAATTTTTTAGATGTTCAAATTTTTAATATCAGTTAAATAATACAGATTAAAAAGAAAAAGGTTTAATTCAATCTTTCATTCATAATATATTGCAGTTTATGATGTTAATCAATCTTTCTGGCATATTTTTATTCCATTTTTCATTCATGATATGTAGTTTATGATGTTAATCCATCTTTGTGTTAGATATAATGTCTTGTATTTCTAGTTAAAAGGGAATTCAGTACACCCAAGTTATGTTTCTTTGATAGTTTTGTTTGGTCAGAGTATATGATACTGTCATCTCAACCAAGATTCAATTCATCATCTATGAAATTTGGAATGCACAATGCCAATTAATATTATATCATACAAAACGGTGTTTAATTACAGGTTAATGTTGGAAATATTAATTACTCGTTGATCCGAATAGCACATTAGCTGACTCTGTCAGAGTCTGTAGCAGGTCATTTTCTGTCAGATAGTTAGATGGGATGAATAGTTCATGGCTCTCGATTCGAAATTAATTGTTGAAGTTGAGTTTATAGGTAGATATTTATTAAAATATTTAATTTTAAGTTGGTAGCTTCAAAGAGAAGCAATTTTACTTAGTAGAATTTTTCTATATGAAGAAGAAGATTGTAAATCTGTACTCACTCTCAAGAGACAAATAGAGAAGACAGAACAGATAGAGAGAAGAAGAGAATTGCGAAGAAGAGCCAAAGCTCTATAACAGGGGAAACATCCTAGTAAATTCCAAGTTTGTATCTACGGCAATAGTTCTTTGTTATTCCATCACAAGAAATATAAATCCATAGTTTATGGTATATTGAATGTTTTTAGTTAGCCACACATCTTCTCTAGATTTACCAGAGTGAATGTTGTTTACATTTACTATAAGTGAAAGACACAAAGAATCCATATTTATTTCACCACGTAAAAGTTCTATTTTTTATCCGCAGGAGTGTTCAACACAAATCTTATTAAATGTTTGGTTATATAATATTGTGAGTAAATTGAAATATAGCTGTGTCGTAATTTATCCCAAGAAACTATCGATGAAATTTTTTTTTCATATTCCTAAGTCTTTAGACTTGGAAATATAAAAGTTGGTTGCACATGAGTTGTTCGCAACCTAATTCACATGACAGTAAAAGACGGAATCCAAGTAAGTCTGTCAAAGTAAAAGTGAGTCTGGCGAAAAGTCCGTCGCAGTACTATCCGTTGCACGTATTTTGAGTCAAAAAACTTTTTGCAAAAGTTAAAAAAGGAAAACAAATAGATTGTGTTGCGCGGTAACTCAAGTTAATTGTTGCGGCTATCGTTTTTCCCGATATCTGGTATCAGAGCAAGTTTAGGAAAGAAATTATTGTCCTAAAAGGGAAAAAGTAATTTTCTAAGAAAAGTTAAAAATTAAAAATGGCTTCTACTTCCGATTCAAATATGTCGAATTTGCAAACTCCAATTTTTACAAGAAAGAATTATGAATATTGGTCTCTAACAATGAAGGCTTTGTTCAGAGGTCAAGATGTTTGGGACATTGTTCAGACTGCTTATATAGAACTAGCAGATCAAGTGGCATATAATAATCTCACACAACCTAAGAAAGATGCCCTGAGGGAATAGAGGAAGAAAGATGGAAAAGATATGTTCTACATACACCAAGCCATCCATGAAATCATACTCCCAAAAATAGCAACAACAAATACCGCAAATAAAGCATGGGACACATTAGGGATGGCCTATCAAGGTTTGGACAAGGTAAAGACTTCAAAGATGCATATTTTGAGAAGAGATTTTGAATCTTTATCCATGAAAGAAACATAGTCATTGGACTCATTCTACACTAGAGTTGTTGGTTTGATAATTCAACTGAAATCTCATGGAGAAACCATAGCATACCATAGGGTTGTTGAAAAAATTCTCAGAAGTCTTCCCCTAATATTTGAATCCTTGGTTGTGATCTTGGAAGACAACAATACATGACTCTGTTTACCATTGATGCGCTACAAGCTTCACTCATCAATCATGAACACAGAATCAATATAACAAACACATCATTGGAAGGTGCATTTGGAGCACAGTCTTCCATAAGCCATGGTAAAGGCAAGGAGAGAAATAATTCCAGAGGCAAAGGAAGAAACTTCTTTAGAGGAGGATGCAACAACAGTCCTACAGATGTCACTAGTAGAGGACAGAATTAGAACCCAAGACGGCCAAGTGGTCAAAGGTGTGATAAATAAAAAATTCAATGTCATTATTGTTAGAAATTTGGTCATTATGCATATGAATGTAGGAAGCAACAATATCACCAAGGAAAGCAGAGCCAGAACAAGTCGACAAACACCAGTGCTTCGTCAAGTGCAATGTTGATGGCATGCACATCCCCAATTGAATGCAAGACCATTCAAGAAATTCCATGTGACATATGGTATTTAGATCCAGGCTGCAGCAATCATATGACTAGTAATTTAAATTTGTTTTCCAGTCTAGATAATTCAGTTCAAACTGATATTATACTTGGAAATAATGTCCAAGTCACTGTTATGGGAAAAGGTATTGTTGGTATTCTAACCAAATAGGGGGAGCATAAGTATATGCCTGATGTCTATCATGTCGAAGGTCTGAAACATAATTTGCTAAGTATTGGACAACTGATACAAAAAGGTTACAAAGTCTACATGAAAGACAATCATTGTGTGATTAAAGACATATTTCCAAGCAACCATCTAATAGAAAAAGTGCCAATGACAAGCAATCGATTGTTTCCTTTGAAGATAGTTCCAGAAAATACAAGAGATGCATTCAAGGAAGAAAGAAAAGAGGCAGTTATACATTGTGACAAGAAATAAAATGACAATGTTGATTTTCAAGTTGCATTTCAAACAGAATTTTAGGATGATTCTTGGCTATGGCATTTCATATTTGGATATTTGAATTCTTGTGGGCTAAAGCTACTACACACAAAGAACATGGTGAAAGGATTTCCATTGATTGACAAACCAGACAGAGTTTGTGAAGGATGCATTTTTGGCAAGCAACATTGTTGGGCCCAGGACAGAAGGGGAGAATTTGTATAGAATTCTGCCTAAGTAAGGGAAGAAGCGTATAAGGAAGAAGAAGAAGGAGTTGCAACATAGTAAACAACATCAAAGAAGAATGGAAGAATGTTGTGACAGAAGAGGAAAGAAAAGGAGAAAGGTAAAGAGAAGGCGTGGGACGAGGAAAGTTGCACCATTTTTGTAAGCTGCAATAGAAGGACAAAGCAAGAGACATGGTGACATGGCAAAATATTCACAGAAGCATGTGTGCAGATAAGTAACGGTCAGAAAGTGACAGTAAGACATGATGCTGAAAAAGCAGCAACCCTTAGTGTTACGGAGAGAAATTCTTATGGCTTGGGGTACCACAACACACAGCTTGACTCCAGAAATCAATCATTTCCAATATGCAATAGAAATCAAATACCTAACACTAAAGGATCAGACCTCATACCTTATTCCGGACAGTTGAAGTAGATCCCCTTTGAGCTTTCCAACTTCATCTTGAATTGAATAATCACTTTCCTCAACAACAAGTAAACAAGACAAGCATACTATATATTGGTGTTAGATCTATTCTAGCATATATAATCAATAATGTATAAGCATTTGAAATCATCCATGGATAAAATATTCATTCAAACATAAATTATTGGACAGGAAAAGATATTTCTATTTATATAAAATCTGAGATTACAATGGATACAACCTCTGTCGACACGTCTGTGAATCGGAGAAACTGAATCCCCCACTTGGGCCTCCACCACCTCAATCCTCCATCTCTCGATATCAAGCTCACAAGAAAAAGGAAATCTTGGGAAGAACACAAAAGTGCCCCAAGGGACAAAGGGATGCAGACTCAAGCACAAGTTCCAGCAACAATGGACTATAGTTTCTTTGCTCTCAATTCTCTTATGCCTTCAATGTATCCAAAGAGTTCCTTATATAGCTTTTCAAAGGGGTAATGAAAGGTCGAATCCGAGCGATCTCAAGGAATATGGAAGGCCAAAAGACGAGTCAGATCCATGTCAAGGAAAACTCCAAAAAGATTTGGATTTTGTACACAACCTTATGTACGCGGTTTTAGGGGTCAAACCCGCGTATGTACGCGATAAGGGGTTTAAAAGTTGCGTATAGCAATTTTCTCATGTTTATAGGGATGGTCTAGGAAACATCAAAGGACAAAAAATGGTCCAAGGGGTATAAGTATTGTGCAGAGGGATAGGAGGAGGCCATACAAGTGTGATTCACCTAGTATGGTAAAATCAGCTATAACAAATGCCCCCTAATGTGTGAGGTCAGAGGGGTCATACGATGGCCTAAATACATTATAATTCCATCCCAGAAGTGGAGTGATGAAGGATCCCAAATGGAAGACCAGCCACCCAATTAGCATAGTACAATGATACAAATCTACACATAACTGCAAATACATATAGCAGCCCTGGATACATAAGAGTACAATGGCCAAGAAGAGGCATGATATAAAATATCACATAAGTGATCATCGCCACGTACAATATACATAGATCAGAATCTCCATGATGAAGATATACAAAGGATCATGATCTCCATAATGGCTAAAGAGATAAAATGGATCAAGATCTCCACAATAGCTGGAAATGTCTAACATATACTGGAATCAAGTCACGAGAGCTGAAATCTAATGAACACTGGCACGATCAAGGAGGTAGCATATAAGAGATGCCACCAATCTGGAAGGTATTCTACACAACCCGCTACGAGTACATGTCCTACTATGTGAATAGAGGTGTCGAGGTCGAACATAGTAGTCCATCATCTGATTACCAGTCATTGATGTATAATGTTAACAGATGCGAGATCAACCACCGATAATGAAAATTGGAATCAAGGTACTAGAGTGAAAACTAACAAGTGTGAATAAATGTGTTGAGGTCGAACACTTGAGAGGGTCCATCAATCAGAGGACATTGATGTATTCCCAAAAACTGTCGATGGCGAGAGAACCTGCCACTGATGACTGCAAGTCTCAAGGCACTCAAAAATGACTCTAGATTCCAATCCCAAAATAAATGATCTGAAGTCGATGGGATGAAATCCACTGGAAGGAGGGAATTAAGGCACCCCCCATCATCCAACATGAGGTACTCAACAAAGTTGTATAATGTGGAAGGACCCAATCATAAGGTGCACGAGCCAGTAACTATACTGGGAATGGCTGACATGCAAAGTCAAAGACAACTGAGGAATGGTTGACTCAGGTTTCAACTTCCTTTGAACAAGAGAATAACGGCGAATGGTGACTAAATAAAGATAGCATAGACTCGATATGTAGAACTGGGACATCTCTGTGACACAGGAGGTATCAACAGAGGCTCCATGGGGACTGGAAGCTTAACCAGTCGATGGAGATAAACTCAGATAAACCAAGTACAGCTCCTAAATTCAAACTATAAACCCAACCAACGGATGTGATATACAGTGCTCTGTTCGAAGGCGACATGACTCGACAGCTGCCAAAAGATAACATCTTTCCTTGTCCAGCTTTTTGGTTTTTTGATTTTTTTTTGGAATTTTTCAAATATTTAAAAAGCTTGAAAAAGAATAAAAATGCTTTATAGTTATAGACTAGGAGGAGACGAGTATCATATGGGAAAAAAAACTATATCCAAGCAGTGGAACATACCTATGCTCAATGCAAGGATACATGTGTAGGATAGCGACACTCGAGGGAAAATCCCCTCCAGGTAAAAATAGGGAATCAAGCTGCAAAGGATATATAAAATGGCTCTGCATGGCTAGACATGAGACAATCTCGGGCTATATGGCTGAAACTCAATGTCAGGGAAGCTGGCGTAAGGCTCAATAAGGCAGGCAAAGCTCATGATAATGCAATTACAACTTGGCATAAGGGAGTCCTGAGGAAACAGGCCAACAAAAGATCAAGAGGAGTATGAGGCTCTTGGGAAATGTCATGGTGGTACTATACAAAGGACTCCTGGACCAAAGAAAGGACTCACAGCATGGGTACCAAATACAAAGGGGAGATAAATAGGACACCCATGTATAGGAAATCTCTACCATTCACATAGTACCTCTTCTAACAATAGCCTGAAGGTTCGGTGATACCATGGAATGGTCATAAGGCAATGCATAAGTGCAAGCGGATGTGAAATCCTAACCTATATACTAGTTCAGACATAATACCTATGATAGGCATGAACGGGTCGAAACCTCGGAGAGAGTGTACAAAAACTGGACCCTACATGACAACAATATTAGTCCAAAATAACCCAAAATAGTCAATAAATAATACAAACTATAGGATATAGGGAGGAATGATCATGACAACAACACCCAAAGGAAACAATGCGGTGAACGATGAGACATAAAAAGGAAATTAAGGTGTAGACCCAATGTTCACACATCCACAACCACCCCCATGAGGGTGACCACCAGTGTAAAGACTGAGCGAAAGGAATAAAAATCCTCCACAAATGGAGTAGAGGATGAAATATGACCATTCACAAATATATGAGCACAGTAAGGGGTTGTGATGCCCCGAAGTCTGACACCAGGTTCTGTACTAGGACTAAGGACGGGTGATAGGATACCAGGCATGCCAAAAATAAAAGGACCCGAACTCAAGAGACCATAAATATACTCAAGTAACCACGATCCCAAAGGCCAACTAGCACACAAAGAGCACACTCCTAAGAAAATCTACATCCAAAATACAAGCAAACCAAGGGGAGGATATTTGAGCTCCCGAATGCAGTAGGTATGTCTCACCTAGGAGAGGTTTGAAACTCCCATACACTACAAGCAGAGGTACGTAACCAATTATAATGGCCCTCAGCTTCAATGCATAAAGCGACTGTGTTGTCCAACTCCAACCTGGTCGGGGGACTTGCAGAATAACCTCTACGAAGTACCCCTCGATATCCTAGGTAAGGCCACTAAGGTCACCTCAATATAATCAATGCTCAGGTGGACAATCGCAGGCGGGATTGACCGTATGGGAAGGGTAGCAAAGTCTGAAACCCTCGAAAGAGCCCCCAGATACGAATACAATCCTGGAAATATCTCCAGTGCTACTCAGTTATGACTAGGGGTCATCCCAATCAATAACCGCTCACACTGCCTCATGCTTAACTCCCTTTTGAGAGGAGGATCCTAAGAAACACCAATTATACCAAGTAATTTCACACTCTAACCTGGACAGACACATACATGTTCCATTTAGTGGTCTTGGAGAATTTACTCATAATGAACTATTCCAAGACCCTAAAACCTAATCTTGTTGGTGATCCCTATAAAAGAAAAAGGTGTAATCCATTTTAATTAAGCGTTGATTTTATTTGGCTATAATTACTCAAAGGGAGATTACCGTGCAACTAATGACATTATGAAGACTCAGTAGTGAAATAAAAGTGCACACCATAACAAAAAATGCTAAGTGCAATATTTGTCAAATGAAAAAGAGGGTATGCCACTACATGAGATGCATAAATATATATTCATTTCTGAATGCCAATGTAATCCTTCCTATATGAAAGCCTAAACACAACTCTCGTCCAAGCAATCCAATGCAAGTACCTCCTCAAATCCATATCTAAGATGCAACTAAGAGTGCAACTACTTTGTATTTTTCAATATAAAAGAATTAAAAATTCAATAAAAGTCATCTAAAACACGCAATCTCTACAACAAGTATAAAACACAAGCCCAATAAGACACCGAGACAAAAAAGAGTAATGCACTAATGGTAAAACAAAAAAGGATAAATGACTAAAACTACTTTCAAAGAAGAAAAACAATAAAAAAGCAGTCTCTAGTCACAAGAGAAGCATCCAACAGACAACATCAGACCCAAGGAAGACCCAACCACACTCACAACCCACCCAGCAACTTCCCACAACATCAAACTCACCAAAAGGGAGGATGTACAAGACTGTTTAAAGAACAGCTACATATATACGCGAATTTTGGCCAAAAATCTACGTGTATACGCGGATTTTGGCCAAAAAAGTGCGTGTATATGTGAATTTTGGCAAAAAATCCGCGTATGTACGCGACTTTTGGCCAAAAACCTGCGTATACAAAGAAGGCAGTGGTAAAAAGCAGGCCAAGGGTAAAACCAATAAAGGGGAGTGTCAATGGATGAACATACTATAAAATGCAACACAGAAACAGGGAGAAACAAAGGGCAAGTCAATAATATCAAGCACATTGTGCCCCAAAACCCCCAAACAAAAACAAGGAATGTCCCCAGTGGAGTCGCCAATTCTGTTATGGAGAGAAATTCCTATGGCTTGGGGTGTTAAATTTTCATATGCTTAACTAAGACATCAGTATATCATTTCATTTTTTCATAATAAAAGCATATAAAATAGGATCATTGAAAGAAACAGCATCACAAGAACAACACAGATTTATCCTGGGAAAACCCTAAAGGGAAAAACCCAGCAAACGCTTCCTCAATATAGATGCCCCAAAAAGGGAAAAAGGTAAAACCAACAAGGAGATCAAAAACCTGATTCTCCTCCTTCTCCAGCAACTTCTCTCCTCCACAAGTACGCTATTCCAAGTGTGTGTGTGTGTGTCAAGTGAGGAGCACTACACCTCTATTTATATTCATCCGTTCACTTAAAGTTTACTCAATTAACATGTCGGCTTAAGTTAACTCATGTAGGCTCAAGTTACACATGTAGGCTCAAGTAACCACACTGGGGTGCTGATGACCCACCTTTACAATTTGAGGGGACTACCTCATGACTCTTATTAGTTCTTCCGATTAGGAGCATCTGGGTACAATGAAATACAAATGGTTCTCTCGGTTGGACCATCGGGGACCACAAAAGATACATAAAGAATATTCTTCGAAGTTACAATATTTCAACACTCCCCCTTAACGAGAAGGGTATTCTACATCAACAACAACAAGAGTAGAGATAGCGGACATCATCAACATCAGCAGGGTAACACATCTATAAATCATTGGAAGCTTTTCAACATCATGTAGTCTTCATCTTCAATCTTCAATCTTCATCATCAACAATCTCTTCGGTATTTGATCAGCAACATCTTCAGCATTTTGATCTTTCAATTAGCAACGACATCTTCAGCACTTGGACCTTTCGATCAGCAACATCTTCAGCACGTTGACTGTTCGATCAGCAACAACATCTTCAGCATTTTGACCTTTCAATCAGCAACATCTTCAGCACTTTGACTATTCGATCAGCAACATCATCATCAGCATTTTGAACTTTCGATCAGCAACATCTTCAGCACTTTGATTTTTTTTTTCGGTCAGCAACAATATCTTCAGCATTTTGTCCTTTTGATTAGCAACATCTTCAGCATTTTGACTTTTCGATCAACAACAACATCTTCAGCACCTTGACCTTTCGATCAGCAGCAACATCTTCAGTACTTTGACTTATCGATCAGTAGCAACATCATCATCATCATATTCTGATCTGTCGATCATAATCATCGTCACATTCTGATCTTTCGATCAGAAACATCATCAACATAGAAACATCATCATCAT